>CM035163.1:99348913-99731288 GCA_020205615.1 Panax quinquefolius | reverse complement strand
CTCCGAGGAAATGATCCTTCCAAACAAGATTCTTTGGTCCAAAATGATGTTCTGCATATTCGTTAGAACTTGTTCTTTGAGTATCCTAATGGAAACCAACTGGGTATCCAATGGTTATTTCCTGTTATCTCAAAAGATCATTTTAATAGTCAAAAAAGGTTATAGATGCCTTTCATCACATGATAGAATCGAAATGCAGTGATAATATAACGATATTATCCAAGTCTTCAAGATGCACCAAAGTCTGAATTTAGACTCGCTGTAGAGGTACCGTGTAAGAGATTCGCCGAGGATGAATATATTCTCTTGTTGTTGTACAATTGATGTGCATCACCATAACCATCCGGTTTATTGTTATGAATTTTCACGACGGTGTCAATGGTTGAATATCAACCGCCGGAAACGTTGAGAGTTGCTTCGATGGGTTTATCCATTAAATGATAAGGCCTCAATTTCTACGTGTATATGTAACCCAGAAATGTATGAGATAAAGACTTCACGGATACGTGATGTTTGAAATCAAGGCCAGGAATTCCTGGATACTATTGTCATCACCTGACGGGACTCAAGGTATCATTGAAGACGAAACAGCCATCTGTATCAGAGTACCTTTAAAAGTACACTAATGTACATGGAGTCAGAGTTTACAGCATGAACACCCGTAGATTTTTATTCTTCAATCACAGAGGCTTTTATTCTGAATTGCCTGGGACCCATGAGTTTGAAATTTAATAGCTTGAGATGACCACAACTGCGGATATTTACAAACAAGTTTTTAAGTCGTACGACTATGAAACTTAGAGTTTAATTTTAATTATCGTAACTTATTAAATCATGTTGCTTCAACCTGTAATGTACGATGTATTCTTTTCTAGTTTTATTGGTAAAGTGCCGATAATTTGATAAATGTCGATAATGATGGCAACTACCAGCGCTCACTAAATTGCACATTTTAATCGGCCATTTCATCCTATCCGAGGACAAATGAGTAAGGTAGACAAGCTAAAATAACCTCATAATTGTATCACACTTACGGATTTTTACTATAATGTATTAAATGAATATAGGATGTATACGATCGCAGTATAAAAAGGCCATTGAATGGCTACCTAGTCATGCCCATGCATGTGGATAGTCCCATTTACAAAAGGGCTAGCGGCAAAATTTTTTCCAAAACGTAGGAACGAGTAGTCATGCATTTTCAACTCCATCAGAGATGTATGTAAAAAACAATGCATGCATGTACGTTGAAAAACCTGTAAGAATTTACCACACCCTTCGAGAGGTGATTTTGAGACTTGTTGTCCAGATATTATGGATCCCGGATCAACCAAGTAGTTCCCCAGACCACTTTCATGTAACGGAGGAGGGCTTTTTGAAGAGCCTCAACGCCGTTTCATCGACATGCCTTCGCCGCTTTGCGGTGGAGGCGGTGATACGGCCCTATCCGGTCAAGTGCCAATGTCGAGGACGAGGAGGAGGATGTACCACCGAGGTTCTCGCCTCGCCAGACGTGTTCCCCGTAGGGAATTGCTGTGTATTCAAGTGGCGTAACCCGCATCTTCCGGGTGACTTCGAAGCCTGATCCTTCAAGATAACATCAGACGCAAACGAGGTATGGGTTAGATCTTAATCTTCCTTGCTTCTATTGATGAGGAGTAAAGGATTCTCATGTCGATCTCGATTTACGTAGGTTCCCGCCGCACACAACCCTCGAGGGAACCGGGTTTAGCATCCACTCGGCTGTATCAGCCTTCGCTTGATGACTATGAGGGCGATCAGACATGGTCAGATTTGGAGCGTTTCTTTTCCATTCTTCCCCGTTGTCGCCCGGGTTACCTCGTGGCATTGTCTACAAGTGGTTTCACCCGCATTTCAGTCACTCTATTTATTCGGATCGTGAGGTGATGATGACGCCGATGGATGGCGGCTATTATCATGTGTATGAGTTTAGAGGGATCCAAAGGCTCAGGATCGGCGGATATTACCCCACCGCTCAGCCATATCCTTGTTAGAGTTCGACGAGGCGCTTCGAAGGCGCGGATCGTTCGCATGTGTCCTTTCGAAAGCGTAGATGCTATGAATGGGCCGTTGAAGTGAGCCCATATACCATGATGTGGAGAGCCGGAGGACCGCATTCTTCGGTGATCGTTTTCGATGATCATTGGGGGGTCGGCTTATAGCAGATAATTCCTCTCACGGTGTCCTTCGCTGATTAACGCCACTCGACACGCGGAACCGATAGAGACTATGATTGGGGTTCCTACACCTTTGCCTACTTCCTAGGGGGAATGTGCATGCGATCGCACGGTTCGACCGAGGCGTGGTTTGGATTCTACCCGCTTCAGAGGTGAGTGTTTCTCTTGTCTTTTCCCGCCTACAAGTTAAGAGTATCGACCCACTGCAGTGTTTGCCTTTGTGTCGGCAGCTTTGGGGCCTATAAGAGTCTTCCGTACGTCCCGCATCCCAGAAGTGTGTTAGGGTTTAGATACCTATCCACGAGGACCTCGGATATGACATCATTCCATACCTTGGTGAGGTCCCCGTCATTTAGGGTTTCACTCATTGTCACCTACACCAAATGGAGTTGCCGATGCTGGGTGTCATCACAATGGGTTCCCCACTCGGGGAGCATTTAGGAGTTGAATTTGAGTATTGGCACCGTGACGCTTCCCCAAAATAGGTCCATTCCATCCAACCCATTCCGAGTCGCCAAATACATGATACGTAAATAACTACAACTTTATTATTATTACAACATATAAACCGCAGAATTTAAATACGTATATTGCCATCTGTACAATATCCACACGCAAATAAATCCCCATCATAATTATTGATACATTATTTTACAAAATGGTGAGGACTACTAAACAACTCTCTCTAGAACCTTCATTCCATACCCGACTAAGTAGTACTCTGCTACATTCTCGCCCCCGAGAAGAAAAATGGAACAAAAAGGAAAAGGTGAGCTCAACTAGCCCAAGAAAGAATATTATGACTAAGATAATATACAACAAATTATCATTAGTCTTCAACAGGAAAAAAACTAATAGAATACAATAGACAACAAGTTTTTAATTCAATATTCTAGTCAATAAAATAATAATTCATTGTAAGAAAGTTAAGTAGAGAATGCAACTACTATCTTCATGTATGAATTTAAAAGTTCGCTCGCTCATCTTTTATCCTCGTAACATCAATCAACATACATCCGAATCAAATATTCATCTTTGCACTATATTCAGCCAAAGATATTCATCTAAACACTTGGTCATCTTGTTCATCTAAACACCTGCTCATCTCAATTGCAGACCACTACGCCAAAGATATTCTTCGAAAATCATTCATCTTTTACCACTGAGCCAAAGATATTCCATAATATCATCATTTAAGACTAAGGATGATGAAAAATATTTTTAAAGAAACGAATCCAAAGAAACAAAATGACAAGGATTAAGGATTAAGGATTCTGTACTTTGTTTTATCCACGCCCAAAAATACCTCAAAAATAATCATGGTGTAAAATTCAAGAATGATCAAAACATGGATACAATCAAAGCTAGTATCCGTAATATATATTTTATTTAAAAGAAAAATTTTCATTTTCTAAGTGAATAGTGTCAGATTCGTGAATAAGGTGAGATACGTGAATAAAGGCCGTGACACGTGAATAGTAACTCTTACACCAAAAGATAGAAATTCCACAAAAAAACATCTTCACGCTTCATTAATAGTACTCGTGAATAAGAATCTCGTGAATAGTAACTCATGAATAGTAAATCGTGAATAAGAACTCATGAATAGAATCCCCGACATGAAAAAAGTTTCAAATTTGATAAAAGTTCCAACTAATATTTCAAAGATAATGATATCAAGAAATAATATCATTCGAGAAGAAAATAACATCCCTTACCTCGAAAGACAAGATTTAGTTGAAACACCTGAGATATAAAGCATGACTTGAACTCGCAATCAGATATCAACACTCAAAGTATACTCACAAGAATACGCCAAAATATATCGAGAGAAATAGAGAGAAAACTTCAGCTTCGGTAGATGATTTTCAATTCTAACCTAATTTCCCTATTTATAGGAAAACGCTAGAACACCAAAGTAGAAAAATTGAATATAATAATATTATTTATAAACAAAATTCCTTAGCCCACCTTTTGGTCAAAAACACCAGCCACACATGTTAAATAAGGTTCACAAACTCACCAAAAAACGTTTTTGTTGATATAAATAATTAAAACTTCCAAAATCAATTATTTTGAGCTTTAACTTCAATAATTCATAATAAATAGCCCTTTCATCGTAAAAATTCAATCTCGAAAAGTTTTATAGAAAATTCAATTTCTACAACTTTGCGTAAGAAAGTTTTTCCAAATTCAAACGTAAATTGACCAAATCCACAAACCAAGCGATTTTATGTTTATAATCAAATTTCACCAAGAAATGGGGTCCAATCACACAAAACATGTGTTAATCATTTAATGCAACAAAATACTCTTCCTCCTCATATACTCATATATCCCACATTCATTGTAAAATATCACCAAGTAATATATTATTAAAATAATATATTTAAATGAATTATTTTATCGTAAAAAAGATAAAATATTAATTTTCAACAATTGTCATTTTAAAATTTTCTCCATCTATATTCACATAAAATCAATATTTTCCTCATCATATGAATCAATAATTAATTATTCACAAATAATATTATTGTAATCACAATATTGACAACCGTGCAGCTCCTCAGAAAGAGGGGCTTTCCTAATAAGAATTTCTTCTTCACGGGCGCCGCAATTAGGTGACCAAACCTCTCCTTGTATGTAACTTTCTAGACATCGCCAATAATGTTATCTAATAATATTATTCAGATAATATGAATTATTGCTCGATAATGAAAAATATTGTGTAATGACAATTATCAAACAACAACAATATAAAATATCAACGCAAAGAATTATTAAATCAATAAAATATCGAATAAAGAATTACTGTAATAATTATCGAGTAAAGGCCTTCACGTAAGAATCAATAATTGGTGCAATGCGCGTGCTACCGCTCAACAACGCAGTATTAGTGTGTTTTAACCATAGGGTATTCCAACAAGATAATCTGTGAATAACTACACGCAAGCTATTTATAAACAACTTATATTTGTCGCTTTCTTCATCCAATCGCTTCCATTATGGGGCCCATAAAGATCGCTGCTGGTTGCATTTAATATTCCTAGAATAAAGATTTAATATTCCACTGCACCAAACGAATATTCCCTAACAATAATGAATATTTTATCACCACTTGCTTATTTAAAATATTTCACAAGATTTTACCCATAACTAACCACATTAATCAAATCCACCTTACTATAAATAAAGAAAATTCCTTTTTATTTTAAAAATTTCGGTCTTACATACCCGATGGATTTGAGTATGTTTTTTCAATTCGCAGGATTCTCTCTTCATAGATGGAGGATGGGAGCTCTACTTAGAGAGCTTGATATCGAGGAGCACTACAGAGAGATCCAGATGCCGATCTCGCCTCCCGCCAAAGCGTTATCGCTTCTGTTTCGTAGTCACCCGTCATTGATATCCCATTGTTGGGGATTGACGGTTTTACTTTGTCAAAGGGCCCTCAGACTTGTGGGAGATGTTCCAAAGATTGGTAGATCCTCGCATTATTGGAGCTCGTAATTCGCGCCACACGCTTTATGGGGGATATGGCTCCGTGGATCCGTGATGATGATTGGATTGGCAGCCCGTGTCGTAGATCCGACTCATGTGACATGATTGATAGATTGATTCATAGCTTGACCATATATTTCTTCATCCGATATTTGGGAGTAGATCCTTCGGATGTAGATATCTTTGTTAGGTTTGTAATATTCAAGAACGCAATCAAATTGCATATAAGTGCTAAACGCGATGTAAAATCGAGTTTAAAATTTTACAAACCATATACCCCGGATCACCCTTTATGCACAATTATTAATTAAACAAAAGATAAAGAATAAAATCACACCCTTGAAGATCGAGCTTCCTCAGTACAAGTTCACCTCCAAATCCTTTCGCTCAACTTGAATCCACCGGGGTTTGGTTCCTTCCTTTGATCAACGTTAGCCACCCATATGTTTGGCCTCTAGAGGTAATCCACCAAGGAAAAAGAATTTTCAAGAAGAAGGGGTATTGGCTCAAACCCTAGTTTTCCTATCTCGTATAGAAAAAGCGTACTCTCAACAAATTGGAATTATTAATTATGTTGTAAAAAGTCACAACCCCCACACCCATAATAAGACTCCTCTTATTTATAGATGTGAGCTACCCACCTTAACAATTAAGGAATTGGGTTTTATTTAATTAATTAAATTCTTTTAATTAATTAAGCTCCCTAATCTTATTAGGGATAATTAATTAAACTCCTTTAACTAATTTTCCTCCTAATCCAATTAGGAATAAATGAGAGTACTTATATTAAATTAATTCCTAAACTCTTTTTTAGAAATTAAAATAATAATAATATTAATAAAACTCCTCTTATTAATTTATATTTAATATTTCTAAAATATTAAATAATAAATATTAAGCTATTTAATTTATTCTATCACCATAGATTAAATTAAATATACATATCATATTATTACGATTATGCCATTAACTTCTTAAATAATTATTCTTCCTTTTATGGTGTGACCCTTTAGGTTCTCCATATTAAACCAGGGTTGTGAATAAATCAATTAGAATAATTTAATCTTATTTAAATAAATAAATTAAATAATTAATTTATTTAAATAAATAATATTTATTCTACAATAGGGATAAGCCTCCCTAATGATCAACGACTTTCCGGATAATATAGATTTCAACATTAATCATTAAAGAACCTTTTGAGTAAATAGTTACCGCAGACAATTCAATCCTTCCACCATACAATGTCCCAATTAAATATAAGATATGGAATTATCACAAGTCTTATTTTATTTAATTATATGTATTTCGATCCTTAAATGCACAACTCAAATAATGCAAATTAGAAACTCCTTTCTAATTTCATTCTCGCCGCCAAGGACCACTTTGGGTTGTCATTTATCGAATCACATAGGACATTTCTCTTCTTTTTATTAAGTGGTAGATTCTTTATTGATCATACATTATCTCCACGTATACAACTTATTATACCCAAGCATACCTTTGATATACCCTAAGGGTCTTAAGGAATAAGTCAAAGTATAACTCATCATACACAAGATACTATGATGATCTTAAGTCCAAGGATCACTTGATCTACTATCACTACAGTGAATTCCTATTGACGAAGCAAGTAAAACTCCATTAGGTATTCCTTCAAGCGAGCCAATGCGTTCGGTGAACTTATTCTCTAATAAGCACCTACATACTTGCTTTAGTGTCTCCACACAAATGATCATGAGATCAATCATCCTCATCCAACGAAAGCAAGTTAACGATGTATACCCAATCTATCCGGATTCACTAATCCCCAATTTAGTAATCCAATGATTGGGAACTATTTTAGTTTTAAGCTTTCTAAGAATTTAGATCTCATTAGAATGATCATCATCATTATTCTAAAAGCATTGCTTAAAACTATGGGTTTATCACATATTATAAAAGCGAAGATCATGTAGATAATTAAAAGCCTTTAATAAATTAATACTTTTTATTAATAAATGAATAAGATTGTTACTAAGTATATGCTTTATCATCAAACATGATTGGCTTGTGTGCATATTACTTTCAATCTCTCACTTGCACTAAAGCCGATCGCCATTGTATCTTATACTCTTCTTCTCTAAGTGGCGATTATCCCTTTGTTGGATAAGCTTTAGTTAATGGATATGTAATGTTGTTCTTGAGAGTCCACCATCTCTATAGTGATTTCCCATCTTTCAATGATTCTTATAATCAAATGAAAGTGCCACAACACATGTTTAGATCCAAGATGAGACTTAGGAACTATTCTAGTTCGTAATGAACTTTTAATCCAAAACAATCAACTTGCTGCCTTCATTTATAGCTATATACTTTGTCTTTATCACTAAACCAAAGAACTCTTTCATTGCTTGGAACCTTTCCAATTCATCGCACCACCTTGTTCAAGATAACGCTTTTGCCTTAAAGTGGATTTTTTCGTTATCTTGGTCTGTCATCGAAAAACTTGAGTCTCATTAAGCCCTCTGGTTTTAATTTAGACCAAAGATAAATTTTAATCACATCTTTAGTTTGGTTAAGTACTTTTAAGATGTTTTTCACTGCCTAATGTTGATCTTCTCGCAATATGATCGATCAACATCGTGTCTCGTACATTCATTGCATACATGATTGTCCTTCATGCGACCTCTCTTTTAGAGTCTGTGGGGACAATTAAGAGATATACTCCATAGTTCATCGACATGAGACATCTCTTGGAGTTTGCCATGCTAAACGACTTTAGCATCAAATGAATATCGTTTCTTGGGTTAAGTCAAGCATCCTCTTGTATCTATCTATATAGATTTTATCTCCAATTAAGATACTCTTCCCAAACCATTCATGGAGGAATGTTTAGACAACTTTATCATTTCGATCAGTAGCATTGGCATGTTATTCCTTATCCGTAGTATATCAATATATAATACTAGAAATGTCATAACGCTCCCACTGACCCTTTTGTACACACTAGAACTCTTACTTCATCATATGTAACTCTGGATCATCATCTTCTATGATGCGTACCTCATCATCATCATCTATGATGAATCCATACCTCCCAGGTATCTTCGGTACTATTCCAGATTTACTATTCAGTTATGGTGCAATAGGTCTATCTACAGGTTCCTCTTATTTGACTTATAGTGTTTTGTGGTTCTTAAACTCTTCAAGATCTATTATCCTCCCACTAGCCCCTTCAATGATAAATACCTTTATCTTAGAAGGTAGTGTGTTTCGCAACAAACACCTTTTGCTAAGTAGGATTATAGAGCATATACCCTAAACTTACTTTAGGATGTCCCATAAATCTACACTTGTCAAATCTTGTCCCAAGCTTATCCTTTTGAAACTTTTTCACATAAGTTGGACAACCCCTTATCTTAACATACTTAAGATTAGGAATCCTCCCACATCCATAACTTTTATGGAGTCTTGGGGTAGGATTTTGAGGTTACCATTTTCGTAGATATATGACCATTTCTAGGACATTATCCGGAAGGATATTTGGAATGTCGGTAAAATCATTATGGACCGCACTATGTTCAAATAGGTACAATTTTTCATTCAGATACATCAATCATTTATTGCGTATCAGGATGTGTCCATTATGAGAAAACCATTTGAGATGATCTAGAAACTTATTGCACAAGTATTTATTCCTTGATCTAATCAAAGAATCTTAATACTTTGCCAATTTGTTTCACTTCTGAATTCTTTGAACCTTTCAAATAATTCATACTTGTATTTCAACAAATACATACATTCAACTATTTGAATGATCATCTCCTTTTCTTATACTAATTTGTTCAATTTGCAAAATTATTTTCACGTAAGTCAAGTATATAAAATCCATTAAATAATATTTCAGTCCTATACAAAACATTATTATTATGAATAGAACAACAATTGTTCTTAATTATAATACCAAAAATTTTATTGTCCAACAATAAAATGGAAATAATGTTTCTAACAAGAATTGGAAAACAATAACAACTTATTGACTTAATAGATTTGCCCGTAGGCAGTGCTAAACTATAAGTTTCTATAGCTAATGCAGCAACCTTTGCTTCATTTTCCACACATAGAATTACTTATCTTTGTTTAACTTTCTACTTCTGCTTGGTCCCTTCATAAATCTATATTTATGATAACCAAAGTCGGTATCCAATACCCAAGTAGAACCTTGACTTAAAGAAAAATTTATTTCAATCATGAACAAAAAGCGTATTATGGCAGAAACTTCACTAAGCTTCTTTGGTTAGCCTCTCTAGAAGATGCTTCTCATGAGTTTCTTTCCGATTGTCGAGGCTTATTGTAGTGGAAGCAAACTCCTTTGCTATCTCATGATCGATTTTGTTCTTATTATCCTTTGTTTTTGCCTTTCTATTTACCTTCTTTGAATCGTTCTTCTTTTAGAAGATCCTTTGGCCCCTACCGGTAAGACTTGATCTTTCTTGGTTGGAAAGTGACTCTCAACATTTTCAATATGTTAAGCAAATCATGAAGGCGATATCTAGCTTGTTCATATAAAAATTCACAACAATTGTAAAAGGAGTCCAGGGAGTGAGTGCAAGATCAAATCTTGGCTCAACTCTCCATCCATGACAAAACCGGTTGTCTAATCAATCAAATTGATTATGTTAAGAACTTTTTATGCAGTATTATAGTGCCGTTGGCCATTCTAGATCGGAAGAGCTCCTTAGATATCGATATCTATCGATCCTACTTTCCTCACCATCAACTGCTTGATGTGCGGGAATATAGTAGGAGCATCCATAGTTTCACGTCGATTTGAATCTCGTTATTTCGTGGATGCGAGCATGGTGCATTGAGCCAATTGTGCATCATTTTGCCACTTTCTAAAAGTAGCAATCTCTTCCTCAGAGGCATTATCTCGCAACCATTGCGAGGATAGGCGTATTTAGGACATAAGATAGCTTTTCAACTATGAGAACTATTCTCAAATTTCTTAACCAATCAGTTTAATTGATTACGGTTAATTTAGCATCTAATATGCTTCGAAGATGATAGTAATTTTAGACATTGTAAAATTACGTAAATGAATTTGTAATTAACAACATTTTAACATACATTCTTTTATTAATTACCAAAATAAATTAGGTCTTGTTTTTAAATTGGTATCTCCCACTATTTTCTTCAAACTATATTACCCTCACTTATATAGTTCGGCAAAATCTAATTAAAGATTTGCTAGTGAGAATAAGGATCCCATTTCAAATGTATATAGCCTTGTAGTGACCTAATAAACTATATATAAATAAATAGGTAGACAACTTTTGTCAATTACATCAACTATGCAACTCCTTTTATTTTGCCTCTTAGATTATTTTGATTAAGTGGTGGCACATCGTAATCAAAATTATCCAAGTTAAGTCCGACCTAGCACTCCATATATTCAAAAAGAAAAATATCATCCTTGTGGTGACACAACAAAACAATATTGTTCAATTTTCTTTATAAGCATCAAATGTGATAAATTAACATCTTAAATACTTAATACTTGCCTTGTGGTGACACAACAAACTCATATTAAATATTTAATACTCTATTAATTTTATCATGCTTAGAAAGCGACGTTCGATATTCCAAATATCTTTGAACGCTTAGGACTTAATATAAAAATTGAGGGGTTTGTTATTAATTTGTCTCATCTTGTTTAAGCATTTATTATATATATATAAAATACGCGTTATATTAATGAACACACGAAGCATGTTTGCATAATATATAATATATAAAATATATATATATATATATATATATATATAGTATAATAATGCACATATAGAATCTATATTCTACGGATTGATTATGGACTTTTATTCTAGTTTGGTTCACTAGAGCCACCAAGTGAAACAAAAGGTCAAACTCTAGGGGTGCAAGAAATAATATTTAAATATAACTATTACATTTAAACCGGGCTCCATTACAAACGGGGTCTTCAAACGCTCCTTGTTCTTGATCTCCAATTCTTCAAAATTAATTCTAATTATTCTATTACAAAACTATTTAAAATAAATAGAAACCTTGATCGACCTTGAGGGAAGTACATAGGAGGAAGATAGAATTTACATTAAGAAAAATTAGAGAAGGCGAAATGCATGAGACCCCATTTAATAAAACCCGTACATTCATGCATCCAACTAAAATAAAATCCAATCACATCGTTGATAGTCCATAATCAATCTCATTTATTATCATACACATCACCATATGCATCGATAAATAACATTCATCTCATGAATAATAAACATTTAATATATATATTGATATCATTTAATGGGCAAAATTAGTTAGTATAAAATCTATTTTTGAATCAAAATAAACTCCTTTATTTTAATCCAAATCTAAATCAAAATAAAACTATTTTATTTTAATTTATCCAATTTTGAATAAAATAAACTATTTTATTTTAATCAAAATCTTTAATCAAAATAAACTCCTTTATTTTAATTAATTATGGAATCAATTCCATATATAAAAAAAATTATTAAAGGAAACACGGATTATTTTCACATTCACAAATAAACTCTTTTATTTTTGAATAATATGAAATCTTATTTCATATTTAAATAAACTCCTTTATTTAAGGAAACATGGATTCTCTTTCCTATTCACAAATAAACTTTTTTTTATTTTGAATAATATGAAATCTTATTTCATTATCTAAATAAACTCCTTTATTTAAGGAAATATGGAATACAATTTCAACTCCAATTAGTTATCATGGAATCCAATTCCAACTCTAATTAGATTAGCATGAAATTAAAATTTTAAAATTAAAATAAACCTTTTATTTTAAAATTAAAATAAACTTTTTATTTTAAGATTAAAATAATCATTTTATTTTAATTATAAAATAATAAGATTAATATATATATATATATATAACTATTATATATATATAATATAAACCAAATATATATATATATAGTTAACTGTTAACATATTATACTATATATATATATATATATCCGAACGTTCCTTTTTCAAAAAAAAAAAAAAATCCTGGCCACGTTATTCCGTGCATGTTATTATGGTTATATCAGATATGATATATATAAAATAAAATGGCAGCATGGTTGATATATAAAAACGGCAGCATGGTTGATATATATAAAATCCGTTCCTTTGCTAGAGAATTAACGTGGGCCAAAAACTTTCACGCATGTTTTTTTTTTTTTTTATTTTAAATTTTATCTAATAAAATTATGCCCAATAAAATTGTTTCTAAACACATATCAATATACAAATTAAATCTGAATAATTAATAATTTGCATAAAGGTTTGGCTCTGATGCCACTGTTAGGTTTGTAATATTCAAGAACGCAATCAAATTGCATAAAAGTGCGGAAACGTGTAAAATCGAGTTTAAAATTTTACAAACCATATATCTGCGGATCACCCTTTATGCTGCGGTTATTAATTAAACGAAAAGATAAAGAATAAAATCATACCCTTGAAGATCGAAGCTTCCTCAAGTACAAGTTCACCTCCAAATCCTTTCGCGTTCAACTTGAATCCACCGGGTTTGGTTCTTTCCTTTCGATCAACGTTAGCCACCCATATGTTTGGCCTCTAGGGTAATCCCATGAGGAAAAAATTTTCAAGAAGAAGGGTATTGGCTCAAACCCTAGTTTTTCCTATCTCAGATAGAAAAAGCGCTTTCTCCCAACAAATTGGAATTATTACGTATGTTGTAAAGTCCACAACCCCACACCCATAATAAGACTCTCTTATTTATAGATGTGAGCTACCCACCTTAACAATTAAGGAATTGGGTTTTATTTAATTAATTAAATTCTTTTAATTAATTAAGCTCCCTAATCTTATTAGGGATAATTAATTAAACTCCTTTAACTAATTTTCCTCCTAATCCAATTAGGAATAAATGAGAGTACTTAAATTAAATTAATTTCTAAACTCTTTTAGAAATTAAAATAATAATAATATTAATAAGACTCTCTCTTATTAATTTATATTTAATATTTCTAAAATATTAAATAATAAATATTGTTTTATTTAATTTATTCTATCACCATAGATTAAATTAAATATACATAACATATTATTACGATTATGCCATTAATTTCTTAAATAATTATTCTTCCTTTTATGGTGTGACACCTTTAGGTTCTCCATATTAAAGCTGGTTGTGAATAAATCAATTAGAACAATTCTAATCTTATTTAAATAAATAAATTAAATAATTAATTTATTTAAATAAATAATATTTATTCTCTGATAAGGATAAGCTCTCACTAGCGATCAACGACTTTTCAAATAATATAGATTTCAACATTAATCATTAAAAAGAACCTTTGAGTAAATAGTTCAGACAATTCAATCCTTCCACCATACAATGTCTCAATTAAATATAAGGCATTGGAATTATTGTCGAAGTCTTATTTTATTTAATTATATGTATTTCGATCCTTAAACGTCACAACTCAAATAATGCAAATTAGAAACTCTTTCTAATTTCATTCTGCGCCAACCCGAGGACTACTTGGGTTATCATTTATCGAATTACATAGGACATTTCTCTTCTTTTATTAGAAGTGGTAGATTCTTTATTGATCATACATTATCTCCATATACAAACTTATTATACCCAAGCATACCTTTTGATATACCCTAAGGGTCTTAAGGAATAAGTCGTAGTATAACTTATCATACACAAGATCTTATGATGATCTCAAGTCAAGGATCATCATCAGATTACTATCACTCTGAGAATTCCTATCGATGAACAAGTAAAACTCCATTAGGTATTCCTAAGCGAGCCAATGCGTTCGATGAACTTATTCTACAATAAAGACTCTACATACTTGCTTTTAGTGTCTCCACACAAATGATCGTGAGATCAATCATCCTCATCCAATGAAGCAAGAACGATGTACCAATCTATCCGGATTCACTAATCCCCAATTTAGTAATCCAATGATTGGGAACTATTTTAGATTTTAAAGCTTTCTAAGAATTTAGATCTTATTAGAACGATCATCATCATTATTCTAAAAGCATTGCTTAAAACTATGGGTTTATCACATATTATAAAACAAAGATCACGTAGATAATTAAAGCCTTTAATAAATTAATACTTTTATTAATAAATGAATAAGATTATTCACAAGTATATGCTTTATCATCAAACATGATTGATTATTAATGCATATTACTTTCGAGATACTTTTGATCCTTTCACACCAAAGACAAAGTCTTAAATAGACAACAATTTTAAATTACAACGCTTTTTTATAAAAACGTTGTGGTATTTTTTTTATAACATTTTAAAAAAAAAATTATTATAGATATATATACAAAAATGTTATCTATTTAAAAGAGCATTTTTATAATCTTAACTAGATAACGTTTTTTTTTTTAAAACGTTGTCTATGAAGAAAACACGGAGCACGCTGATCCGCGATTACTCCCGCGGGCGTTAGCGGACGTTTTTCATCTCCCCAACCCCTTTCTCTCTCCTCCTGTCGCGCTCTCCCTCTCCAGTCCCGTTTATTTCATCCAAACCCTAGCCACTCTAGTTTCTCTTTGCCTAGGGTTTTTGCTCCGCTTTTGGCTTTTGTTTCATTCTTTTTTCTTAATTACTCTACTAGATTTACTCAGTTTTTCGATTTCAAGTGTTAGTTTTGTTATTGTAATGGAGTTCGGAGCTGCTCGGAAGAGAGGGAGGCCAGAAGCTGCTTTGAACGACAATGGCAGCTTCAAGAAGTCGAAACAAGAGTTCTAGTAGTTTCTCTTGTCGCCGGTTCGATGCTGAAGGTGTGTCAGTTCTATGGCCTCGTCTCCGTCGCTCGCCGTGGTTTGATCGCTAATTCTTGTTCTCTGCCGCCGTTTCCGCCGCAATTGATGTTCCCTGTGATTGGAGGTAAAGATGTGGTGGTTTGGGAGGAGAAGCCTCAGAAATCGGAGACTGATTTGTCTGGTAAGTACTCTTCTGGCTTTAATTTCTTCATTTTCATGGTTTAATCGTACATTTGATGCTAAACCGACACAAATCTAAACCGACACAAATCTGTTCAAGTTGATTTGGGTAATTGCTACTCAAGTTTGATGAAGTAAATCGACCGTGTTCTGCATCATTTGTCTTGCTCATTTTACTGACTTTTCATGAATATGAAACTGTTGGCACTTTGTATTGCATATTTGGATTAGTTGTAATCTTTCGAAATTTTCATTAATTATTTGTGCTCAGATTGTTGGACTTGTGCATTGCTGTCTTTCAAGGAAAATATGCCGATTAGCTTTTGAATAAGCTCAATTAACTTAACATAGGATTGTCCCAAAACCCTTTTGAATCTCTTTAGCGATAGTGCCATATCTGTATACTTTTTGTTTTGCTTAAATTGGTTCTATTTTTCCTTCTTTTATTTGTTACCTTAGCTAAAATCCGCCTTAAGTATCTACAATGAACAAATGAAGTTACTTGATGATTATAAATAAGTAATAGAAGGTAATCAAAATGATTAAAATGCAAGTCATTCACAAGCTATAGACTAAATTGTTCATGCAGGTTATTCAGTTCTTACTTGTTTTGACGGAGGATCAAATTTTAAGCATCATCTCAAGTGATCTGATATGGGTTACCTGAGCAATGTAAGTGTCCTGCCCTCCTACTTCATTTTGTCTCTTTGGTTTCTCATTATTGACACTATTAAGTTTACAGATCATAAACAGACTTCATTTGTAGATGAACCTCTGATACGTAGAGGGCTGACCTGCTTGTTACCTTTTTGTTTACTTTTCTGATATAACCATTCATTAAATTGCAGGAGCTTGAGCAGACTGATCCAGGTATGCTTTTCCCTTTTCACTTGTAGGAGTCTGATGATTCAATAAAGACCATTTAATTTGCATTATAGTGGCATATTTTGTCAGCTTGTCTAGTGCCATTTAGTTTTTTTTTATTGGCTGCATATCGGGCTTTGATTATCTTATTACTGCAGCTTATATAGTTTATTCTATATTGGCATAGAATGTGTTTTCTTCCAACATATAAGAAATAATAATTTGGACTTGGTGTTTATAATATGACGGAACCAAGTTTATTAGGACCAGACACTCATCATCAAACTTTATTACCTTTCTCTTTACTTACTAGGAATTTCTATTTCCAACTTTTATAATGAATATCTTCTCTCTTAAGCCAAGACAAAGTAGAAGATGATTGTAACATTTTTATGGAAATCTGGTGGATAGGTAACAGGGGATTAGGACTTGGGAACATCCGCATATTTTTATATACAAGATGGGTGACGTGCATTGTGTATTGATAAAGGACCGTACATCTTTTTATTGAGAGTTTTTCGTTGAGCCTTCCCCCTCAGCTAGTTAAAAAGGACATTTTCCTCATACAAAACATGCCCGTAATAGTAGTTCTCTAAAGTGAAAAAGTAGGTTCCATGTTTGATAGGAGTATTTGAGTTTCAAGAAAAGAAAAAAAAACTTTTAATATGAAGTAATACCTTGTATCGCCAAGTGTCACATGCAAAAAGCATTTTGTGTAACAAGCACAATTGCACATCTATTGACAAATTGCTTTAATAAACAGAGTAGATTAAAGCCTATGATGAATACTTCGTTATGTATTTAAAACTCAAGACTAATCTATGTTACCATCACCTTTCATTCACAAGCAATAAGAAATCCTAAACTTGGTTTGCTACACCATATCAAAAATAATATCAGCATCAGTGGCTTGGGAAGCATGTATCTTGTATTCTTGTTTCAAATTTTCTTTTTTGTTGGGCTAATATTTGTTAATTATGTTGATTGAAGTGTGTGTTTTGAATTATTGCAGTTATACAGAATGGAAAAGAAATCTTGTTGCAGGTAAGTTAAATATGTACTTTTATTTGAGAATTGGAAAGTAATATACTTGATTTACATAATATGAAATACTCTCGTATTGAGTTCCGGTCAACCATCCACTTTCAGATTGATCAAGTGTAATAAAAGGCTTAAATACATGAATTAATCCTCATAAAAGGTCGCTGATGTTGGTAACCATAGATTTTGTGAATTCCTTGGCCCATGATCTGTTGTGCTAATGAACTAGGACTACTTGCTCCTCTTTCTAATAAAACCTGCATCCTGAATTGGTAGTTTGGGTTCTTTTCTACGTGATACAGAAGTTTCTCAATGAACTTTCCATTATCCTTTTATGTGGAACATACTTCTGATTATCATGAAAGCATGATATGTGCGCCTAACCACTGGTGTATTTTAAAAACTAAGTGTTAAAGGGTTTGAATCTACACCACTGGCTTGTTGTTTTTGTTTCTAAAAGAACCAGTGGTCTGAGTTTTAGGGTTGTTCCTTCATTCCTTATTTCCATGCAAATCCTGTTAGAAAAAATAGCTCAATCTTAATAGCTTCTTTCTTCATTTTATTTCATATGTTAGGGTAATCGGAGTACTGGAGACAACTTCAATGGGGTTCCAAATATTGATCACATAATTTTCTGTAGTTACGACTGGTCGGAAGATTATTGATTATATTGTCTCTGGTCCTATTGTTGCAATGGTTAACTATATTGTCTCTGGTCCTGTTGTTGCAATGGTTTGGCACTATCCGTGGTGATTTTGCTATTGATATTGGCAGGTAGCATACTGTTTCCGTAATTACCATCAGTTTGTAGTGTTATTTTGTATTATTGATACATTGTGAAGTATAGCCAAATTAATCAGTTCGTCTGGTGTCTTAACTGAGTCCATAAGTCTTCACTAAAAATGCTACTCTGACGAATGAGAAAGAAGTTGATGCCCATCCAATTAAAGCTATGAAGTTTTCTTTGTCACCTGTTGTTCGTGTTGCGGTGCAGTGAAATACTTGTGCGTGTTGTGGTGCAGTGAAATACTTGTTGGGCCGTCATGACTGTGGTGGTGATGCTTGAATTCACTGCTGGTAAGTAAATATTTTGAGCATGAATTCATGTATGTATAGTATAAATGTGTTTTGAGTATTTGTTTAGTTTATTTTACTTTTTGATATGACAGGGGCTACTTTGTGCAAAGGGCTGAATAGAGGATTGGGGACACTGGCAGCTGGATCATTGGCATTTTTAATGAAGTTTATTGCTACAGAATATGAGAGGGTGTTTCGTGCTATTTTCATAGGTGCTGCGGTTTTTGTGATCGGTAAGTTTCCTTGTCTAAAATCGTTTTCAGAAAAGATTTTGAGTAGAATATTGGTTCCATTGAATTTCTCTATGACTTTGCCGAATAGTCTAATTGTCCATTGTTATAGTTTATCATAGGTTTTATTTTATAGTACATCCTACCATGAAAATCATTACTTGTTAATGAATTATGTTGATTTTACTGCCTGCTAATGAAATTTGACAGGGGCAGCAGCTACATATATGAGATTTTTTCCGTATATAAAGAAGAATTATGACTATGGTGTAGTGATATTCCTCTTAGGTATACAAACCCAACATATGCAGAAGCGTATAATAACTTAGGTATTTATCTCTCTCCTCTCTTTATAGGCATCCTGTGTGTTAGGTGCATGTGATTCTGGCTGTTACTAGTTCTTGTATAAGTTTATGTTTTTTAAAGTTGTCACTGGGGAATTTTTAGGTTATGAAATGCTTGTTTGAAGTTGAACTTCTTTCTAAAAGGATTCCTAAGTATCCATTGATAGAATGGATTTATAGCTATTCATTTATCTTAAATAATACTTTAAAACAGTTACATGGAATATTTAACTTAGAGCATCAGGACGAAGGGTAATATCAAGTCTTGTTGGTTATTGCAGTGCACTAGTCATTGCGACTCTGTGTTAAAACTTTTGCTATATTTTTCTTGATCCTACATTTGTGAAATTATAGGTTTATTTCGTAAGTTTTAATAATGCGGTTAGAGTTGAGTCCTATTCTGTTACACATTCTGACAGCCATCTTCGATTTCCACTGTGCTGCTCAATTTGTGTTTGCAAACTGAAAGTGCATCTTAAGTTGTACTCTAGCCATTTCTTAATATTCACATGTTTGAGTTTAATTTTATTTCAAAATGTTGGAGGGAATTTGTTGGTGCCCACCTTTTATGCACATGACTATGTTGCAGTTAAGGGCAAAATCATAGCAGGAAGATCTTTGAAAGACCAAGGAGTACTTTAAGATGAAGCAAACGTTAATTTTATAGTATTGATGACCTATTATTATATTCCGTCATTATTTTCATTTACTATAGTTTATCATGTGTAGGGGTTCTTTATAGGGATGCTGGCAATATAACTATGGCTATTGAAGCATACGAGCAATGCCTCAAGATAGATCCAGATTCTCGTAATGCGGGCCAGGTATTGTTAATCCGCTACTCTTTACTTAAATTGTGAATGTCTAGTTCTGAATTAGCAGAATAAATAATTATGAAAAATAGAAAAGAATGTCAAGTTCTTATATTTGTAGGCCTTAACATCCTCTTTCATTTTTTTCATACTTAACCTTGTCATACATGAACATGTTGCTTGAAACTCTCTTTCTTGCAGCTCCATAATGTATATATTTGCTACCACCACTTGAAATTGAGATGCATTTAAACTAGGTGCCATTATGATTGGTAACATGAAGTCCCTAGGCCAGTAAGAGAAATCTTTGAACCAAATGTGTGGTTTACCTACGCTTGTTGATGATAAATTTCAAAGTATTTCTTTTGTTTCTCTTTATATTGTGCATTTTGCAAAGATTTTGGTGGTTAAAATTCAAGAAAAATTCTTCCATCAAATAAAGGCTTGTTGGTTCTCATATGACAAAAGATGGATATACCTGATTTTATCACTGTTTTATGTGACTTCTTGTCCTAAATTAAGTGTTTACCATAAATTAAGTGTTTATAAGTTCATATGTGTAATTACTTACTATGATATAAATTAAGTGTTTATAAGTTCATGTGTAATTACTTACTATGATCAGGCTATTAAGGAATTGGTTGATCTTCTGATGGAATTATGTAATGTGGTGGTTGGAATATCTCGTTTTGTTAAAGATTTCTAGATTTTCTATCAACTTCATTTAGCATACAGAATGCCTAACCTTTCAAATTATAGTGTCTCATGGTTTTAGGATACTCTTAACAGTTCTGTCTCTTACCACTAATTTACTGAATTTTTTCTTGCAGAATCGATTGCTAAAGGTTGTGCTTTAGAATGTGCTATTCTCTAGAGTCATCCACGCTTCAATGAGCTGCTTGAGAACATATTTACTGTAGGTGCTAGTGCATTTAATTTTGAGGATTCCTTTCATGTGTATTTTTTTATTTTACAAGTTATCAACATGATGTTGCTAAACCACTCAATATTATGTCTGTATATAATACTACACTATTGATGTTATATTTTGTGGATGTAGTAATTTGAAACTGTAAACGAATGGTATTATTGGGATGTATTTTGAATGGTTGATACATTTTGGATATATATCATGGCATTAACATATTGCAGGTGCATTGGTAATATAGGTGAACTAAATCTTTTTTTTTCTTTTTTCTTTTTTATCTACAACATTTAAAAAATGTTGTCTGATATACTAAACAACATTTTTATCCAAAAAACGTTGTGGAATCATATTTTTTACAACGTTTTTAAGTATCTGCTAATTTTTGAAAAATAAATTTACAACGTTTTTTTAAAAAAAATGTTGTGTATTGTGCTTAACTATAACGTTTTAAAAACGTTGTGTAAGGGTGTCAAATAGATAACACCCTTAACCATGACGTTTTTCTGACAGAAATCACAACGTTTTTTCCGCATTGTCTATTTACTGTTTTGTAGTAGTGCTAGCTCTGGCTGGCTCCTCGGGTGACCCATATGGCTTTCTTTAGGCGAGATCCTCCTTATATAGCTCGACATCCACGTAGATAGAGATCCAGTGACTTAGGAGGAGTTACATCAGGTGGATAACATCGATGATGTAGACATCGACACCGTTGACTTTTTTTGATGTATTTCTCATTATCTCTTTTGATAGGCCTCTGTTAGCTGCTAGGTAGCTTCGTCCCATTCTCGCTATATCGTTTGATATGTCTCTGTTGAGTTGTTGGTAGTTTCGCCCCATTTCCTTGTATTTTAGCTGTACAGAGATGTATTAGATGATGATATATTTAGGAATGTGTATACGTTTTCATTCCCTATATCATATTGTCATCTATTGTATCATGCATGTTATTATGTTATGCATATGTATGTATGTCCAGAGATACTCAACATTGACCCCTGGATGGTCTTATGACACTACCCGTCTGAGATGTCTTCTTTGACGATTAAGCCGTATTGATCATACCCACCATTTTTGTGGTGGTGGTATCGCTTCATGGTATGATAGTATATCACCATCGAGACATGGTGATCGTAGATAATTTTTTCTGACATACTATGACCCTTTTGATGTTTGAGGTTCCCACGCAAGATTTGTAGAGGGTATATGCTAGAAACCTTTGGGTATCGGAGAGACAAGGTTTTCCGATTTGGGACCGTGGAGTTGACTCTACTTTGGAGGAGGTACGCGGTTGGCGATCTTGCTTTGGATAGACCTTGCGTGCGTATGGCGATTGGAGACATGAGTAGACAGTTCATGACCCTCACCGGGTTGAGACGTAGAGTGGTGCAGGACTAGATTACATCCAGCCACGTGATATCCCAGCATTTTCTGTTTGATAGATTTGGCTCTGAGGATAGTTATGCACGACACTCCGGGGATTTCACCACACCGGAGGTTCAGTGGCGTTTGGCCAGAGTGGATGTATTGCTGCTGTGCGTATTGTCATACGTCTTCATGCCACGATATATGGATGAGCTCGATATTGGCGTCATTATGGCAGTGAGAGCTCTCAGGGAGGGTCGTACCATTATACCGATTATCATTGCTGGAGAGACTACGAGGTCGACTACATCTTCTTTGCACTTATCCGTGAGAGTGTTCACGAGTAGCTTCGGTCATCTTATATGTGTGGTTGATGTCACACTTGGGACCGATTGGTACTCTTAGACGGCAGGGGTTTTGCTTCACCCATGATATAGCCACGTCATACTCCTTTCAGCCTGCGGAGTGTACAGATGCTGCATCATGGTCAACTTTTTTGGCAGGAATTAGAGACCATTTGCTATATTGTCGTGTTCAGGGCTTAGTTCACTCTACAGCTTCATTACTCATGCTCCGGGCATGGATTACCTCCCTCAATTTGGATTGAGGGAATGATTACTTTACCACCTTGGTGGCCGTGATGTTTCGGTTTGACCGGTTTTAGAATTTTCATCCTTATGAGAAGCGGTGAGTCGGTAACCGCTTCACTGGTTTATCGGTGAAGGACAGATCCAAGTTGTATACTGTTGGGATCGTGAAAGTTGGTATGTGTTTTCTGTCGATCATCCAGTTGTTCTTGAGTATTTCGCATGGATGGAGGCAGAAGGCGCATCGGTTGTGGTAGTATCCATAGTGCGAGAGAGTGATTACGGCGATGAGGGAACTATAGGAGGCGATATTCCCATCGATGACTTGATTTGTTGAAATTTGCCGGCATTTGTGATGGATTCTCCCACCGAGTGCCATTGTTACTCGATTATTGACACATCATCTGGAGAAGAGCTTACATCTGATGACCTATGGGAGAAATCAGGCTAGGGCCGCGATGTTGTCAGCTCTTGATGGGAGAGACGCCGCGATGTTGGAGAGGGATGAGGCTAGATCAACCAGGGATGCATTGATAGTGGAGCGGGATGCCGCCTTATCTGCTAGGGATGTGGCCATTGCGAGACGATTACTTGAGTGAGATCGGAGATGGTATCGGTCTTCTTGCGACATGAGTGCTTACATTGATGAGCATTATGCCACCATGCAGTTAGCCTCTGATCTGCTAGCTCGTGTAGATACCCTTGGGCAGGAGCTTGCATTGTTACCTCCATCTTCAGAGAGGGATGCCATGTTAGATCGATAGTCGCATGTATCTGGATCTGTAGATAGCTTTGTATTTTCCCGCTGAGACTAAGCTTAGCCATTTTGTCATGTATACAACACGTATGTATATATCAAAACAATATTATGTATGGTAGGGAAATATATTTTGATTCACTTCCCTTTTAGTTATGCCTTGATACTTGCTTGATATTTGCTGTTTCTTGAGGGCCTTGTGATCTTGATGCATTACGAACTTATCCTTGATAGATGGACATTGAGGCGTCCAAGATCTCTCGAGAATGGATCATTGATTTATGTATATCCCTACCATCTTTGGTGTCTTGGGATTTGGTATCGTATGGAAAAGTGGAGAGGATGATGGTTTCTTCCTCTCTGAGATTGATTGACCACACCACGGATGGTGTGAGTACTTCTATTTGTGAGAAGCCTAGTTAATTCCATCTCTTATGGGTTGGTATTGCTCTTTGAGCACGATCGCGACTTAGATGGTCACTTGAATCTTCTATTTGTGAGAAGAGGTTGGGTAATTCCATCCCTTTGATGCGAAAGCCGATGAAATGTGGTGAAATGAAGGTTGATCCCGATCTGAGTGTGATAAATATTTTTTTGTTACGGTAGGGGTTAGATTGAACCGTAAATGGGCGCCTACGTACTCTATTGAAGAGGAGATCAAGTCTGCGTAGTTCGAACTTTGGTGTAAGAGGTTTGAATTGAATGTGAAAGCGAGAGGTGTGTAAATGTTTTTGTTGTTTTTGTTTTTGTAGAGAAAGGGCAGAAATGTTTTTGTTATTTTTTGTTTATTGCGATCGGGTAATATAGAATATGGTTGCCTACGTACTCCTATTGAAGAGGAGATCAGGTCGACGTAGTTCGCCCCTCGGGGCGAATCGTGACCAAAGAAGTGTGAATCCGTATGCGAGGCTATCTTTGCGGGGAGAAGAAAGTTTGATCCCATAATGGGGATAAAGCTGTAGGTGTGGAAAAAAGTTTGATCCGTCTTGAGGATAAAGCGCAAGCGTAGAAAAGTTTAATCCGTCTTTAGGATAAAGCTGCGGGGTGAAAAGTTTAATCCGTCTAGGATAAAGCTAGGATGAAAAAAATTGTCTTATGGAGAGATTTGAAATTTGAATGAAGTTGAAATTTCTTTGGTTTGAAGTGTATGTTTCACGAGGGCGAAGAGTATGTAGAAAGAAAGGGTTCAAAAGCCGGAATATTTGGTGATTGGATGATCAAAACCGGGATGTTTGTTTGATGGTAACTTTAGACATAATGCAGTTTCACGGTGTCAGAGTTGATAATTTATGGAAATTCATCGCCATCTATTTCTGCAATATGAGAGCACCTCCTGTCGATACCTCCTTGACAACAAATGGGCCTTCCAGTTAGGGCGAATTTTCCCTTAGATTGATCTTGGTTGTCGATGATCTTCTTCAAAACCAAGTCACGTTGTTTGAATTGCCGTAGTCGGACTTTTCTGTTGTAGGATCGATGCGATCCTTTGTTGATATAATTGACCATGGAAGATTGTCGCGGTTCTCCTTTCGTCTATTAGAGACAATTGGTGATACATCTTGTACCCATTGGTCCTCATCCAGTGAGCATCCATCGATACTACGAGGATTCCATTTCCACCTCATGGGAACCTTTGCTTCCATCCCATAGGCTAATGAGTAGGGGGTTGCCCGGTGGAAATGCGCATAGAAGTTTATAGGCTAATAAAGTCGAGAGCGAGAGGTCGAGGCCACCCTTTGTGATTGGCGGACATTTTTTTGCATGATCTTCTTGATATTTTTATTAGCCGCTCTTCAATGACACCATTCATCTTTGGATGGTAGATGAAGGAGTTAAGGTGTTTGATGTGGAATTTCTTGCATAACTCCTCCATCATTTTGTTGTTGAGGTTCTTAGCATTATCGACACTGATGACCTCTGGTTGTCCATGTCGATGAGACTACATTATTTACGATGAAAGCAATGATGACTTCTTTAGTAACCACAGGGAAGGAAGGCGCTTCTACCCATTTGGTGAAGTAGTCGATCATGGTGAATATGAATCGATGACCATTCTTGGCTTTGGGCTCGATGGGCCGATCCGTCCATTCCCCACATTGAGAAGGGCGAGGCGAACTCGTATTGTGGAGCTCCTTGGAGGCGTGGATAACATTCCCATGGACCTGGCATTGATAGCACCTCTTGACGTGATCATCACAGTCAGCTTTGAGTGTAAGCCAATAATGTCTTATTCGGAGAATTTTCTTGACAAGTAAGGGGCCTCTCATGTGAAGGCCACATACTCCACCATGGATCTCATCCATGAGCCTCTAAGCTTGGTCTTTATCTACACATCTGAGGTGACCTAGTCCTGCATCTCTTTTGTAGAGTGCATCTCCGCTCAGGTAGAATTTCATAGCAATTCGATGGATCCGCCTCTTCTCGATTAGGCTCGCCTCGGTGGTGTAGATCCATCTCGCAGATACTCCTTGATATCTTGATACCAAGGGTGGTGGATGGGAGGTAGCTCATCGATACTTCTCTAACGTAGTTCCCATAAGTGGGGCTTTTGCATAGCAAATGTGATCTTGGCATGTTTTCCTTGTCGGTATGTGAACGAGGAGGCCAGCGTTGCTAATGCATCCGCAAAATCATTCTATTACGAGGAATGTGTAGAAAGGAGATTTCTTGAACTCCAAAGCCATCTATAGAACTTGCCGATGGTAAGGCGGCAAATGTAATTCTTTGGTTTGATAGATTTCGTGGATTATCGATCACCGATTCGGAATCCCCAAAGATAGTTAACGCTTTGATGCCCGTTGAGCATGGGCAAGTTTTAACCCCATGATACTGACCTTCATACTCATTTGTGTTGTTGGTCTTTGACAAACTATAATTTGGCAATGACGGGATCTGCTCCCCATCGAGATATTAGAAGCTGCTCGGCTCGAGCCTTACGTATTATGACTCCATCAAAAATACATTTTCCACGAGCGGCATGTATCGTATTGATGTTATTCTTTGTCTTGTCATTACCCCTTCATCGAGGAAATATGTTTCAAGGGTTTGTAGTCCCCCTGCGGTCGGCGGCGGAGTTGATCGCAATTCCTTGACCTTTGGCGGACTTTTGCGTCACGTAGGCGATGTCAAATTGTTGTAGGATCAAGCTGCCATCTGGACGATCGACAATTGATATGGGCTTCTTGAACACATACTTGAGAGGATCCATCGCGGGATATGAGATGGGTTGTGTGACCATGGAGATAATCTTTGTAATCTCATGGAAGCCCATGCTAAAAGCACAACAAGTCTTCTCAATGAGAGTGTACTTGTGTTCATTTGGTCTTTGAATCTTTTCTTTGAGGTAATAGATAGCTCGTTCTTGGCCTCTATTATCTTTATGCCCCAGCATGCAGCCCATGGCATTGTCATTAATGGATAGGTACATGAACAGGGGAACATCATCCCTGGGTGGTACCTAAACAGGAGCATTAATCAGCTGCTCTTTAATTGTAAAGAAGGCTTTCTAACACTCATCGTTCCATTTCATGGAGGAGTTCTTCCTTAACAGCTTGAAGATGGGCTCACAGGTTGCTGTGAGTTGAGAAATGAACCTGCTAATGAAGTTGATTCTTCCCAAAAATCCCCGTATTTCCTTCCCTGTCTGAGGAATGGGCATTTCCTTGATGTTCAATCCCTTTGTCGTTGACTAGGAAACCTAGCAACTTGCCTGATTTGACACCAAAGGCGAACTTGGCTGGATTCAACTTCAATTTGTACTTACGCAACCTGTTGAATAACTTTTTGAGATGGTCTAGGTGGTCTTCCTCCCTTTGGGATTTGACAATGATGTTATCCACGTAGATCTCTATCTCTTTATGCATTAGATCATGGAAAAAGAGCCATCATAGCTCGTTGATAGGTTGCCCGGCATTGATGAAGGCGAATGATGACAACCGTCTGTAGCAAAAGGTTCCCCAAGGCGTGATGAAAAGCGGTTTTCTCACGGTCTTCCTCGTGACCATAATTTGATGGTACCCCGTAAAGCAATCAAACAAGGAGTACATCGCAAGTATTAGTAGTGTTGTCAATGAGAATGTGGATAAAAGAGTGCGGAAAGCTATCTTTAAGGCAAGCTTTGTTCAAATCCGGTAATCCACACAAACTCGCACCTTTCCTCTGGTTTAAGGCGCAGGGAACAATGTTGGATATCCACTCAGGATATGTAGACACCATGATAATGCCAGCTTGAAATTGTTTCACAATTTCTTCTTTGACCTTTAAACTCCACTCAGGTTTTAATCGCCTGAGTTTTTGCCTAATTGGCTTGAATCCTTCTTTAATGGGAAGGCGATGAAGAACAATGTCAGTGGACAAACCCACCATGTCTTCATGAGACCATGCAAACACATCTTGGAATTGGGTTAATAGTGCAACCATGTCATTCTGCTGATTTGTGGTAAGGTTTGAACCAATTTGGATTAGCTTAGAGTTTTCTAAGGTTCCAAGATTGAAAGGAGTGGTTTGGTCAAGGTTGGGTTTAGGCTTATCTGCGACCCATTTCTTAATCTCCTGAGGTGTCTCAATGTCCTCTTGAATGTCCATCAAGTGCGAGTCAACTTTGCATCAAAATTCTGACCCTTGTGGAGAGAAGGCACCTCATCGACGAAATACATGCACATCTAAATTGAGTCACTGAAACAAAGTATGCTTTCACTTAATATATGCAAGCTATTCGATCATAAAAAGTGTTAGCATGTACTTGATAAAATAAGCGCTAATCTTTGTAAAGAAAAGTAAGCAATTAAAGTTATCTACAAGGCGGAGGATTTTACGCCCATTTTACCCTCGTCGACCAATGCATGGAATCTTTGTTCCAATTGTCGAGGAAAAGTCTGATGAATTTGCGATAATGGAGGGATCATCATTGTCCTCCTTCTCCGAATGATAACCCATGACATTGGGCAATCATAAATGCAGGGTGTATCTGTTTGTATGTTCATCATGAACAATGATGCGTATATACTGCCATCATCAAGGCAATGTCGTGTTTACGTTTTCGTTCCTTTTCTTCCGCCGGGATCGGGAATCGGCACCTCTTTTGCTTTGAATGAGTCTTGGCTTGGGAAACAACATAGTCATAACATGTCTTGGCACCTTATAGCGGAAGTATATATCGCTCATGAGGTGTGAGATTGAAAACATGTCGTGTGGCGGAAGCTTGAGAGCATGGCAGGTGTTTATCTGATTCTATGACTTAGGCTGGCGAGAATAGCCTAGCCAAATTGTCCCGGTTTATTTGGACATTTGAATAGGGTGCTTAATACCACCTTATCTTTACCAAGCCCTTGTCGGTGATAACTTGATGACATCATTTCTTGAGTAGCAGATATAACCTCGGTAGAAATCTTGGGTATGGGAAGTGGTGCTTCAATAGGAATGATATTGAGTGTTACTCACTTCCAAGGTATGAAAAGCTAGTGAGCTCAACTTTAGAGTTGAAAGCGATGATTGGCGAGATCTCCTTGTTCGAGGATACTCGGCTCGGCATTAACGATGACTAGGCTATGTTGTTGATAATGTATTTGAGTTGTTGATGTAGTGTGGAGGAACGACTCGACCATATGTATCCATGGTCTCCCCGATAGCGAGGTTGTATCCTAAATCTATCTTTAGGACATGGAAGGATACATTGAATGTATTTGGGCCAATCTCGATTGGCAATTCAATCTTTCAAGCGACATTTCGTCGGGATCCATCAAAAGCTCGGATATAGTGTGGTACGCTTTGGATCGCTTGAGATTGACATTCATCTTCACCAAGGTGGCATAAGGACATATATTTAGAGATGAGCCTCCATCTATCAAAAACTCCGACTAGCATGTACCGGAAGATAACAACTGTGATGTGCGGTGGCTTGCGATAGCCAGGTCCCTTCGGGCGGTATGTCATCATCAGTGAAGGATATCACATTGTTGTTGAAAATGTGATCAACTAGATGTTGAAATCTTTCCACATCCACTGATTTTGGTAAATAGGCTTCTTCCAAAACCTGCAATAGGATCTTCCGATGATCTTCGAAAGAAAAAGCCAAATCTAGTATAGATATCTGATGTGGAGCTTGTCGTAAGCTTAAAACCACATTGGCTTCATTGTGGCCCATAGTGCGGAGGAATTCTTCAATTTTCTCCATGGGAATCTTCCCCTTGGCTTTGCAAGTAGGCTTTATAACCCGTTGAGGAAGATACAGTGGATTATCCTTCGACACTGTAGCAGTAGTATGAGACGTAGATCCTTTAGCTTCTCCATAATTCCATGGAACTTTGTGCAAGCTAACAACAGGATGTTGTGGTCTGAAATGTAACAAAATTGGCTCGGGTGCGGCCACTTTCAAAGGATTGTCAGCTCCTTTGAGTTGAATTGGTTTTATAGGAAATACTTTGACAGTCTCATCATCCACTTCGGATATAACTGCTATTGATTCCTTCCATTTGGTAGGACATGCATCCGCACTCTTGAGTTGCACAGTGTAATCATCTGTGATTTGCAGGACACCGCTATCAATAAGATTCTGAATGAGATGGCGGAGTGCCCAACATTCTTACGTCTTTGTGATGCTTGAGAGTGTGAATGATATTGACACACTTCATCGAAATTGAACCGTCGGGAGCGGGGATTGATTGGAGGTAGAAGGAAGGTAATTCTTCCTTCGTTGATCAACATTGCAATATCTCCTCCATAGATTGGCCGAGATAGGTAAATTCCTTTGATTGGCAAAATCGCGGGCTTTAGCATTTGCTCTCTTTGCAACCTTATCCTCCATAGCTTCGCTTTACGAAGGTGATGGTGGAGCATTCATAACAAATGGAAGGAGATAGGCATGCTCTACATCGATTAATTGGCGTGTGACTTGATGTTGATGGGTCACCAGATTGACCCGATTGCTCGATTTTGTTTGCAAAGAGCTTTCATCTTTCGTTCCATAGTAAGCTGGAACTTTGCATAATCCCATCTGTCATCATCATCGTCTTTGATGGTGCGAGATGGCTCGCCATTAAAAGCTGGAACTTTGCCCGGTGCTCAAGTGATCATGTTGACCTCTTCTTCTTTGTGTTGAGGAAGATGGTTGTCTTGCACATGAGGTTGATCTGGTTTGGTGACTTCGATCTCACCATTGTCTATTAAATCTTGGATCTTGTGTTTCAAGGCCCAACAATCTTGAGTATCATGTCCGGTGCTCGGCATGATAAGCACACTTCTGAGTAGCATTAAAACCCCTCCCATTAGGGTTTGCTGGTGGAAGAAGATGTGTAATTTTCTTCTGAGTAGTCAGAAAGAGTAAGAATATTCTCGAGCGAGTCCCTTAAGGGTGTGAACGTTCGAGGTCGCTTTGCATCTTCACCTTTGGGCAATGGAGGGTTTGAAGATTGTGCTTGAAAGGGGGAATAGTTTCTCCTTTGTATAGGCATGCTTTGATTGCCTTTCTGTCCTTGTAGTATCAAGGAAACGTCCTCCTCTTTCTTTTTATGGACCTTCTGGGGGTTGTTTCCATAAGATCCGATTTGGATGTGTTAAACAATGACTTTAAAATGGCTAGGTCTTGAATTTTCGGACTTGATCCATCTCGAGCCATTTCTCAGGTGCTTGATCATTTAGGAGAATGGTTTGCCAATACCGGCTAGAACTCTTTCATAAAAAGGAGCTTCTTGTACATCTATGAAAGTTATGACCATTTACGATTTTTGTCATGGAAGGAATAACTTGAGCGATGAAGGCGCCTCCACCTTTGAGCATACTCTCTAAATGACTCATTAAACATTTCTTGACCTTGGTAATTTAGTGCAGGTCGGGAGCCATCGAGAGATTGAAAAGCGTATTGAGTGAGGAAGGCGTGAGCCGACTCTTCCCAACTATGGATCTTTGAGTTGTCTAATCTCGGTATACCATGAGCGGGCTTCTCGGTCAGGACTCTTGAAATATTTGCATTCTAAGCTTTTCATTTTCTGCGTAAGATCCAAGTTCTCTAATGAATACCTTTAAATGGGTATAAGGATCCCCTAATCCATCATACTTTTTAAAATCAGGGGTTTTAAATTTCTCTGGATATTGAACACCAGGAAATATGCAAAGGTCTGTATATGAAACACTGCCATTTGTTCCAATCCCTTTGAGAACACGGATAGTTTCCTCCATTTGAAGGACCTTCTTCCTGATATCACCGGTGTCTGGATCTCCTTTGAGATGGGTGTTTTCAGGGTCTTTGTTGGTCGTATCCAACTGAGGTTCTGGAATTGTTTTTTCCAGACCTTGGCCCCCCCTTGTGTAGAGGATTCTGTATGTGTAGGTATCTTCGTACACTGAGTGGACTAGTTCAATTCTTTCAGTAGAACAGCCAAGTCGGTGATTTGTTTACTCAATCCGTCAAATTCTTCTCGGGAAACAATATTAGACTGGTCTGAAGAAGATATGATTGGCTGTAGGCTCGTGGTCTTTTTGGATTTTGAGCGGGTAACAGGCCCAATTACTTCCCTACAAAAGACTTATATAGTTTAGTCTTAGGATAATGTAAATGTTATCATAACATGTCCGTTTTAGGAATTTTGTCCTGCAAACACCGGTTGTTAATTGATAATATGTCATGCATGCACAGATATTCTTCATATTTTCCATTACATATGGATGAACATGGAATAAAATTATAAGTAAATGCTTTTACAAGTAATTGAAAATGGAAAGTATGAAGAGACTTTCCTCCGCATTTGGTTTATCAGAGGTTGACCAATCTTAGGGTTACTCTTGCGGGTTTTTGGCATGAAGGTTCCCAGATCATAGCAATTTACTCGACGGAAAGTTAATCCGGTCTTTCAACTGGAGCGAATCTGGGTGGTGCCTTTCCTGAGCCCCGTCTGAATTAGTCTTCCTACGAGTTTAGTAATCAAAACAAGCGAGGATAGCCTCCTGGTGGAGGGACCACACAACATACATTCACATACAACATGTCTCACCGTTTATGCAAAATAATGACATGTGTGAATCACTAATATCACAAATAGATATTTAGCAGTGCAGTAATTAAGATGCATTCGTACACATTCATCATAAATGTAAATGCAACATTCACAAACAAGTATATAACAATTTTGAAAAGCTTGTAATAACGGCTTAAGCCCTCTTACTGGAGTCCCCAACAGAGTCGCCACCTGTCGACGTCGGGATTTTTTGATGTCCCTTTTCGTTACTTGTTCTTTGTTGTTCTCAGGTTATTGTGAGATTTGTTTGAAAAAAAAAGTGAAAAAGGTCCGACATGTATAATGTCGACGATTGGACTTTAAGAGTCACCAGTTGGTGTATTTAACTAGTTGCACCAACTAATGACCAGAAAAGGTTTGCACATTGACCCGATGATGTGACAACGCTAAGCGAGTCTGTGAAAAAGAGATTCATTTAAGGTCAGGGGGCTTGGTTATGGAGGGAAGGTGTTAGGCACCCCAGACATCCAAGTGTTGCTTGCGGTGATCGCCACTTTTCAAAGAAACTATTATATGAATGTGTGTGTGTGTGGATCAATGTGTAATTATTTGGAAGTAGTTCTATGCCTCGTTGCACCTATATACATAGGGTTTGAATTTTGTAGAAAATTCGGTTTTAAGCAAGATATAGCAATGAAGTTTTATAAAAAAGGTTTTTCAAACCCCGTGCTCAATAGTAATTGAGGCCTTTGATACTTCCATTTTATTATTTGAATGTTTGGCTTATTTGCTTTTATTTTTGAGATGCGAGGCATCTGTGAGAAAATAATATACAGCAGTGCCGAACTCCTTATGGGCATGACAACCATCCAAGGGAATTCAGACACTGTAAATAATGTACAAGCTGCTTACAGCTAGAAAAAGTCCATAATGGGAACCGAATCTAGATTCAGTAGATTGAATCTGTGATCACATTATTCCTAGGCTCATATGATCTCTGCAATTTGTATGGAAAGCGATATATATATTATATATATATATAAGCGGTAATATATATATATATATATATATATATATATATGCATGATCAACCACCAAGCAACTCCATGGGGATCGGGATCGAAATGTAAATAAAGCGATAAATGCTATCAATATACAGAGTAAACTCCATGCGGGACTTGAATGTAAATAAAGTTGTAAAAGCTATTAAGCGCACGAAGTAAACTCAAAGGCGAGAATGACAAAATGTATATATATATATATATATATATATATATATATATATATATATATATATATATATATATATATATAAAAGCAATTAAACGCATAGGATGTAAAATCCGGGCTCATCGAGGCGAGATCGACCACACAGTTTATATATATATATATATATATATATATATATATATATATATATATATATATATATAAGCAATTAAACGCTCGGGCCAAGTCTCAGGCTCAATCGAGGCATAGCTTCGATAATGTTAGTCCGTATAAAAATATATACACACACATATATATACATATATATATATATATATATATATCTGAGCGAAATGAAAACCACGGGATAGAAGTCAAAAGCAAACACACTCACACGACTCTCAATGTGTATAACAATGTGTGCTATAATGAGAAGAAAAGCTTTATAAACTGTAAGAAGGCTTACAGTGGGCTGCCAAAGTAGACTTCTATGACTCTATGTGGATAAATACTCAGCTCCCGCCAGACAAAAGATAGCTATATGTGAGCTAGCGGAAGAGGAAACACTCAATATGGGTGTGTACAAAGTAAATTGGATAGGGCTTCCTCGCCTTTTCTCTCTCTTCTCTCTCTCAAAATGGCTGACCCCTGACCTATATTTATAGGATCGATGGCATGAGGTGTACTGCTGTAGCCATGATTACACTGCAATTTGGTAGTAGTGGGCCGGCTCACATGGGTCCGTCGTCTTAATCGTGCACTAGTGCCTTTGTAATGTCCGCTCAAACTTGCAGAACTTCAATCCGAGCTTTTGAACAGGGTATATGTGATCTTCTTCGGACCGCTTGTGTCGAGAGTTACGCAATGACATGGAATAGAGGTTGTACGAAGTCAGGAAGAGTGGACCATGCCCATTCTTTTCAAGCTTCAAATTCTATCCGGTGTACTGCCACGCGTAATAGTCACTTGGGATTGGATATCCTGGTTCTTGAAGGACATAGTTGTATATATGTATGTATTGAAGTGTTGAGACAACGCGCAGATGTTGATGTGGCAAGATGACATTTGACTCTTCGTCGGGGTTATCGCCGGTTTGAGTTGAAAGCAGACGTTGCTCAGGGTTACATCTGAGATTGGACTGCTGCAAGTATTTGAATGTCGCAAGGTCATCTTGTAAGTGCATGTATGCCCGGTGTTAGTTCCAGGTTTGAGAGATGAATGCCTCGGCAGGAGGTGTAAGATTGAAGATGATAGCATGTATTTGAAACAAGCATTTCCAGAGTTATCGCCGGAACTGTAACAACATTCCTTGGGGTTATCGCCAAGGACGAAACTCGGGGTTATCTCCGAGGTTGGAAATGATCCTTTCGGTGTGTGTTCCGGGGTTGAGAATGAGATTCCCGGTGTGTGGTCCGGGTTAGAAATGATGTTCCCGGTGTGTGGTCCGGGTTGTGAACTTGTTCCTCCGGTAGTATCCGGAATGGAAACCGAACTTCCGGTGGTATCCGAAATGGATGTGAGCTATCTTCCAGGGTTATCTCAGAAAGAAGATTCTGCCCTCCTGTAATGTTAGTAACAGTTGTGCAGAAAAATTTCGAGTGCCTACAAAGGCTTACCATGTTAATCATATATCTACATAAAGAGATCTCATAATCTGTAATACACATGCTTACAAGTGTTCACATCATTTACTCATGACTAGTATTTTTTATCACTATAAAACACGTTTAGACTCACGCTTAGTTAACTTTCATTATATCTAACACACACGAATCAGGTTTAGAGACACAATGAACGTAAACATGTCATCTTGAATCTTCAGAACTTAACTACTCATACAAGTGGAACTTAGTTTGAAAAACATTCGAGTTTGCTTTTGAAATCATTTTAAAACAAGTTAAGACAATTTAGTGTATACGAAGCATCTTATAATCATATTTCATGCATAGCTAGATCGTATAATCATGCTCACAAAATCAGAACATATCCCATGTGGTATTAGTTTCAAATATGTCAAGTTTCCCTTGGAAAATCATTTAGCTCAAAGTCAAACAAATTAGACATGAACAAAGGGACCATAATTCATAACTCATACTCATTTCTGTTCATAAATCAATCATATATATATATATATATATTATCATGCTCAGAATTTTCAGAATACAAGTTCTATCGAAGTTTGTTTTCAAAACTCTAAGCTTTTGTTATAGAATTCCTACTAGATCATGTTTAGACAATTCATATCTCATACGAGAGCTTTATACTATAAATATATATAAAAACTTCTTTTAATGCATATCTAGACCATACTTGCATGCTAGAAACATCCTGAGACAATGAAGCGAGAAACTGGTTTTGGGAATTTGTGCAATTGCGTTGCACCCTAAGATAAAGCTGGTAGCGATTTAGCCCTTGATAAGTAGGTTTTATACCTACTTATTAGTTACTAAATCACGAGAATTATGCTCAACTTAAGTATTTTTATTTTGTTTTATTTGCATTTTATGTTTATTTCGCAGTAAATGTAGTTGGAACCCCTTTTAGCAACATAAGGCATGCAATAGCATGGATTGGCATGGATGGCATGAAGCTAGCAAAAACATGGCAAGGTGGACGTGAGCAAATGAGAAGGAGATCAATGAAGTGGTGAAGTGAGGAAATGAAGAAGAAGGAAACAACAAAAAGCAGAAACAACCCTAAAAAGACAACAAGAAGGCAGTGCAAAGATGGCAGCATGGCACCGCCTCAAAGACTAAACATGGCGTGCTGCGCCTAAAAAAAGACAAAGAGGTGATTAGGCGTTGCGTGTACACATCAAAAATAAAGGATTATGGCGCTCCCGCGCCATACACTCGAAAAACATGCTTATAGCGTGCCCGCGCCCGATTCCCTTTACACCATTGCGCGGCCACGCGAGTCTTCTTTAGTTTATTTTTGCCGACTTTTTGTAATTTCAATTTTAGCGTGTTTTGCTCAACTAAGACGATATGGTTGGCATCAGACGTGGTTTTGAAAAAGTTTTTATCAGTTTTCATATTATCATCAGGGTTCTTAGGTTTTAGCTTTTCTAGAGAGGATTTTGAGCATTTGATTACTACATTTCTCTTTTCTCTTATTCTAGATTATAAAATAATTATTAGTTTGCAACTCTGGAGATTTTGGTGATTTGGAACAAGCTTGGAATAGACTTTGCAATAGAGAATAACAGATTTGCTCTATCATTTCTTTTATAACTATTGCTTGCATTTTTAATTCCACGCTTTGCTTCAATCCCATATTGGCTTTTGGTTTAGAAATGAACTAAGCTCCATTATGGGATTCTAATGGATTTTGATGTGTAGTTCAAATATGTAAATCTGATTGTATTGTTGTATATTTATCATTGGATTGCCCATTATGGTTGTGCTTAATGAATGAATGTTTGATCACCATTCACATTGTGTGCTTGTATGGATTTGAAAAATGAAATAGAAGTATGGATTAGATCATAATGGCATATGTTCATACAACTTATGGATGTTAGGCTTTATGATTCGTGAAACAGACAGGCATATACCATTTCACCATGTGTAGTCATTAAAAGAGCATACAATTAAATCATATTTGCTTTAAACTCACATAGAAATATAGTGACTTTGGTAATTATGATGCTTACATGATTTCTATCAAATGTGGAGGTTATGTGAATTGGTCATAGTTCATTGAAAAATGGTTATGTTCCACTTTTGTGCTCTTGACTAGTTTTCCATGATAAATAATTAAACATAACATGAGGGTTGTAGTTTAGATGAAACATTAAATGAAATTAGAATTCCTTTCTTCTCCGATTTGATTACATCACTTTAGTAATTATAATTTTTATTTTATGAATTAATTTATAATTAAATTTAATTGTGAGTTGATCGTTTAAGCATATAAAAATAGTGATAAAGCTGTTGCATGATAAATTAGATTTAACACCTTTCTCCGTGGATCGATACTTTTCTTTCTCTATACTACTTGTTGACCCATGTTTACTTGCATGAGTTAGAGTCCTTTTTTTAGACTAAAAAGGAGGCAACAAGTTTTTGACGCCATTATCGAGGAAAGGCGTTTATTTTTAATATTGTTGTCATCAATTAAAGCTAAATTTGTGTGACTTAGATAATTTTTATCTTCTCTTCTCTTATTTCTATTTTTATTTTTGTTTATATTTCAGGTACTTGTTTACATATTATGCACACGCGATCATCTAATTCCGAGTTGACACCTGCACAGGACAACATCAACGGCAAAGGTTGGAAATCGAGAGCACGCAAGAATATACTAGTAGATTTTGAGAATACAACATTCAGCATGGCAGCCGAAGAGCAAAGAGAGGAACACAAGGCCTTAAGAGATTACTCGATGTCAAACATAAATGGATTACAGTCGAGTATCGTGAGACCAGCTCTAACAACCAACACTTTTGAGATAAAGTCGGGCACTATTCAAATGGTGTAGAATTCGGTACAGGTTGGGGTGCGGCTACAGATGACCCGAACAAGCATCTATTGAGTTTTATAGATATATGTGACACTTTCAAGTACAACGGGGTGTCAGAAGATGCAATCAGGCTCAGACTATTTCCATTTTCATTACGGGACAAGGCTAGAAGTTGGCTCCATTCTTTGTCGTCGAGATCAATTACAACATGAGAGGACCTAGCACAAAAGTTCTTAGCCAAGTTTTTCCCAATGACTAAGACTGCTAAAATGAGGATAACAATTTCCTAGTTCGAGCAGCTGTAACGCCCGAGAAAATTGGATTTTTATGAGAATTAAATTTTTATTTGATTATGTGGATTAAATAAAGTTAATTGATTACTAATGTGAGTAAGCTATTTTGAAGGTCGTTCTATGATCTAGAATGCGCGGATGTGGTTAGGATTCTGGCTATGTGGTAGAATTAAAGTGTTTGAATTTCCAAGACAAAAATAAAAGTTTTCTAAAAAATTTCCGTAAAAACACTATTCATCGATTTCTACTTGGGAATTATTTTTGAACTTCCAAGAAATACGTACCGATAGAATATCGAGGGAAGATGGATTATGTAATAATAATTCACGTATGGCAAACACAACTTTTTGCATGCGGACTAAATTTGAGAACGTTAAGGAAAGTAAAGCGTAAATGAGTTAAAAGATATCGTATGATACGTAAGTATTGTACGAGGTAATGAATACGAGTATGATACGAGGTATTATATGAGTATGTTCATATGAAGGTATGTCGTATATGATGAATAAGTATATGATTTAGAATACGAGATTAATACGTAGACAATACGTTATAAGGCTTTGAGCCAACTGTAATTGTAATAACCCATTTTTTTAATAATTAAATATTAATTGATTTTTTATTTTATAAAATTGTATTTAAATTGGAAAAGGTAAGTGACTATTTTTTTCTTTTCTTCCTTGTTTTGTTTGGAAAGTTAAATTATTTTAGTAGATAATTAAGTAATGGATTAAATTAAAAATGAGGAGTCCATTAGAGTTTTGGTAGCTCCTATATTGAGTTATTTGTATATTTAAAGGGTGAAGTTGTCAAGTGCGGGTTAAGAAGAGGAAGACAATCTCATTTGTTAAAATTTTGAGGAAGACATTCCTATATTGAGGAGTCTATTCGAGCGGAGTATCCTCATCTCTTTAAAAATTAGATACGTTCCATTCTTTTGAATTCCGAGGACGAAATTGTTTTTAAGGGGTAGGTAATGTAATAACCCGAAAAAATAAATAAATAAATAACATTTAAAGTTGCATTTTAAATATATATATATATATATATATATATTTTATTGGACTTTGTCTTTTGTTTTTGTCAAACAAGTCATTTAATTTATGTAGGCTAATAAGTATTAATAAGTAATAAAAATTTATTTGGGCCTTAAAATTAATTGGATTTAATTTATATTTGAGTAATATTAAAACCCTATTAAAATTAGGAGAAATAATAATATATATAAATAATAAACAAAACCTAATTACTTTACTATATGTATGCGAAGTGAAGGAGATATACTAGTACTGTGGCTGCGCAGAAGGAGAAGAATGAACAACAATTTTTTTTATTTATTTTGTAAGTTTTAGTAATTAACAGTACATGCATATGTTGATTGGTATCACATATATGATGAATGAATCCAATTGATTTGAGTACTCAATTGGATTTGAAGTATTACTGTTGAAACACCCGGTGTTAAAAGTACAGGAATACGCGTGATTGCATAGTAGCACACGGTATTGATTATTGATGCTTACGTGAGAAGTTACTCAGTTTTGTTCAATTATTGCCACAAGAATAATTCTTCGCATAGTATCTCACGTTATTTGATTCAATTATTGTTGATATTTTATATATTATTAAGTCAATAATTGAGACGACGAAGTTATTAATAATATTATTTGCAATATTAATGATGTCTAGAAGTTACATCGAGGAGAGGTTTGGTCACCTAATTTGCGCTTGATAGGGAGAAATCCTTATTGGAAAGGCCCTCTTTCTTGGGAAAGACCTGGTCGATTAATATTGTGAATTATAATAATGATGATAAATGTTGTTAAAAATATTGAGAGAGTTTTTTTTATGAAGTAGTTGTAAATTTTACTTATTTTATGGATCCCCATTTACCCGTTTTTCAAAATAATCGGTAGAATGTTATAATAAGAGGTGGGGGCCCAGAGTGGGACCCACGTTTGAAAGAAAAGTAGGGTGGGGGAAAGGGAAATGGAATGGTCGGGAGGGAGTTGTATATAATATATATATATATATATATATATATATAATTGATGATAGTGGACTTTGGTGGAGAAAAAAAGAGAGAAGAAGTTGATATTGGGCACGGGAAGGTGTACTGGTATATATTGTGCATATATATATATATTGTGTGTGTGTGTGTGTATATATATATATATATATATATATATATATATGTTTGAAAGTTGGGCATGGGAGATCACGGGAATGAATCCCATGAATTTATAATAATCATGTGTATGTATATATAATATATATAATATTATATTTAAAAGTTTTTGTTTTATTAGAATATTTTATTGCATAGTACTGCATAGTATCCTTTCCATTCTCCTTTAAATAAGATGCTTAGTTAGAATTGAAAACACACCAGAAATTCAGAGAATTCTTCTTCTATAATCTTGAGCGTATTTCTTTAGAGTTTAAGAAAGCTTTGAGCATAGTGCAAGTTTTCTTCAAGAATATCCTCACCCTACCAGTCGGAATACTCTTCTTTTACGGTAAGGGATATTATTTGTTGTACTCGTAAGGGGTATTATTTCTATCGTATTCATGAAGAGAACTTCTGTTATTCCATTTTTTATTATTCTGTTGGAATAACCTGTATACGCGGACTATCCTATACTTGGTGAAATTCTTCTGTTATTCCATTATTTATTATTATGTTGGAATAACACAATCATCACGATGTCCGCATACATGGTGAAATTATTCTGTTATTCCATTCTTTATTATTCTGTTGGAACATCTTGTATGTGCGTTTACGCATGACCTGGTTTCGTTATTTATTATTCTATTGGAACATCCAGCCGGTGCTTAATTTCGCTCACCGACTCGGTTCTCATTATTTATTATTCATTGGAATAACATGTCTGTGTGGTCTATCGCATGCCTGGTGATTTCTTTTGTTATTCCATTCTTTATTATACTCAGTTGGTTCAAGTTTTGACTTCTATACTCCATGAAATTAGTGGAATATCCTTGATATTTGCGCTTCATCCAGTATCTTTTCATGGAAATATTATTCTGAGCATTCTTGAATTTTACTCTACAAAGAAGTATCATGTTGACAATTTGGACGTTATTAGTTCCTGAATAAATTAATTCTTGAACTTGTTTTATTGAATTCTTATATCATTGTCATCATCCTCATGTTTATATTATGTTGAAAGTCATCGTGGCTGTGAGTGCATAGATGGACTTGGTATGACTATGACCAGGGATTATTCGGTATAATCACGACCGTAATATTACAAATGATGTGGTAAAAGTCCTCATTGTCCCGTAGTGCATTAATGGAAAGTTGTTGGCATGATCATGACCATTGATGAATACACGAATATCCTTGACCCGTAGTGTATGGATAATTTGTGGTTGTGATACTAATGAATATCCTTGGTAGTAGAAAAGGATGATGTGGATTATTTATTAAGTCGAGTCCCAAATGATAAAACCGATAAAAACCTTTTAAATCATTAAAGATAGTAGATTTTTTTCTCTACTTAACTCTTTTAATGGATTGCTTATTCCGCTGCAGTTAAACTTGATGTTTGTTATATTTTATCAGTTTAACACTGTTGAAGGCTAACGATAATTTATTCTGCATTATCTTAGTCATAATATTTCTTACTGGGCTAGTTGAGCTCACCATTTCTTTCACTGTTCTCTTCAGGAAATGAGAATGTAGCTGGGACTAGTCGGGGAACGGAGTGACGGTCCAGATGATAGTATTAGTAGTCCTCACTATTCTGTTAAATAGAGTGACAATAAATGTAAAGAGGATTCCTTTGAGTGTGGATATTGTCTAGATGACAATATTCCTATTAAAACTCTCAGTTTATGTATTGTCGTATATTACACGACGGTTGTATAATTAAGTTTGTATTTGTATTCTGTACCATGTATTTGGCGACTCAGAATAGGTGATGTATACCTATTTTGGGGGCGTCACAGTTGGTATCAAAGCTTAGGGATATGATCCATGGCTGAGATGTGAGACAAGAACTAGGAGGGGAGAGACGGGGAATTCCTTCGCTAGTATGACCTACCTAAGTTTATTTGGCATTTAATTGGTCGGTCAGAGTATATGGATAATATATTGCATGTCAATTAACCTTTGTTTTGTGGCAGTATTTGAAAATGGCATCCGAGAATGTTGAGAATAGCAATGGAGCACAGGAGACCGTTGTGTCTCCACAGATCAATAATCAGGACAATGTGCATCAGGAAGCCGACAATCCTCATGCAAACAACAACACTGACCAAATGATGAATGATGGAATATTCAGAGGCTTTCTGTAATTTATGCAGATCTCGGCAAGAGAGACTCTCGCGTCTCGAAATGCGGTGGAAACACCGACAACTCGGGGACGGTCAACGCTAAGCGATTCAAGGAGCTGGGACCTCCGGAGTTTTTGAGAGCCAAAACCACTTAAAGGCGAGCGTGGATAAAGCGAGATCAACAAGATATTTGATGTCTTGGGATGCTCGAGGAGCAAAAGGTTCCTTTGCCACCTTCATGTTCTGGCAGAGGCGATTCATTGGTCGGAATCTGTAGAGCGTACTCAACCTGCCACACTGAAGATGTCTTGGGAGAAGTTCCAAGAACTGTTCAATGACAAGTACTTTCCCGAAAGTATTCGTCACATGAAAGAGGTAGAGTTTATCAAGCTGGAGCAAAATAACATGACCGCATCGCAGTACGAAGTCAAGTTCACCGAGTTGTCCCGGTTTGCGTCCCATTTGGTTGATAATGTGGAGAGAATGACATGAATGTTTCTAAGAGGTTTAAAACCCGAGATACGTCAATATCTTATCTCTCATAAACTGTGTTTGTATTTAGATGTTGTGAATAGGGCTCAGTTATTGGAGCGCGATAATGAGTCAACCCAACCAAAAGAGAGCAGCTGGCAAAATGATAATACCAGTGATAGCAGTCATCGAAGCGGTGACAATAAGCATGGAAGGAATCAACATGCCAGAAATGGTAACCACTTTGGTGGTAATCATGGCCAAAATAATAAGAATGGACATTTCAAGAAGAGGAGATTCAACAATGATGGAAAGACGTCAGCATCAGCACCCGTCGTTAAGGAAGGAGAACGACCACCTATCATATGCTTCAAATGTGGAGGGGAGGGACACATCAGTCCAAACTGTGTGATGCCATCCAAAGCATGTTACAATTGTGGAAGAGAAGGTCACTTGGGCCGATTTTGTCGTGCACCGAAGAAAGGTCCAGCTGGAATGGAGGCATCTGTTGCCTCTTTTTTAGTTCTAACAAAAGAGCTCTAACTCATGCAAGTATACATGTTTCAACAAGTAATACAGAGTAAGTAGAGTATCGTCCCACAAAGAAAGTTGTTAAATCAAATTATTATGCATCAACTCTATCACTATTTTTATATGCTTAAACTAATAAATAGTATTATGATTGAAAACTACTTTAAAATCAAATAACAACTAAAATAAGAATAATAATGAAATAAATCAAATCTGGAAATAATGGGATCCTAACTTCATTTAATAGTTCATCTAATTACCACCATCATGCAAGATCGTTCACATATCACAAGAAAGTAGTCAAGAGCACTAATGTAGACATAACCATTTTTCAATTCATTATGGCCTACTTACACAGCATCCACATGCAATAGACACCATGTAATCATCAATATAACCAAAATCACTATATGTCTATGTGAAATTGCAACTATATTGAATTTAAACACAAACCCTTATTTAACTCATACGGTGAAACAGGATATGTCTATCTGGTTCACGAAATACAAAGCTACACAAAACAACCCCATATACGTATGCTATCATGATTACAATCCATACTCGCATGTTATTTTTCAATTCCATATAAGTAACTAAATAGAATGGTGATCAATCATTCATACATGCAAATCAACCATGATAGAAATTCCTTATGATATGTAAAATAGTCCAGCAGTTAAGCATGCAATTAAACTACATATTAAAATCTGTTAGAATCCCATAATGGAGTTTAGTTCATGACTGAACCAAAAGCCATCATGGGATCAAAGCAAAACATGGATGATAAGCAAATAATTGAAAGAGAAGGGATAGAATCGATCAAACCCAATTGCTGATTATAATCCAATAGTAACGTTCAATTCCATATTAAAATCCAGCATAAGAACAATAGTTTTCCACAGTGATTGAAATCTAATAGAAGAAATAGAAAATATGGAGGTTTTGGCTTAGTTATACGTTGGAATTTCTCTCAGAGTGTAAACCCTAGTTGCCAATATGAAAACACGTAAAAACTACTCCATCATACGCCTGGTACCAACCAGGATTGTTTTAAACCATTACAACTCTTTCAAATTAAAAATTAAAATAAAACAGGTCAGCAGCTTCAGGCATCGCGCGCGGGCGCGCGTTCTTCCTATGTAATCCTCGCGCGGGTGCGCGTGTATCAAATCTGTGTAATCCGAGTGATCGCGCGGGCGCGCGTGTGTAAGCCTATATAGCCGCGCGGCCGTGCGGCTTCTGCAACTTGAGTTCTAGTTCTGCTGCTGCTACTGATTTGTTCTGCTGCTCATTCCTTTCATGCTACTCATTCTTTTGTCCATCAATGCTTAGTTTCCTTGCTCCACTTGATCCTCATGCCATGCATCCATCAGCCTCATGCCATCTAATCACCAAATTATGCTATATCCTGCACTATTACACCAAAGGAGTTTTAAGTAAATGCAAAGCAAAATAACATGAAATGCAACTAAAAACATACTAAAATGTACTTGAGATGGGCATAGTTCACGTAAATTGATATCAATAAATAGGTGTAAAACCCACTTATCAAATAAACCCAAACTTGAACTATTGCTTGCCCTCAAGCAATGCATACACCCTAAAACACTGAAAATGCAACTACATGCTATGCTACTAAATCATGATGCAAACAAGTCTCACTTTGTTCCAGCTATAATAGAACTTCAGTCTAAAATGCCTCAGTGAATTATCCAGATTCAAGAATACCAATTCAAACCAAACTATAGGCATAACATCATACACTTAGATAATTCATAAATGATATAGAGATGCTGTGTGTGTGTGTGTTGTGTTCACCAAAACTTGATTTAAGCAAAGAATACACATGCTAAACTCCTCAAAACAGAAAATTATATTCTAAATCAAAACTCATGTATACTTATGCAACGAAGACTATTCCAACATATCAAAACAAACTGAGGTTCTACACTGGGTTTAATTGCTTTATTGCTACTCATGAGGGCGATTCTCGCTCTTTCCCGCGGTGTTTATTGCTATATTTTTTTTTCAGCGAGTGCGTTTTACGCTCCATCTCGCTCCTTCCAAAGAGTCAATCATTTAGCTCAAGAAGATTTCAAGATAGCTTTTGCTTTTCTTTTCTTTTTTTTATACATAGCATACCCATGTGTTCCCACAGTTTGATTATCATGTTTTGCACAGTCTAAGTTCACTTTCTACAAATTTCTCTTTTTACAACCACATTTTCTACTAAGCAATGCAACACATTATTCTTAAGCCTACAAGTAATTGTGAACACGTCCGTGCAAACCGAAAGCATTTAAACAGCAACATGAATTTCATCGTGTAAAACATTATAACTAAATTCATGTTATCCAAAATACTCAAAAATCCTTCACAATTCACTATCATCATCGGCTAGACAAAATTTCCATAAAGCTAGAACTTTGTGAGACATGCAAACTAAAAAAAAAAAATTCTAACACATAAACAAATAAACTATTAAACTAAACATGAACATGCAAATAAACATGCAAAATTTAAACTAATCATGCAAAAAGTATATGCAACTATACTATTACCCCAATACCCCCAAACTTATAGTATTCAAAGTCCCAGTGAATGAAGGTAAAGGGTAAAAGAAAACTCCCCTAATGATCAGCAGTACCACCCTCTTCAGGTGGTGAATCTGGTGGTTGATATGGCACAGCTGTCTCGAACTGAGGCCACTCTAGCATCGTCCCCTACTGTGAAAAAGCCTCAGCCAACGACCTCGTGAGACCTGTAGCAAACACTGCGAAGTTATCGTACATGACATCAACCTTGCGCTCCAACCGTCAGAGCTGGCGATCCCCATGGGCAACAGGTGCTTGCGTGGACGGGCCCGCCTCATCTGTTTGAGAGGGCTGCTGTGATGGCTCTGGGAATATGGGCTGGAGGATAAATCCTCTTCCTCGTGGGTGTGGTACACCTCTTGTCCAATCCTCGAATTTTGTGATGGTAGCATGTGTGATATCTTGACTCGGGTTTTGCATTTGTTCGTTGTCCCAGTTGCATCCTTGATGAGCACATAGCATAGCTACCACTGACGCATGTGGAATGCTCCTAGTAGTGCTTCCCCGCAGATATCGCAGTATATTCTGATGGATGAGATGGCCCACATCAATATATTTTCCGGTGATTATGCCCCATAGAATGATTGCCCTTTTCGCTGTGATCTCATGTTGATGAGATGAAGGCACTAGCTTGGCACATATGAATAAATTCCACGCCTTTGCATATCGATTCAGAGCGGCTGCTGGGAATATGCGAGGCTGGTTCATGCCGGCTTTGTAGGTCCAAATCGTGTCTGGCACACATAATTCAGTAATAACCAGTTCTAAGTCTGTTTCCATATGTGCCTCTGTGACCCAATTAGCAGCCCCTGTTGGCGGTGTATCAGTGAGTCTGAAAATGGTTCTGATGGAAGGGGGTCTATAATCTATCTCAAAACCGCGAACCATAGATATACCGCTCATGGTGACTTTGGCATTGGCATAGAACTCTCGGACTATGCTCATCGAAATGGGCGTGGGAGTGGCAGTCAGTCCACCCCAGCCTCTTTCGCGGATCATGTCACGTAACTACCCATCTTTCCCTTTTGGTTTGAATCCCCTTTCTTTCATGAATGTTTTAGCTACAATTCGGTAGTACTCCTGTTGGGCTTCCAAACACAGAAATTTTGTATGATCGACAACATCCTCCTCTTGACTGCCAGAGGATGATGATGATGAAGAAGAAACTGAGTGAGCTCTTTTAGGTCCTATTAGCAGTTGATAGAGAAAATGAGATGATTTGCTTGATAAGGAATTATAGCTGATGATGAGAGTACCCCCAAAATGATTTCTGCACCCCAATCAGAAACCCTAACTTTATAGAGTATCAATCAATCGTGGGTCTGAGCTTTTAACGTGGAGAGAATCGTGGGTAAGCGAGGAGAGATGTACGACTTCAATTTGTAACTGAAAGAGAGGGAGAGACATGTGTTATGGAGACTGAGATGATTGCGCCTTCTGTGATATCAAGTGAGAGTCCAAATAAGCCACAACATGATTTAAACTTAAAAAAATTTTTCATGGCTAGTATCGCGCACGACCGCGCGAGTTTTTGAATGGGTATGAGGAGTGGGCGCGTAGTGTAACGCTGAGGCGCTTGTTTGGCCGCTTTAAGCGCTTTGAAAAAAAATTTGAGCTATCGACTTCCAAGCCAAGTGCCATGAAGTTCCCAAGCTGTTTCATGCGCGGCAGTAAGGTCGGTTCTCGCACTTCTAGTGTGCATGTTCCCTGTTGCAGGACAATGATTTTGTTACACCTACATAAACATAAATCTCCCATGTCAAAGTGTGCACTATTGATCAAGCATAATTGACCAAATAAATGCTAAATTAACATCCAACGCTACCCAATGCAAATTCAACTACACACTCACTTATGCAACACAACAATCTATCACAAATACAATAAGGAAGAACTAATTAAAACAACCTAATCTGAAGAAATAAATAGATAATAGAGATAGAAATAATGGGTTGCCTCCCATCAAGCGCTAAGTTATAGTCAATTAGCTTGACTGTCTCTGAATCTCACGTCAAAGAAAGAATTGAGGTGACTTTCTGTCTGACCACCTCACCCCTTACATTAATGTCTCCAGCTTTCGTCAATGGCTCAACCCCCAAATCTGAATTTTCACCAATTACACACCTCAACGGTTCATAGTTCACCAAATTATGTACCTCATCATTTAAGACCTGATCCACCAAATCAACCCGGAAACACTCTTCTTCATCTGTTGGGAACTTCATTACCGTGAAGACATTAAAGGTAACCTCCTGATCATGTACACGCATCGTGAGTTCCCCTTTTTGCACATCTATCGAAGTCCTGCCTATGCATAAGAATGGTCTCCCCAGTATGATTGGTATGCTTTTGTCTTCCTCATAATCTAAGATGATGAAGTCAGCCGGAAAGATAAATTTATCCACTTTCACCAACACATCTTCAACAATTCTCTGTGGATACGTGATGGATCTGTCAGCTAGCTGTAATGAAATGTTTGTCGGCCTTGGAGCCGGCAATCCCAACTGGTTGAATACTGACAAGGGCATCAAATTGATACTCGCCCCAAGATCACATAAACACTTACTGAAACTCATCTTCCCGATTGTGCATGGAATTGTAAAATTGCCCGGATCCTTCAGCATTGGAGGTATTTTCTGCTGAAGCACTGCACTGCATTCCTCTATCAAGGCTAATGTCTCAAACTCGTCTAATCTCCTCTTCCTTGATAATATACCCTTCATAAACTTTGCATAGCTTGGCATTTGTTCCAATGCCTCGGCGAAAGGTATGTTGATTTGCAGCTTTTTAAAGACCTCCAAGAATTTGCTGAACTGCTTATCTTCCCTCTGCTTATTTAACCTCTGCGGATATGGAACTAGAGGGTGAACTGGTGGTACTGTATTCTTAAGCTTCTTCTCTGAACCTGCTTTTTCTTTCTCTTCATGTTGTACCTTAGAATTTTCAGTTTTCTTTTCTCAATCAATCGCTTCTACCTGTACATGGCGCGATATCCCTTTGTAAATCAGGCGCGCGACTATCAGTACCTGCAATATTTTCCTAGACCTCAACGTGATCGCTTGATACTGTTCCTTCCCGTCTCTTTGTGGATTTGTCACTGTATTAATTGGCAAAGAACCTTGGGGCCTGTTGTTAAGCATGCTCGCCATCTGCCCCATTTGAGTCTCCAAATTCTTAATAGCCACTGCTTGGCTCTTGATTATCACCTCTGTGTTTGCCATGTACTTCAACATCTTCTCCTCCATTTTTGATTTCTTTTCTTGCTGAGGTGCAGCTGGAGTGTGATGTTGTTGTTGTTGATAATATCCCGGTAGAAATGGTGGTTTTGGTGTAAGTCGTATTGAGATGGTACGTACACGAAATTGAGTATTCGTTAAATCGATTTCGCTAATTCCTTGGTTATTTGACCAACTGAAATTTGGATGATTGCGGTTGTTGGGGTTGTATGTGTTCTGAAACTGTCCTTGTTCTTTCATGTAATTTCCCACATACTGTACCGACTCCGACCTGATAGCACATATATCTATCGAGTGTGACCCTGCACAAATCTCACATACGAAGGAAACTGTTTTCACTTTCCTCTTTGCTATTGTATCTATCTTCTTTGCCATAGCTGCCATCTGTGCCGACAACTGAGTAATAGCATCCACCTCCAACAAACCTGCAACCTTGGGCTGTGGCATCCGAGATGTAGGATTTTGAAAGTCATTTGCTGTGACGCCCCCAAATTCGGGTATCTTCCAACCCGACATATGGTGCTCCACTATACTAATATCCATACAATCATTTCATTGAAATACAATAAAATGAAGGTAATTACTATCTTCTTATTATAATCAAAGTATATTCCTTCCCAGGTTCAGAAACCGATTACATCATTCGTTGTTCATAATGTATAATACATACAAACATACTAATCTATTTCACGATGGTTAACTATCCATCTTAGCCTTGCCCTTATCTCTCTTGGCATTCTCAGTACGTTCATCCTTAACTGCAATTATATAATTCACGCAAGAAGTGAGCATAACAAGCTCAGCAAGTTTTAACAAAGGATAACAGTAATACCACATCCGTGAATTATATGACAATTCCTACATAACTGAACAAATAGTTATGAAGCATTATGAAACAATAATACTTTAACATTTCATATCATCAATTCCCAAAGTATAGAGTAGATTAGGAATTCTGAACCGACCGATAAACCATGAACAGTAGCTTTCTATTTTCATACTTGAAAAGGATATCACAGCACTAAGGCTGTACATCAGCATTACTTACGAGCACTTCTAGGTGATCAGCCTATAGTACTCTATGTTGATCAACACTCATTCATTAAATGTATTTACGTTTAATATTTGGCAAACTCACGTGCCCATCGAATAATCGATGAAAAATACTTTTGTTTGTTCATAGACAAACCTTACCTTCACATCCGTACCAATTACTTGACATAAGATAGCGTTAACATTTCTATATAGAAAGATATGAATATCAATCAATCTATATACTACGAGTAGTCTAGCCGAATTAAATCTGGCATCGACCCTTTCTTTGAAACCAGTCGTGCAATTCATTACAATGAATCACATAAAACTTGACTAACATGAAAGTCAGACAAGCATTAAGAAAACTTGCCTTTCAGCGTCTTCAAATAATTTAATCGACTAACCACAGCCTTTAAAAAATCTACATGATATATTCACATAGCACACTGTAATTAGCTATTAAACAAATGTTCACATTGTTTCTACCAACTTCTTTCTCTTCTATGTCTTAGTTAACTTAATATTAATAATAAAGTCAACTCGACTTACTATCCTTCATCCCGGCTTATTAACCAACTGCCGTTATTAATCGGACTCGAACATCGTTGATAAAGTACCGACTTTGTTCATAATTCAAAACTTATTAACATACATCAAATTCCTAAGTTCAATACCATATACCTTAGTATAGGTAGTATAGGAATAGTTTCAATACAATTATGAAGTGTACAAACATTACCCTTATAAATCTATGAACAATTGAAGTTCAAAACCTAAGTTCTCTATCAAAAGCCCTGCACTCGCACCGCGGCGTGAGCTTCTTAGTACTAGACTAAGCAATGCTGCGGCCTAGTTAGCGATGTTCAGGTTCGGATCTCAATGCACATGCACATTGAAACTTTATACTAATGAAGTGGGCGCGCATGGCATTTAGTAGTACCCAACTTTACTGTTTTGACGCAAGATGCGGCGCGTCATTTAATTATATGTCAGTCATGGCTGTATTTATATCGATACTAGATAATTTCCGTAGTTTGAATATTTTTATGAAATTCTCGGAGTCATAACTTCTTTGTTATAAGCCCGATTTGGTCCGTTCAAAAGCCTACACGTCATAAATGACATACTCTACGCGTTCATATACGAATTCGACACTTTTAAATCCAATAACTCAAAATTCACTATTGAGTTCAATTTCTAAGCGTTCTTAAACGTTAATGAGCGTTCAATGCTCGTTTCCTTCGTTTTAAGTCGGAATCCAATGATTCTCGAACCCACAACTCTTAATTACCCTATCTAAATTTTTTCGACGTTTAACGTCTATTTCCATAAAATTCGCCATAACTTTGTTACTAACGTTCTCTAGGCCAAATCACATGGAATACTCCATGGATTTCATATCTACATCCTAACCAAGCAAGATGCATATATTAACGTATTGATGGAGTTCAATCGTTTATCAACAATCGATCTCAACAATCAATATTTTCATGGTTTGAAACTATATCGAACCTCATAATTCTTATGATCTCATGACTTATAGAGATTGAATCTATAATAAGTCATCTTTAATCCACTATACAAGACACATACCACCCATTTTATGATTCTCCATGATAAAAGAAAATCAAAATAGATGGAAATGAAAGATAAGGAATATACCTTAAGAACTCTTGGTGTTCTTGATAAACTTCTAATGAAAAAGCTTCAAGGTAGAAGAATGGTTTAAGTCTAGCTCTCTTTCTCTCTAAAATAATCTAGGTTAAGTCTTAGAAAAACATCAAATGGCCAAACCTAGCTTTCTATTTATAGAAAATAGAATGGAGGGCAATATGGACATTAGACTCCCCACCTCCTTACTATTCACACTTGGTCACCAAGTAAAATGCTTGGTGACCAAGCATTAATCTTGGCTTGCACACCAAGGGGGCCTGCCCACCCTTGCCCATGGGTCATCCCCATGGGTTGCCCCATGGGTTTTACCCATTCAGTGACCCACCGTTTCGACCCACGGTTCGGTTTTCATGAATTGGGCTTAACTAATTTAACCTTGGGCTTTGACTTGGGCTTAACCCATTAATCCCCTTGAGCTTGCTCATTCAAATAATTGGACTAATTATAATCCAACCCAAATGAATTAACATTAAGTCTTAACTTAATTCTATAATACGAATCGTATCTTATACGTACAATTCACGTATTCTCTCCGTATAATACTCATACGATAATCATATTATACTTCGTATTTACTCATCGTATTATACATAGATACTAAATAGCATCATAATTGTATAACACAAGCTCTAACAATAACAAAATTCTTCTACACATTTCATTTCCTTCTCGGAAATCAATATACTCAACCCTTAGGTTTTAAGTTCGCAAGCAAAAACTCCGTTTGCCATATATGAAATATTATCAGATACTTCATCTTATCTCGATATTCTATCATTACGCGTGTCTCAGAATTTCAACATAATTCCCCGAACAGAAACGGATGAATAGTATTTTTACGGAAATTTCTCAGAAAACATTTATTTTCGTCTTGGAAATTCTAAAAAATTAATTTTAGCACATAGCCAGATTACTAACCACATTAGCACATTCTAGGTCATAGAACGACCTTCACATAACTTACTCACATAATAAATCAATTAAATTCATTTAATTCACATAATCAAATAAAATTTTAATTATCATAAAAATCTGATTTTCTCGGGCGTTACATTCTCTCCCCCTTATAAGGATTCTGTTCCCAGAATCTTAGCTTATAATTACATGAACAAATGAGGAAAATCTTCCTTTGTTTTACTGTCGAGCTCCCACGTTGCTTCTTCAGCATTGTGATTTCTCCATAACACCTTTACTGAAGGTATGACTTTATTTCTTAAAACTTGTTCCTTCCTATCAATAATTTGAATTGGAAGTTCCTCATAGGACAAATCTTTCTCTATCTAGATAGATTTATACTCTATTACGTGTTTATAGTCCGGTTTATTAGGACGCAACACAGACACATGAAACACATTATGAATGCGTTCCATTTCTGAAGGTAAGGCTACTTCATAAGCTACCTCTTCTACTCTTCTTAAAATTTCAAAAAGTCCTACAAACCTTGGACTTAACTTCCCTTTCTTTCCAAAATGCATCTTCCCCTTCCAAGGCGATACTTTCAGAAAAACAAAAGATCCAACATCGAATTATCTCTTCTCTCTTTGAGGATCTGCATACTTCTTCTGCCTATCTTGGGCCGCTACCAATCGAGCATGTATTATATTCACCATGTCCGCCATTTGCTGTACCATTTCAGGTCCCAACATCTGACGTTCACCCACCTCATTCCAACACAATGGAGTTCAGCACTTCCTTCCATACAACGCTTCGTAAGGCGGCATGCCTATACTAGCGAGAAAACTATTGTTGTACGAAAATTCCACCAACGGTAGATATTCGTCCCAACTGCCTTGGAAATCCATAAAGAAAGATCTTAACATATCTTCAAGCGTCTGAATTGTCCTTTCACTCTGACCATCCGTTTGAGGATGATACGCCGTACTCAATCTTAACTGTGTTCCCATTTGCTCTTGGAAACTCCTCCAAAAGTTCGATGTGAATTGTTGATCACGATCTGACACAATCGATACAGGTACTCCATGTCTGGAAATATTATCCTTGACATACAACTTAGCTAACTGGTCTAGGTTATACCTAATTCCTATTGGTAGAAAATGAGCCAATTTCGTCAATCGATCCACTATCACCCAAATAGCATCGTATCCTTTTCTTGTTGTTGGAAGTCCCACCACAAAGTCCATTGTGATATGATCCCATTTCCACTCTAGAATTTCTAACGGTTGCAACAACCTGCTGGGTCGTTGGTGTTCAGCCTTAAACGTTTTGACAAGTTAAGCACCTACTAACGTATTCTGCTATCTCCCTCTTCATATTTGGCCACCAAAAGTTCTGACAAAGGTCTTGATACATCTTCGTACTAACGGGATGTATCGAGTACCTCGAACTATGAGCCTCCATCATTATTTCCTACTTTAATTCAGAATCATTCGGAACCCAAATTCTTCCTTCAAAACGAAGTACTCCCTCCTTATCGAGGTTATACCTAGTCTTTTCTTCATCTTCTATCCTCTTCTTTATCTGCTCGCATTCCTCGTTACTCAATTGTACTACCTTAACCTGTTTCGCTATGGTCAGTTGGGTTTTCATGGAAAATAACATTTCCATTGCTTCCTCCAGTAACTTAACTTCTAGCTCCATTCTTTCCATCGCGGTTACCAACTCATTCTGAGTTGTTAACATTGATAGTTTCTCTCTACCCTTCCTACTTAGCGCATCGGCTACTACATTTGCTTTCCCCGGATGATATAAAATACCACAGTCATAATCTTTTATCGCCTCTAACCATCTTCTCTCGTCTCATGTTCAACTCCTTCTGTGTGAAGATATATTTCAGACTTTTGTGGTCCATGTATATTTCACACTTCTCACCATATAGATAATGCCTCCATATCTTTAAGGCAAAAACTACAGCTGCCAATTTCAGATCATGAGTAAGATAAACCTTCTCATAATCTTTTAATTAACGTGACGCATACGCAATGACCTTGCCATGCTGCATGAGCACGCAACCCAGTCCTTTATGCGAAGCATCGCTATACACTACAAAATTCCCTGTATCGTCTGGTAAAGACAAGACAGGTGCCTCACTTAACCTCTTTTTTCAGCCCCTCGAAAATCTGTTTCACATTTTCGGTCCCACATACATACTTCACCGACTTTTCTTGTCGATTTGTCAATGGAGTAGCTATTTTAGAAAAGTCCGAATAAACCTTCTATAAGTATCCCCGCCAACCATAGAAAACTCCGAACTTGCCATGCTTTTTTGGTTTCTCCCATTCATTAACCGCTTCTACTTTCTTTGGATCCACGAAAATGCCATCTTTATCAATAACATGTCCTAGAAATCGCAGACTTTCAAGCCAAAATTCACACTTTGTGAATTTCGCATACAACTTCTCCTTCCTTAGTGTTTCCAACACTATCCTTAAATGTTCTGCTTGATCTTCTGACGTATTAGAATAGACTAGAATATCATCAATGAACACTACGATAAACTTATCCAAATACTGTTTGAACAATCTGTTCATCATATCCATAAATGTGGCTGGCGCATTTGTCAACCCAAACGACATTACCAGAAACTCGTAATGACCATAACGAGTTCTGAACGCCGTCTTAGGTACATCCTTCTTCCTCACCTTTAACTGATGATACCCCGTGCGCAAATCTATCTTAGAAAAATACTTTGCCCCTTTCAACTGATCAAATAGATCATCTATCCTGGGCAACGGGTATTTATTCTTAATCGTTAACTTGTTCAACTCTCGATAGTCGATACAAAGTCTTAACGACCCATCCTTTTTCTTAACAAACAACACCGGTGCTCCCCAAGGAGACACACTCGGTTGAATGAACTTTCTATCTAATAGTTCTTGCAACTGAACCATTAACTCCTTCATCTCAACTGGCGCCATCCGATATGGTGCCCTTGAAACTGGTAACAGATTAATTATAAACTCAACTTCCCTGTCCGGTGGAATACCCGGTAACTCCTCCAGAAATACATCCACAAATTCTTGCACTATAGGTATCTGGTCCAAGGATGTTCCCACTCTTTGGGTATCCACAACATGGCACAGATAACCTACACACCCTTTTCTCAACATCTTCCCGGCCAGGTCATCGACAAACAACAAGAGCGTCTCCTTGATTTACTATCGAAGATCACCACCTTGGTTTTCTTTAAAGTCAAGGTTTACACTTTTCCTATGGCAATCTATTATCGCCTTTATGGTTAACCAACCAATCCATCCCAAGAATTACATCGAATTCTTTTAACCTTATCGGTACCAAATCTACCGATAACTTATTCCCTCTAATATCTACGCAACAATCCTTATGAATATGTTCAATGGGAATTATCTCTTCATTAGCTACCTTAACGCCTAAAGGTATTGGTAACTTTTTAGGGATTAAACCTAATCGCTTAGCAAATTCACATGCTATAAAAGAACAAGTAGCACCCGAGTCAAATAGCACATAAGCATTTATCTTATTGACCGGAATGATATCTGCTACCACATCCCTTGATGAAACCACATCTTGGACAGTCATATTAAATGTACGAGCTGAGGGTCTACCCACTGATGGTGTTGGTCCAGTAATGGCTAACTTACCACTACCAGAACCCTTATTTCCCTTTAAACCCTTCTTCGGGCAATTTCTTGCCATGTGGTCCAATGACCCACAGACAAAACACCCCTGATTCTTCTTAGGGTTAGGAAAGTTTTGTGACAAATGCCCCTCCTACCCACAGTTAAAGCAGACTGATTTCCCCTTTAAACAGCCTCCCATGTGAGTCTTTACGCATGTCTTACATACTTTCGTCCTACACTTAGGTTCTCCCTGCTTTACCCCAATATTCCCAGGGTTAAAACTCTTCCTCTTAGGCAAGTTGCCACTTCCACTGGCAACTTTCGCCTTACTACCTCCTTCTAACTTACTCTTGTTCTTCCGCTCTTTGTGGTACTGAGACAATGCCTCACCACCACCTTCTGCTATTATTGCCTTTTCCAGAATGGTCCCGTAGGAAGCACTCTGAAAAACCGATATTCTACTATAGAGCCAGGGTTTCAAGCCCTGTTCAAACCCGCGCGCCTTCCTCTCCTCCGTATCCACCTGCTGTGGAGAAAACCTCGCCAATTCATTGAACTTGGCAAAGCATACTGCGGAACTGTCATATCCCCCTGCTTAAGTTCTAAAAACTTAATCTCCATCCTACCTTGCATGCTAGTAGGGAAGTAGTTCTCGAAGAAGACCTTCTTAAACTGTTCCCATGTAACAGCTTCGGTTCTAGCCCCACCCTGGTGAGCCTCCCACCAGTAGTTGGCTTCCCCCTTCATCATGTAAGTCGCAAAAGAAGTCTTCTGCGCCTCACCTACGTTTGTTATCACAAACGCCTTTTCAATTTCTTTTACCCATGTCTGGGCTTATAGTGGGTCCTGTGACAACCCGGAAATTCGGATTGTCCAGAATTAAGATTTAAAGAATTAGTTATTAATAAAATGAATTTTTATTAATACTATTCTGTGCTATGTGTTTATTAATCGTTCTATAACCTAGAATGATTATTAATCGGGAGGATTCTGGCTACTAGCTAGACTGAACGAGTAGGAATTTTCAAGACGAAAATAAAATTTTTCCGGAGACAAAATATTTTTAGGGAAAAGACTTAAATAGGCACTATTCACCCGACGAAACCTAAGGGTTAGGGTTTGAATAACCTAAGCCTTTTTGAGAGTTCGGTATGTCAAAATGACATTCCGTTGAAAGATTTTATGATAATATATCGTGAAAAGTTAAGTAAGCCAATAAAAGTTTTTCTCGAAAAATGTGCAGAAATCGGATAAAATAAAAACGACGAAAAGTACTGCTGTGTACTTTTCACTCATTTAGCTACATTAGGGGAAAACGTGAAGTAAAACGCTTATCGTGGAAAAGTATTTTTCAGTTTTTCAAAAATCCAAAGAATACGTAATATTCAATTGGTAAAGGAAAGACGAAATATCCAAAAATATTTGGATTCCGAGAATCGCAGTTTTTAAAACTGTCGGACGAAACCCGAAAGACGGAACTACAAAACTTAAGGGCTAAACAAACTTGAGGGCTAAGTTATAAGAAGAAGATAAGAATACTATATGGACTACCAGCAGAGAAGCGATGTGTGCTGAGTCCTAGAGAAGTTATAAGAAGAAGATAAGAATGTTAATCATCAAAGATGATGAACGTTTTGAGTAAGACATCTCCGTATGTCATGAAGCCGTAGAATGGTAATGAAAGTTGGTCGCGTAAACTTAGATTGCAAGAACGCGAACCTTAAGAAGTAAAGTTAAGTAAACCAATGCGTAAGTCAAGTATATGACTAATTGGTGTACGTGTTATTTCCTTACGTGTTATAGTGGAATGGAATGAGCAGATTCGGCGTAAGTAAGTCAGTCAGAAATGTGTAAGGTAAGTTTCCTAACTTCATTCATATTTTAAATGAATGCTAGTTTTTAAACTTCGGATGTTGAACTTGAGAAGTTCTCGCTTATACGCGAATGTGTGATATTTGTACAAGGTGGTAGAACGATGAGGCCTCAGGCCACAATGTGAACACTTTGGTGTTTCTATGATATGAACTGCTCTGTGATTGAACTGCTCAATAAAAGAATGTTCTGCTTATATATGAATCTGTTATTGTTAAGTCTGTGCTATTAATTCTAGCCAGACAGAATATGTATGAAAGAGAGTAGAGAATGAAAGTATTTCAAAGTGGATGTAACTGATGTTTTAAAATGATAGGAATCGAGAGTATTCCTATTATTCAAGCTGCTTCATAACCTTAGTTCGGTTATCGAAGTTCCAAAGGAATGTTAAACTCTTGAAGTTGTTTATTCAACTGCTAAGACTTGCTGAGCAATTGAATGCTCACACTTGCTTTAAATGAAAAACATTTTCAGCGAACGATGTTAGAAGAACTTAAGGATCCCGTATAGATCAAGTCGCTTCAGATATCAGATGAAGTGCCATTCAAAATGTGAATGAGCGAGAAGATCAAGTGAAGACTTGTAATGTAGAAAGATGAGAATTAAACTATAGAATAGTTTAATGAACGATTATGTATTCTTGGTGGCGGATAAAAGTCACTCGTGCAAGATGTAAAGAATAATGTAATTATCATTATTTGTAATGAGAAAAGCTATAAGGTTTTTAGAACTCAGGATTTGAGAGTGTATGTTGTTATATTTCAAAGATATAATGATGTATGTTGGATGAATGATGTACTAGTGACGCACGGAATCCCGTGTGAAGATAGATCGTAATTCGGTGTTACAAGTTGGTATCGAGTCGATAGGTTATAAATCTTAGGTATGAGTACCTAAGACTATAATCGTAAAGAGAAGGATAAGAAGGTCACCACGTGATCGTAGTAAATCGTAGTAAATGTATGATCCATTAAACGATGAATGATTTATAGCTAATGCTATGAATGAATGGTACTACTTAAGTAAGTAGTATGGGAAGAAGAACTCAAATCGAGTGGTAAAGGATAGTATACTAATTAAAGAAAATTCAGATTAAGTAAAGAGAAAGTTAGAAGTTGTAAGATTTCAATTGAGGACTCATGTGATGACTGAGTTGTATGAATCTTTGTATGGACAGAGGTTTGTGCTTGGTGTAACAACCACTCAGTTTATTATAGTGATAATCATTAAAATTGGTCGCGCTATTAAGATGTATGTGACGAGAAGGTGAATCTTTTCTTATGTATATACTTGATAGGTAGAGAATGATAAGATAAAAGTGTTCTTCAAACTCATACTTATGAAAAGTTTGTGACTCATAGTTATATGCTATGTTTCTGAGCCCTAAGCATATGGATAGTCCTTGATTTGTTCTTGGATTACATATTGCAAAGATAAGTTCTTAAACACATATGGTTGTGGAAAGTTCCTAAACACATAAAGTATGGTAAGTGGATGAACTATACTAAGGTATAGGAATGTGTAGACTGAAAACGAGTTATTTTCAGTAGACTTAGCATTGAAGGTGATAGAGAAGATTAAGTATTGTCGCAAGTAAGACAATGAAGGAAGATGGAGAATAGGATATTCCAAGTCATCTAGCTATGCTAGATTTCGAAGTTTCTTGAAATCGTGCTGATGTGAGCATTTTGAAAATGAATGAATTGGTTCAATTTTTGAAACTAATGGATTTTAAAAGAACTATTCTTGATATGTCTATGCTAGTTGATTCAGCTAGACAGAAATTGATTTGAAATATCAAAATGAATTTTATATCATCAGTGCATTTGATGCAAGGATGGTAAAAGGATGGAGTTATTAATGCAATTAAACCTGGTGTGGAATTTGATAAGAGGATCAACAACCTGCTATGGTATGATGCATAATGATGAAGTCATAAACTAACGAAGTCCTCAACGTACTATGAAGAGTGCGGTATCATGATGTCATGAAACGTTTTGATGTATTATAAAAGAATTTAAAGAAGTAGTTGATGTCAATTGAGTTGACTAGACGAATGTTTCAAGTTGATGTCCAATTTATTGGAATGGTCTAAGCTACTTGATTTAGCTAAGACGAATGGAATGTCATGACTAAAAGAAAATCGAGCTTTCTTTGAAGAGTTATGCCAAACCAAATTGTTTTGGTGCGGAATCTAATGAGTAAGTCTGAGGTGAACATACCCTGAAATGGAGTTATACGATAGGCTGATCACCTACGTATGGGAGAGGTAGTTTACCTTCTTTGTGATTGTAAACTTACCATGTAAGAAAGGTTTACGGCGAAAGGCTGTTTAACCTAGTAAGAGTTCATGGTCAATTTGACCCCTCAGCAAAAGAATGAAATGTTTTAAAGGAATCTTTATATTCCTCGTTATTCCTTTCACTTCATGATTCTTGATAAGTTATGAAGCGTAGGGAATGAAAGAAAGATAAGAACTTCTTTGAAGAGAAGTTGAAAAGAAGAGTAAGTTAAAATTTCGAGGATGAAATTCTGTGAAGAAGGGGTGAATGTGATGACCCGGGTATGGGTATGGTTTGAAGAAATTTCGAGGACGGAATTTTTATAAGGGGGAAAGGATGTGACAACCCAGAAATCCGGATTGTCCGTAAATTATGATTTAAAGAATTAGTTATTAATAAAATGAATTTTTTATTAATACTATTCTCGTATATGTGTTTATTAATCGCTCTATAACCTAGAATGATTATTAATCGGGAGGATTTCGCTACTAGCTAGACCGAACGAGTAAGAATTTTCAAGATTAAAATAAATTTTTTTTCGGAGACAAAATATTTTAGGGGAAAAAAGATTAAATAGCACTATTCACCGATTTTAAAACCTAAGGGTTAGGGTTTGAATAACCTAAGCCTTTTCTCGAGAGTTCTAGATGACGAAATGACATTCCGTCGAAAGATTTGATGATAATATATCGTGAAAAGTTAAGTAAACCGATAAAAGTTTTTCTCGAAAAACGTGCAAAAATTTGATAAAATAAAAACGACGAAAAGTACTGCTGTGTACTTTTCACTCGTTTAGCTACGTTAGGGGAAAACGTGAAGGGAAAACGCTTATCGTGGAAAAGTGTTTTTTAGTTTTTCGAAAATCCGAAGAATACGTACTATTCAATCGGTAAAGGAAAGACGAAATATCCAAAAATATTTGGATTCCGAGAATCGCAGTTTTTAAAACTGTCGGACGAAACCCGAAAGACGGAACTACAAAACTTAAGAGCTAAGCAAACTTGAGGGCTAAGTTAACTTAGTCCTTAAGTAATGAATAGTAAGGAGGTTAGGGTGTGAAAAGACCAAAATGCCCCTAGCCTTGAAAATCTATAAATAGGAAGCTTAAGCTCATTTGTTTGGATTATTGAAAATCCTACACTTGAGAGAGAAAGAGAGAGAGTTCGGATGGAAGATGAAAGGGAGAAGAAAGAGGAAAAGTTGGCTCGTGAGCAAATTTTGTCCGACGGAAGAAATTTAAGGATGAACGGTAATCTGAATCCTAGTTTCTTCTAATTTTCTTTAAGTTTAATATGTTCAATACATAACTTAATGAAGATAAGAAGTAGATAATGTTAATAATGAATTCATATAGTTGAATTCATGAGAAAATGAAGAAATAAGAATTAGAAATTTAGTTTATAAATTTCTTAAGGAAGTATAAGATTCGTAAGGATTTTGAGCAATCCGAATGAATCTTACGAATGAGTAGGTCAAATAAGTAAGGAATGATGTTCTATAACATCAAATTCCAAGAAAAAGTGAAATTGTAATCCAAAATATCGACTAAAAATGAAGAACAAACGAAGAACATGAAGAACGCGAAGAACACGTGAAGAACGTTGTTGATGGACAAATTTAAAACCATCTTAGTGTAATTATTGTTGATGGACAAGTTTAAAACCATCGTGTATAAGTTTGATGCTTATTGCTTGGTTAGGAACGTTGGAAACTTTATTGAAGAACAGATTAGAATTGAGCTATAACGAAGTTATGGCGAAAATTTCGTAAAAGAAGATCGAGAATTTGAAAGTTAGTAAATGAACCCGAATGTGTAGGGTTTCATAATAATGTAAGAGAACATATAAAACGTGAGTCGTAGACTCAAGAACGAACGAGTTTCGAGTTCGGATGACCGAATTACGGACGAACGAACGAAGAACGTTAAAAACGTAAAATGAATGAAGAACGAAGATTAAGCCAATTGAATGGCAGGTTAATAGATTCAGAATAAAGTTCTATCCATGAGTAATCAAAGTACGTAAGATAAGTAAGAAAATGGCTTTGGAACGACCCCGTTCCGAGTTATAATGAAGAAGTTATGAGATTTCGAAGTACGCATCTCAGAACGACTAAAGACTTAGAAAATTTTTTCGAGAAGAAGGTCTTGGCCATGGCGCAGTATGCCTAGAATGTGTGATACAATAAGCCAGTAGGAGAGCGGAGAGATCGCTAACTCTATTGCAGCAAATACAGTCTTAGTAGTTAAGAGAGAGGCGCCATAATCACAAACCTCGCAGCTTGACATCTGCAGAGTGAAATTGCCAGCAAAAGAGTTGTAAAGGGGACTGACGCCGTAGCACCGATACAGGGAAAAAGCCAATAATGAACTTTTAAATGCTCAACTACTAGGGATGTGCAAGAAAGAGATACGAACATATAGTTTAACTAATGTAACACTTAAGTGAGTGTTTTAAAGTGAGTGTTTTAAACCTTTAATGAAGGTTGGACGGAAATATTAAACGAGATTAAAAGAATGTAACTACGGGTTACGGGACCGATAGCCGGGGACCGTAGTCACAATGAATCGAACGTGAGGGATTGCTATGATGATGATTCCTTAGATGTTGATGGACGATAATAATGTATAACATTTCGATGTTACGACATGGTAATGAGAGATGAATGTAAAGCGTATAGACGCTGTGAATGCAATGTTGTTGCAATGAATGATCGGTCTTAGCATACAACGATTAATATGGCTTCGACATTAAGAAAGAATAATGAACATGGGGTTCATGGGATGGATAACGATTGAAAGTAATTAAAACCTTGAGTAAAGGTTGAATGAGAGATTAAGAGACGAGCAACGTGAACGTTGAATATGTAAACAATCCTTGTGAATCGTATTCACGTTGGACGAATGTTCTAAGTATACCCTGGTTGTATGACTTAGACGTTAATGAAAGTAGTAAGTAAGATGCGAATGGTATCAAGAAAGCCGTAGCGAATAGTAATAAGATTAATGAAAGTCGAGTTAATGTTTATAACTTGGATGACATTCCGTATCGAATGAACCAGACGTTGTAAGATAAGAAAAAGTTAATGTAAAATGTTTAACACTATAAATGCGTAGAATGAGTATGGAATGATCGTTCTGAGTATACAAAAGATTGTATAACTTAGACGATGATGAATGAATCTTGAGGTATGACATTTAATTGTCAGAAAGCCATAAGGAATAGGAAATTAACTTAACGAACATTATAGTTAATAGTTCATACAAGTTAAGATAAGTTTAGGTTGTGGTATAATCGTAACCTTTGATGGTTGACATATGGGAGCTGGGCTAAATAATTCCTTCAGAGAGCGAAGGTATATATAAAACTGGCAACCGATCTAACTCACTGTGATGGCAGTGTAGATGAGACGACAACTTGTTTGTTGGTTGTTTGTGGGAAACCACTCAGAATACCATATGGACTACCAGCAGAGACGTGATGTGTGCTGAGTCCTAGAGAAGTTATAAGAAGAAGATAAGAATGTTAATCATCAAAGATGATGAACGTTTTGAGTAAGACATCTCCGTATGTCATGAAGCCGTAGAATGGTAATGAAAGTTGGTCGCGTAAACTTAGATTGCAAGAACGCGAACCTTAAGAAGTAAAGTTAAGTAAACCAATGCGTAAGTCAAGTATATGACTAATTGGTGTATGTGTTATTTCCTTATGTGTTATAGGGAATGGAATGAGCACTTCGGCGTAAGCTGTAGCTGTGTGTAAGGAAAGTTTCCTAACTTTATTCATATTTTAAATGAATGCTAGTTTCTTAAACTTCTTAGATGTTGAACTTGAGAAGTTCTGTCTATGTGCGAATGTGTGATATTTGTACAAGGTGGTAGAACGTATGAAGCCTTGTGCCACAATGTGAACACTTTGGTGTTTCTATGATATGAACTGTTTTGTGATTGAACTGTTCAATAAAAGAATGTTCTATTTATACATGAACCGTTATTGTTAAGTCTGTGCTATTGATTCTAGCCAGACAGAATGTGTATGAAAGAGAGTAGAGAATGAAAGTATTTCAAAGTGGATGTAACTGATGTTTTAAAATGATAGGAATCGAGAGTATTCCTATTATTCAAGCTGCTTCATAACCTTAGTTCGGTTATCGAAGTTCCAAAGGAATGTTAAACTCTTGAAGTTGTTTATTCAATCTGCTAAGACTTATTGAGCAATTGAATGCTCACACTTGCTTTAAATGAAAAACATTTTCAAATGAACAATGTTAGAAGAACTTAAGGATCCCGTGATAGATCAAGTCGCCAGATTCAGATGAAGTGCCATTCGTAATGTGAATGAGCGAGAAGATCAAGTGAAGACTTGTAATGTAGAAGATGAGAATTAAACTATAGAATAGTTTAATGAACGATTATGTATTCTTGGTGGCGGATAAAAGTCACTCGTGCAAGATGTAAAGAATAATGTAATTATCATTATTTGTAATGAGAAAAGCTATAAGGTTTTTAGAACCTGGGATTTAAGAGTGTATGTTGTTATATTTCAGTATATAATGATGTATGTTGGATGAATGATGTACTAGTGACGCACGGAATCTGGGTGTGAAGATAGACTAGATTTTGGGGTGTTACAGGTCCGTCGTTCCTCAAAACTCAGGAGGACCCACACTCTTAAATTCCTTGAAGGTAGTTGTTCTTACTTCACTGGGAGCTACAGGAATCCCTCCCCCCACTTGGTTAAATGCAGCCGTTAATAAATTAACGAACTCTTGCATAGGGTTATTAGAACCCCCCTGATTCTCATTATGAGACTCGGCCTCTTGGTTACGTTGTCTCCTTCTGGGCGGTATAATTCTGAATAAATAAATAAAGTTTCGTTATTATCTATTTAACTACTTGGTTATCATTTTCAAATAACAACTCATACCACAACAAGCACATTAAATAAAAACGTCATTATATAAATATGCTTTCATAGTCAAAACTATTTACATCATGTTCCCTTAGCCAAAAAGCTATTACATACTATCCCGCGATTGCCTTCAACAAAAATTGGGATTTACAAAAGGACTACCCTTTAATTATACAAAAGATTTTTTTACATCACTACTATATACACAAAAGATCTAACGATCTACTAACACTGTCGAACGACATTCAAATATTTCTGATTTGCCAGTATCAACATAATATTTCAACTTATAGTATGTCGAGTCTGCCAGGACTCAATGGAATAACAAGCAATTTTCAGCTTGAAATCCCCATGAGCACATTCGTGGATAGATGACATCCTAGCTATTTTCTGGTCTTTTTCAACCAGTTTCTTTCGAAGCTCTACGGCCTCTTCCTTATAGTCACGTGCCTTATCTGTCATAAGCACTTTCTCGTCGTGCTCTGACTCAAAATCCGCCTCCGCAGATTCCTTCGCCTCATATAGGGCGGTTATTTCCTCGTTCTGTGTCTGCACTATAGTGCGCAGATGCACATTCCTATCCAACACAGCCAGATACAATGATCTCATTACATCTGGAGGTGTTGGCTCCTGAGTAGGTACCACCGTATTAATCGATGTTACCTCCATCTCCTCCTCCATGTCAAGCATCTCATTAAGATATGATGCTAACCCCATCGTCTCCTCAGAGTATTCCTCCTCAGAGATGTACTCCTCAATATCCGAGTCCTCTAAGATACAATCTGCGGTACCTCCGCTTAATGGCATCGCAGACAATTTCAACTTGGTTCATCGACTCTTCACTCTGTTGAATGTCTCTATACATCATGCTATCAATCGACATCTACAATAGCACATAACAAGTTAATTAGTACATAATACAAAATAGTATAAGCACAAATCACATTTAATTTATTTAAGGTTTCTTTTCATCTTTTAAATCTTTCGATACTGAGTTATCTTAATACCTTAATAATTCAATGGACTTGAATTTCATTCTTCGGACTTTACCTTCCTTACGAGGTTATTAGCCTAAGGTTCTTCCCCAATTAAGTTTTATAACCTAAAGCTTTGATACCAACCTATGACGCCCCCAAATTTGGGTATCTTCCAACCCGACATATGGTGCTCCACTATACTAATATCCATACAATCATTTTATTGAAATACAACAAAATGAAGGTAATTACTATCTTCTTATTACAATCAAAGTATATTCCTTCCCTGGTTCATAAATCGATTACATCATTCGTTGTTCATAAAGATGGTTAACTATCCATCTTAGCGTTGCCCTTATCTCTCTTGGCATTCTCAGTACGTTCATCCTTAACTGCAATTATATAATTCATGCAAGAAGTGAGCATAAGAAGCTCAGCAAGTTTTAACAAAGGATAACAGTAATACCACATCCGTGAATTATATGACAATTCCTACATAACTGAACAAATAATTATGAAGCATTATGAAACAATAATACTTTAACATTTCATATCATCAATTCCCAAAAGTATAGAGTAGATTAGGAATTCTGAACCGATCGATAGACCATGAACAGTAGCTTTCTGTTTTCATACTTGAAAAGGATATCACAAAGACTAAGGTCAGACGTCTCAGCATTACTTACGAGCACTTCTAGGTGATCAGCCTATAGTACTCTATGTTGATCAACACTCATTCATTAAACGTATTTACGTTTAATATTTGGCAAACTCGCGTGCCCATCGAATAATCGATGAAAATACTTTTATTTGTTCATAGACAAACCTTACCTTCATATCCGTACCAATTACTTGGCATAGGATAGCGTTAACATTTCTATATAGAAAGATATGAATATCAATCAATCTATATACTATGAGTAGTCTAGCCGAATTAAATCTGGCATCGACCCTTTCTTTGAAACCAGTCGTGCAATTCAGTACAATGAATCACATAAAACTTGACTAACATGAAAGTCAGACAAGCGTTAAGAAAACTTGCCTTTCAGTGTCTTCAAATAATTTAATCGACTGACCACAGCCTTTACAAAATCTACATGATATATTCACATAGCACACTGTAATTATCTATTAAACAAATGTTCACATTATTTCTACCAACTTCTTTCTCTTCTATGTCTTAGTTAACTTAATATTAATAATAAAGTCAACTCGACTTACTACCCTTCATCCCGGCTTATTAACCAACTAACGTTATTAATCGGACTCGAACATCGTTGATAAAATACCGACTTTGTTCATCATTCAAAACTTATTAACATACATCAAATTCTTAAGTTCAATACCATATACCTTAGTATATGTAGTATAGGAATAGTTTCAATACACTTATGAAGTGTACAAACATTACCCTTATAGATCTATGAACAATTGAAGTTCAAAACCTAAGTTCTCTATCAAAAGCCCTGCACTCATGCATGGCATGTGGGCTTCTTAGTATTAGATCTGGCTGCTGGCGCTTAATTACCAAAGGTGTTCAGGGTTTCGGTCTCGGCGTTGCAGCGCGAGACTTTATACTAACAGCAGTCTTATGCAGTACGCCATTTAGAAGTACACAACTTAACTTTATCTTGCCACACTGCGGCGGACATTATTTATTTATACGTTCAATGCATATGCGCTGCACATCGCATCTTTATAATTTCCATGGTTTGAAATTTTTTGTTAAATTCTCGGAGCCATAACTTCTTCGTTATAAGCCCAATTTGGTCCGTTAAAAAGCTTACACGTTATAAATGACAGACTCTATGCGTTCATATATGAATTTGACACTTTTGAATTCGATAACTCAAAATTCACTATTGAGTTCAATTTCTAAGCGTTCGTAAACCTTAATGAGCGTTCAATGCTCGTTTCCTTCGTTTTAAGTCAGAATCCGATGATTCTCGAACCCACAACTCTTAATTACCCTATGTCACATGTTGACATTGAAAAACAACGTTTTCAAGTCTCGCGATAACTTTTGACCTCCAATCCGGAATCTAAACGTTTTCGACGTTTAACGTCTATTTCCGTGAAATTCGCCATAACTTCGTTACTAACGTTCTCTAGGTCAAATCACATGGAATACTCCATGGATTTCATATCAACATCCTAACCAAGCAAGATGCATATATTAACGTATTGATGGAGTTCAATCGTTTATCAACAATCGATCTCAACAATCAATATTTTCATGGTTTAAAACTATATCGAACCTCATAATTCTTATGATCTCATGACTTATACAGATTGAATCTTTAATAAGTCATCTTTAATCCACTATACAAGACACATACCACCCATTTTATGATTCTCCATGATAAAAGAAAATCAAAAGAGATGGAAATGAAAGATAAGGAATATACCTTAAGAACTCTTGGTGTTCTTGATAAACTTCTAATGAAAAAGCTTCAAGGTAGAAGAATTGTTTAAGTCTAGCTCTCTTTCTCTCTCAAATAATCTAGGTTAAGTCTTAGAAAAACATCAAATGGCCAAACCTAGCTTCCTATTTATAGAAAATAGAATGGAGGGCAATATGGACATTACACTCCCCACCTCCTTACTATTCACACTTGGTCACCAAGTAAAATGCTTGGTGACCAAGCATTAATCTTGGCTTGCACACTAAGGGGGCTGGCCCACCCTTTCCCATAGGTCATCCCCATGGGTTTTCCCATGGGTTTTACCCATTCGGTGACCCCCACCGATTCTAATCGCTCTGGGTTTTCATGAATTGGGCTTAACTAATTTAACTTGGCTTTGACTTGGGCTTAACCCATTAATCCCTCGAGCTTGCTCATTCAAATAATTGGACTAATTATAATCCAACCCAAATGAATTAACATTAAGTCTTAACTTAATTCTATAATACTTAATCGTATCCTATATGTATAATTCACGATTCTCTCCCAGATAATACTAAAGACGATACTCAGATTGTACTTTGTGATTTACTCATCGTATTATACATAGATACTAAATAGCATTATACTTGTATAACACAAGCTCTAACAATAACGAAATTCTTCTACACATTTTATTTCATTCTCAGAAATCAATATACTCAACCCTTAGGTTTTAAGTCCGCAGGCAAAAAACTCTGTTTGCCATAAATGAAATATTATCAGATATTTCATCTTATCTTGATATTCTATCATTACACATTTCTTAGAATTTCAACATAATTCCCCGAACAGAAACGAATGAATAGTGTTTTTACAAAAATTTCTCGGAAAACATTTATTTTTGTCTTGGAAATTCTAAACAATTAATTCTAGCACATAGCCAGATTACTAACTACGTTAGCACATTCTAGGTCATAGAATGACCTTCACATAACTTATTCATATAATAAATCAATTAAATTCATTTAATTCACATAATCAAATAAAAATTTAATTATCATAAAAATTTGATTTTCTCGGGCGTTACATTTGCTGCCATAGTCTCAATAAGGTTATAGGCCTCTTCATAACTCTTTGCCCATAATGCCCCTCCTGCAGCTGCATCTACAATAGGTCTCGACTGCTATCCCAATCCGTTGTAAAATGTGTTGATCACCGTCCAATCTGGCATACCGTGGTGCAGACACTTTCTTAGCATCTCTTTATATCTTTCCCATGCTTCATATAAGGACTCACCCTGTTGTTGCTCAAACTGATAGATAGCTGTCCTCATCTTCGCAGTCTTATCCATTGGGAAAAACTTGGCTAAGAATTTCTGTGCTAAGTCCTCCTATGTGGTAATTGACCCTGACGGCAAAGAATGCAGCCAACTTCTCGCCTTATCCCTCAATGAGAATGGGAATAGCCTAAGTCTGATAGCATCCTCCATCACACCATTGTATCTGAATGTATCACAAATCTCAATAAAACTTAACAAATGTTCATTTGGATCATCCGTAGCAGTACCCCCAAACTGTACCGAATTCTGCACCATCTGGATAGTACCCGGTTTAATCTCGAAAGTATTTGCTGCTATCGCCGGTCTGACTATGCTAGACTGAAGTCCATTAATATTTGGCATGGATTAGTCCCTTAGAGCCCTGTGCTCCTTTATTTGCTCTACTCTTTGTTCTTCTGCCATGTCAGGTATAGTACTCTCTAACTGAGCTTGAAAATTTCTCTACACACTTGCTTTACAACCTCTTCCGTTAATATTATCCTGCACTGGTATCAATTCGGAATTAGATGATCGCGTGTGCATAAAAATCTACAAGTACCTGAAACGAAAAACAAAACAAAAATAGAAATGAGATAAGATTAGATTTATCTAAGTCATACAATATAGCTTAAAATTGATGATAATTATTTAAATTTAAACGCCTTTCCCTGGCAACGGTGCCAAAAACTTGTTGCCTCTTTTTTAGTTCTAAGAAAAGAGCTCTAACTCATGCAAGTATACACGTGTCAACAAGTAATATAGAGTAAGTAGAGTATCGTCCCACAGAGAAAGTTGCTAAATCAAATTATTATGCATCAACTCTATCACTATTTTTATATGCTTAAACTAATAAATATGATTATGATTGAAAACTACTTTAAAATCAAATAACAACTAAAATAAGAATAATAATGAAATAAATCAAATCTGGAAATAATGGTATCCTAACTTCATTTAATAGTTCATCTAATTACCACCATCATGCAAGATCGTTCACATATCACAGGAAAGTAGCCAAGAGCACTAATGTAGACATAACCATTTTTCAATGCATTATGACCTACTTACACAGCATCCACATGCAATAGACACCATGTAATCATCAATATAACCAAAATCACTATATGTCTATGTGAAATTGCAACTATATTGAATTTAAACACAAGCCCTTATTTAACTCATACGGTGAAACAGTATATGTCTATCTGGTTCACGAAATACAAAGTTACACAAAACAGCCCCATATACGCATGCTATCATGATTACAATCCATACTCGCATGTTATTTTTCAATTCCATATAAGTAACTAAATAGAATGGTGATCAATCATTCATACATGCAAATCAACCATGATAAAAATTCCTTATGATATGTAAAATAGTCCAGCAGTCAAGCATGCAATTAAACTACATATTAAAATCTGTTAGAATCCCATAATGGAGTTTAGTTCATGACTGAACCAAAAGCCATCATGGGATCAAAGCAAAACATGGATGATAAGCAAATAATTGAAAGAGAAGGGATAGAATCGATCAAACCCAATTGCTGATTATAATCCAATAGTAACTTTCAATTCCGCATTAAAATCCAGCATAAGAACAATAGTTTTCCACAGTGATTGAAATCTAATAGAAGTAATAGAAAATATGGAGGTTTTGGCTTAGTTCTACGTTGGAATTTCTCTAAGAGTGTAAACCCTAGTTGCCAATATAAAAACACGTAAAAACTAGTCCATCATACGCCTGGTACCAACCAGGATTGCTTTAAACCATTACAACTATTTCAAATTAAAAATTAAAATAAAATAGGTCAGCAGCTTCAGGTATCGCGCGCGGGCGCGCGCTCCTCCTATGTAATCCTCACGCGGGTGCGCGTGTATCAAGTCTGTGTAATCCAAGTGATCGCGCGGGCGCACGTGTGTAATCCTATATAGTCGCGCGGCCGCGCGGCTTCTGCAACTTGAGTTCTGGTTCTGCTACTGCTACTGATTTGTTCTGCTACTCATTCCTTTCATGCTGCTCATTTTTTTGTCCATCAATGCTTAGTCTCCTTGCTCCACTTGATCCTCATGCCATGCATCCATCAGCCTCATGCCATCTAATCACCAAATTATGCCATATCCTGCACTTTTACACCAAAGGAGTTTTAAGTAAATGCAATGCAAAATAACATGAAATGCAACTAAAAACATACTAAAATGTACTTGAGATGGGCATAGTTCACGTAAATTGATATCAATAAGTAGGTGTAAAACCCACTTATCAGCATCAAAGTCCGTCCTAGACAAGACAAAACCGGTAGTTTAAGGGAGAGCGTTTGTCGTGACCTCCCAGAAAGCAAGGAACCCGAACGAGGTCATCACGGGTAAGCTTATCATAAACTCTAGCGAAGTATATACCTTATTTGATACCGGTTCTACCCATTCTTTTATTTCTCCTACATACGCTCAACGTTTAAATTTGACTCCAGAGAAATTAGACTTTGACTTATCTATTAAAACTCCATTGGGAGAAACCTTCATTACATCCACTGTTTATAAGTCTTTTTTGGTTCAAATCGGTACCCTCACATTACCTGTCGATCTTATTTCAATGAAAATACTTGCATTTGACGTAATTCTAGGGATTGATTGGTTAACTACTCATAATGCAAAAATTGATTGTTTTTGTAAGGTTGTTAGCTTTCATATTCCTAACCAACCTATTATGTGAATTCAAGCAACCAAACCATTAAAATCAATCATTGTTATCTCAAGCCATAAAGGTATTCGTTTATTGAAAAATGGATGTCAAGCTTTCTTAGCTCATGTCACAGATCTAAACAAAAATACTTCAGTTTTGAATGATATTTCTATTGTTAATACATTTCCTGACGTATTCCCTGAAGAACTTCTTGGCCTACCCCCAGAGCATGAAATTGAATTTTGTATCGACCTTGAACCCGGTACAAAACCTATTTCCAAAGCCCCATATTGAATGGCTCCTATTGAACTTCAGGAGTTAAAGACCCAACTGCAGGAATTATTAGACATCGGTTTCATTCGTCCTAGTACTTCTCATTGGGGTGCTCCTATTCTATTCGTGAAGAAGAAAGATGGGAATATGCGACTTTGTATTGATTATTGGGAGTTGAATCATGTCACCATCAAAAATAGGTACCCATTGCCACGTATTGATGACCTGTTTGACCAGTTGCAAGGCGCCAAATTCTTTTTAAAGATTGATCTTCGTTCCAGATATCACCAATTGAAGATTAGAATCGATGACATTCCAAAGACGGCTTTCAGAACTCGGTACGGGCATTATGAATTCCTAGTCATGTCTTTTGGATTGACTAATGCTCCTGCTATCTTCATGGATATGATGAACCGAGTATTCAAGGAATATTTAGATCACTTTGTGGTCGTCTTTATTAATGACATCCTCATATATTCCAAAAGCCGTGAAGATCACGAGCAACACTTGAGGCTGATACTCCAAAAGCTTCGTGAAAACAAGCTTTATGCCAAGTTAAAGAAATGCGAGTTCTGGCTTGAGGAAGTAGCATTCCTTGGGTACGTAGTATCAAGTCATGGAATATCTGTTGATCCGATAAAGATTGAAGCAATTCAAAGTTGGGAGCAACCTAAGTCAGTGATCGAAGTATGTAGCTTTCTCGGCTTAGCTGGTTATTATCGGAGATTCGTAGAAGGGTTTTCTCGAATCGCTACTCCATTAACTCAGCTGACTCAGAAAGATACAAAATTCGGTTGGAGTGAGGAATGTGAGAAGAGTTTTCAAGAACTCAAGAGGAGACTCATTTCAGCAGCTGTTCTGATAATACCATCTGGCTCGGAGGGATTTGTCATCTACAGTGATGCTTCGGGAAAAGGGTTAGGATGTGTTCTCATGCAACATGGGAAAGTCATAGCCTATGCTTCTCAATAACTCAAAGAATATGAGAGGAATTATCCTACTCATGATCTAGAGTTGGCAGCAGTTGTTTTTGCACTAAAGATTTGGAGGCATTACTTGTATGGGGAGAAAGTGGAGATCTTTACGGATCATAAAAGCCTCCAATATTTCTTCACTCAAAAGGAACTCAACATGCGACATCGACGTTGACTTGAACTGTTGAAAGATTATGATCATACCATCCTGGAAAAGCGAACGTGGTAGCTGACGCATTGAGTAGAAGATCATGTGCGGGTTTGAGTGCGATATTGTCAACGTAAAGGCCCATTTTGTATGACTTGCAAAGGATGGAGATAGAGATAAAGACTCCATGGACCCACATGATAATGGTGAATATACGAGTAGAACCAACTTTAATCGATAAAGTTAAAGCTGCTCAAGCTACAGACCTAGAGCTGATGCGTATGAGGAAGAAAGTACAAGAAGGTGCTATGCCGGGAAGAAGAATCGATGAAGAAGGAAAACTTCGAGTCAACTCAGACTTTTGTGTTCCTAACGATCCCGAAGTTAAAGTATAAAATCATGATTGAGGCGCACAACACACCGTTTGCAATCCATCCTGGGAGTACCAAAATGTATCATGATCTTCGACATACATTTTGGTGGGGCAATATGAAGAGAGAGATAGCGCTATTTATCTCAAGGTGTTTAACTTGTCAACGAGTTAAGGAAGAGCATCAAGTACCAAAAGGTCCATTGCAACCACTTAAAATTCCAGAGTGGAAGTGGGAGCACATTACCATGGATTTCGTTATTGGTCTTCCCAAGGTTTCTCAAGGCATAGATGCAATTTGGGTCATTGTTGATAGATTGACCAAGTTTGCTCATTTCTTACCTATACGAGAAACTTATACACTTGAACGTTTTGCTCGTATGTACATAAACGAGGTTGTAAGATTGCATGGTATGTCAGTATCCATAGTTTCTGATCGAGACCCAAGATTCACTTCATGATTTTGGGTTAGTTTGCAAAAAGCTATGGGCACAGATTTACGATTTAGTTCGGCATATCATCCTCAGACGGACGGACAATCAGAGAGGACTATTCAAACTCTTGAAGATTTATTAAGACTCTATGTCCTTGACTTCAAGGGAAGTTGGGACAAGTTCTTACCATTGGTGGAGTTTTCCTACAACAACAGTTATCAAGCAAGTATTGGCATGGCTCCATTCGAAGCATTGTATGGAAGAAAGTGTCATTCTCCAGTATGCTAGGATGAGGTGGGTGAACCAACATTGTTGGGATCGAAGTTAGTACGTATGACTACAGAAAAGATAGAAACGATCTGGCAACGTATAAAAACCTCACAAGATCGACAAAAGAGTTATGTTGATCTTCATCGAAAGGACGTGGAATTCGATATTGGAGATCATGTGTTGTTACGTGTTTCTCCATGGAAAGGAGTTACGAGATTTGGAAAGAGAGGAAAGCTCAATCCTTGATTCATTGGCCCATTTTTAATCCTCGATCGAGTAGGAACTGTGGTGTATAGACTTGCTTTACCGCCAAGTATGTCTCGTGTTCATAACGTTTTTTATATATCCATGTTACGTAAATATACGGAAGACTCGAACCACATTATTGAGTTAGAACCGGATGAAATAGCGGAAGATTTAACATATGAAGAGGTTCTTGTTCAAATCTTGGATAAGAAGGAACATATTATACGCTCCAAGGTTATACCTCAAGTCAAAGTTTTGTGGAGAAACCACGATGTTGAGAAAATGACCTGGGAGTTGGAATCCGAAATGAAATCAAGGTATCCTTACCTCTTCGACATACCAGGTATGTACCCTAAATTTTATAAGAAGGGGAGGTTGTAAGACCCCAAACTTTTTTTAATAAAGATGATTTTTCTATAATTATCATTTTTAAATATTATGGAATGAATTTGATATACTGTTATAGTTGTGGGTAATATTTATAAATTTTGCAAAGTATGCAAGTTGTTATATAATATTCGATTGGTCGGGGAATATTCATTTTAACAGGGAATATTCGTACGACAGCACAATCATTGGTGGACCCCACAACAAAATTATGTCGTATTGAGAAAACGACAAAAAATATTTTATAAAAATAACTACGAAAGTTTTATCGTTAATCGTTGAAACACCGGTGTTAAAAGCACAGAATACGCTGTGGTCGCATAGTAGCACCTACCAGTATTGATTATTGATGCTTACGTGAGAAGTCACTCAGTTTTGTTCAATTATTGCTACAATAATTGCTGCATAGTATCTCACGTTATTTGATTCAATTATTGTTGATATTTTATATATTATTAAGTCAATAATTGAGACGACGAAGTTATTAATATTATTATTTGGATTATTAACGATGTCTAGAAGTTTTATCAAGGAGAGGTTTGGTCACCTAATTGCGCGCCAATAGGGAGAAATCCTTATTGGAAAGCCCCCTCTTTCCTGGGAACGACCTGGTCGATTAATATTATGAATTATAATAATGATGATAGATGTTGTTAAAAATATTGAGAGGATTTTTTTATGAAGTAGTTGTAAATTTTGCTTATTTTATGGATCCCCATTTACCCGTTTTCAAAATAATTGGTAGAATGTTATAATAAGAGGTGGGGGCCCAGAATGGGACCCACGTTTGAAAGAAAAGTCAAGGTGGGGGAAAGGGAAATGGAATGGTCGGGAGGGAGTTGTATATATATATATGATGATTAAGAGGGAAGTACTTTTATATATATATATATATATATATATATAATTGATGATAGTGGACTTTGGTGGAGAAAAAAAGAGAGAAGAAGTTGATATTGGGCACGAGAAGGTGTACTGGTGTATATATATATATTTACAGGTTTGAAAGTTGGGCAGGGGGAGATCACGAGAATGAATTCAGTGAATTTATAATAATCATGTGTATATATATATATATATATTTAATATATATTATATTTAAAATTTTTTGTTTTATTAGAATATTTTATTGCATAGTACTGCATAGTATCCTTTCCATTCTCCTATAAATAGGATGCTTAGTTAGAATTGAAAACACACCAGAAATTCAGAGAATTCTTCTTCTATAATCTTGAGCGTATTTCTTTAGAGTTTAAGAAAGCTTTGAGCGTAGTGAAAGTTTTCTTCAAGAATATCCTCGCCGTACCAGTCGGAATACTCTTCTTTTACGGTAAGGGATATTATTTGTTGTACTCGTAAGGGGTATTATTTCTTTCGTATTCATGAAGAGAACTTCTGTTATTCCATTCTTTATTATTTTGTTGGAATAACCTGTATACGCGGACTACCCTATACTTGGTGAAATTCTTCTGTTATTTCATTCTTTATTATTATGTTGGAATAACCTGTCTATGCGATGTACCGCATACATGGTGAAATTCTTCAGTTATTCCATTCTTTATTATTCTGTTGGAACATCATGTCTGTGCGTTTACGCATGACCTGGTTCCATTATTTTTATTCTGATGGAACATCCTGTCGGTGTGAATTTCGCCTGACCTGGTTTCGTATTTATTATTTTGTTGGAATATCCTGTCTGTGTGTTTACGCATGACCTGGTTCCGTTATTTATTATTCTGTTGGAATAACCTGTCTGTACGGTCTATCGCATGTCTGGTGATTTCTTTTGTTATTCAATTCTTTATTATACTCAGTTGGTTAAAGTTTTAACTTCTATACTCCATGAAATTAGTGGAATATCCTTGATATTTGCACTTCATCCAGTATCTTTTCATGGAAATATTCTTCTGAGCATTCTTGAATTTTACTCTACAAAGAAGTATCATGTTGACAATTTGGACGTTATTATTTCCTAGATAAATTAATTCTTGAACTTTTTTTTATTGAATTCTTATATCACTGTCATCATCCTCATGTTTATATTATGTTGAAAGTCATCTGTGGCCTGTAGTGCATAGATGGACTTGGTATGATTATAACCAGAGATTATTCGGTATAATCATGACCGTAATGTTACAAATGATGTGGTAAAAGTCCTCATTGGCCCGTAGTGCATTGATGGACAGTTGTTGGCATGATCATGACCATTGATGAATACACGAATATCCTTGGCCCGTAGTGCATGGATAATTTGTGGTTGTCATACTAATGAATATCCTTGGCCGTAGTGCAGGGATGATGTGGATTATTTATTAAGTCGAGTCCCAAATGATAAAACCGATGAAAACTTTTAAATCATAAAAGATAGTAGATTTTATTCTCTACTTGACTCTTTTAATGGATTGCTTATTCCGCTGCAGTTAAACTTGATGTTTGTTATATTTTATTAGTTTAACACTGTTGAAGGGTAACGATAATTTATTCTGCATTATCTTAGTCATAATATTTCTTACTGGGCTAGTTGAGCTCACCCTTTCTTTCACTATTCTCTTCAGGAAATGAGAACGTAGCCGGGACTAGTCGGGGAACGAAGTGACGGTCCAGATGATAGTATTAGTAGTCCTCACTATTCTGTTAAATAGAGTGACAATAAATGTAAAGAGGAATCCTTTGAGTGTGGATATTGTCTAGATGACAATATTCCTATTAAAACTCTCGGTTTATGTATTGTTGTATATTACACGATGGTTGTACAATTAAGTTTGTATTTATATTTTGTACCATGTATTTGGCGACTCAAAATAGGTGATGTATACCTATTTTGGGGGCGTCAATGATATAACAATACCAAAGACTAAATGAAACATAGAGAAGAATGTTTGTGAATGTAAAGAGTAAACTGGTGAATTATATCTATACTAAACCTAAAGTAGCATTAATTAAGACATTATTAAACCTTAAGTAATACACTAAAGGTTGGAGATAACTTACTCGAACGTGAACGCAAGAAAAAGGTAAAACATAATGACAAGCCGGAACCAATGATAAACAATCTAAGGAATGATTAGATTGAAAAGAAGGGTAAGATACATTAGGAACTATGCATGCTTGTTAATGACCTAATTTAGTATGTTTTGTGGTTATGTATTGTAGAGATTGTAAAGATCATGAATTGTTGAATATTTATTTGAAGACACTTGAAGCTAAGTTTTCCTAACGTTTGTCTAACCTTCGTGTTAGCCAGGTTTTCAGTGATTCATGTTATGAGATGCATGAATGGTTTTAAAGATTGGGTCGATGCCATTTTTAACTCGGCTAGACTAATCTTAAAATATTGATGGATTTTTTTACAAGTCTTTCAATATAGAATTGATAACGCTATCATACGCCAATTATTTGGTACGGATTCAAGGTAAGCCTGAGTACGAATAAACAAATGTATTTTTCATCGATTATTCGATGGGCACGTGAGGTTGACAAAACATAAATGTAAATATATTTAACGGATGAGCATTGATCAACATAGAGTACTATAGGCTGATCACCTAGAAGTGCTCATAAGAAATATCGGACTTACGGTCTTAGTACCGGGTTGTCCTTTTCATGAATAAAAACTAAAGAGAATGTTCATGGTCTATGGACCTACTCAGAATTTCTAAGCTACTATATGTACTTCGGAATTATTTTATGAGATGAGAAGTGCTATTCAATGTTTCATATTACTTCATAACTATTGTTCATTTAATGAAGAATAATCATATGATTCTCAAAGTGGTATCTATATAATATATTGTTAGACTTGCTGAGCTAGTTATGCTCACTTCTTGCTTGAATCATATGATTGCAGCTAAGGTTGAGCGAACCCAGGCTTCTAGTAAAGATAAAGGCAAGGCGAAGATAAATGATTAGTTTATTCTATAATAGACTAGTATGTTTATATGAATTATATCATGACGAACAAAGAAGGTAACGGTTTCAGAACCTGGGAATGGGATTTATTATTAATGTAATAAGAATGTCGTTGATACACTCATTTTGATGTTGTTTCAATAGAATGAATGTACAATTATGTGTACCATGTTACACTATCTGTCGGGTTGGAAGATACCCAAATTTGGGGGCGTCGCAGTAGCAGCAGGGTGAATCTTTATATGAAGCTTGGGAATGGTATAAAGAGATGCTAACGAAATGTACCCATCATGGAATGCCAGATTGGATAGTTATTAATAATTTTTACAATGGATTGGGATGGCAATCATGGCCAATTATAGATGCAACTGCAGGAGGAGCTTTATGGGCTAAGAGCTATGAAGAGGCTTACAATCTTATAGATACTATGACAGCGAATGATTTTCAGAATCCTACAGCCAGAATGCCACAACCCAAAGTTGCAGGTGGATGCTATCACTAAGTTGTCGGCTCAGATAACATCTATGGCAAAGAATATTGATTCGTTAGCGGATAGAAAAGCGAAGACAACTGCTTTTGTGTGTGAGATATGTATAGGATTGAATCCAACTTATCAATGTGCTATAAGTTTAGAGTATGTACAGTATGTGAGCAACTACCAGAAAAATTAAAATCAGTTCCAGAATTCCTACAACACCAACAACTGCAACCATCCAATTTTCAGTTAGTCAAATAGTCAAAATCAACAAAGTTAACAATTTCAACCACAAAAATAATTTCAGTCAGAATCATCTCATCAGCAGTATACACCAAAACCACCCTACCCTCCATGATTTCAATAGCAACAACAACATCATCCACCACCTGTACCTCAGCAAGAGAAGAAGTCAGAGATTGAGAAGATGATGATGAAGTACATGGCGAATACCGAGGTGATAATTAAGAGCCAAGCAGTGGCTATCAAAAATTTGGAGACACAGATGGGTCAGATGGCCAGTATGCTCAACAACAGACCACAAGGGACATTGCCTAGTACAACAGAGACTAATCCGAGAAGGGAGAGTAAAGAACAATGTCAGGCTATAACACTTAGATCAGGGAAGCAAACTGTAGAATTGCAGCATAGCGCGCCCGCTCCACTTTTACAAGAGGAATCTGTGCGGCCGCACGGTGAATAAAATGATTCTGATGAAGTTTTGTTTAAAGAAGGTTCTGAGCAAGGGGAAGTAAAAAAGAAGAGCAAAGAGGCACCTGAGAAACCAGTGACCAGACAGCCACCAGTTGTTCATCCCCCTATTCCATATCCACATAGACTACAGAAGAAAATGGAAGAAAAGAAATTCAACAAGTTTTTGGAGGTGTTTAAAAAGCTACAGATCAACATATATTTCGCTGAGATATTGGAAAAGATGCCTAGTTATGCAAAGTTTAGGAAGGGTATCTTGTCTAGGAAGAAAAGGCTAGAAGACTTTGAGACAGTAGCCTTGACCGAAGAATGTAATGTAGTGCTTTAACGCAAATTACCTCTGAAGCTCAAGCATCCTAGCAGCTTCACAATACCTTATTCAATCAGAAATATGAGTTTCAACAAATGATTATGCGATCTAGGGGCAAGCATAAACTTGATGCCATTGTCAGTGTTCAATCAGTTGGGATTGCCGACTCCAAGGTCGACAAACATTTTATTATAGCTTGGTGACATGTCCATTACATATTCACGGGGTATTGTAGAAGATGTACTGGATAAAGTGGATAAATTCATCTTCCTGACTGATTTCATCATATTAGACTACGAAGAAGACAAAAGTATATCGATCATTCTTGGAAGACCATTCCTACCCACAGGAAGGACCTTGATAGATGTTCAGAAAGTTGAATTGATAATGAGGGTTCATTATCAAGAAGTCACCTTCAATGTATTCAAGGTGATGAAATTTCCAACAGATGAAGAAGAATGCTTCAGGATTGATTTGGTGGAAAAAGTGTTGAATGATGAAGTAGAAAATTTGGTGGAACATGAACCTTTGAAGAACGCTATTGTGGGAAGTTTGGAGATAGAAGATGGTGAGATTGAAGAAATTGTTCATATACTTGACACAACTCCACAGTTCAGAAAATTTAAGACTCCTATTGAGCCATAAAAGATTGCTGGGGAGACATCAGTGAAATTAAAGCCATCTCTTGAGATTCCTCTAGAACTTGAGTTGAAACCTCTTCTAGACCATTTGAGGTATGCATTTTTAAATAATAATTCAAAATTACCTGTGATTATTTCTTCTACACTAACATCTTTTTAGGAAGAAAAATTGCTAAGAGTTTTGAGAGTTTAAATCAACTATTGGATGGAATATAACATATATCAAATGGATCAGCCCATCATTCTGCATGCACAAGATCCTACTGGAAGATGAGAGTAAGCCTTCAGTGGAACAACATCGGAGACTTAATCCAATTATGAAGGAAGTTGTCAAGAAGGAAGTTCTGAAATGGCTAGACGCATAAATTATATATCCGATCTCAGACAGCTCGTGGGTGAGCCTAGTTCAGTGTGTGCCGAAGAAGGGTGGAATGACTGTGGTCTCTAATGATAACAATAAATTGATACCGACGAGGATAGTAACGGGGTGGAGAGTTTGCATGGACTACCGCAGACTTAACAAAGCTACAAGGAAGGATCACTTCCCACTGCCGTTTATTGATCAGATATTGGATAGACTAGCAGGTCATGAATTTTATTGCCTTTTGGATGGGTATTCAGGCTACAATCAGATTGTGATAGCTCTAGAAGACCAGGAAAAGACAACTTTCACATGTCCATATGAAACATTTGCTTTCAGAAGGATGTCTTTCAGGTTGTGCAATGCCCCAACCACTTTTTGGAGATGTATGATGGCAATTTTTTTGGATATGGTGGAGCACAATGTGGAAATATTTATGGATGACTTCTCGATATTTTGTGATTCTTTTGATTTGTTTCTGGAAAATCTAGTGATGGTATTGAGAAGATGTGTTGAAATAAATTTGGTTTTGAATTGGGAAAAGTGCCATTTTATGGTACAAGAAGGAATAATTTTGGGTCATAAAGTTTCGAAGAAAGGATTAGAGGTGGATAAGGCCAAATTAGAGACCATTGAGAATTTGCCTCCACCAACTTCTGTAAAAGGTGTGCGCAGTTTTTGAGGACATGCAGGCTTCTATAGGAGGTTTATTAAAGACTTCTCCAAGATCACAAAGCCACTTTGCAATTTATTAGAGAAGGATGCACAGTTCAAGTTCAATGGAGATTGCATGTCTGCATTTGAGCATTTAAAAAGGAAGTTAACTTCAGCACCAATGATTATAACACCGAATTGGGACCTACCATTTGAATTAATGTGTGATGCCAGTGATTATGTTGTGGGGGTTGTTCTGGGCCAGCGAAGGGACAAGATCTTTCATGTGATATTCTATGCGAGTAAGAACCTTACTGATGCTCAGTTAAATTATACCACAACAGAGAAGGAACTTTTGGCAGTTGTGTATGCTTTTGATAAGTTTCGAGTGTATCTAATTGGGACAAGGGTGATAGTGTACACAGATCATGCAGCAATCCGATACTTAGTGGCAAAGAAAGATAAAAAGGCTCAACTAATCAGGTGGATACTTCTGTTGCAAGATTTTGATTTGGAGATCAAGGAGATGAAAGGTACTGAGAATCAAGTGGCGAACCACTTATCTAGATTGGAAAATTCGGGAAGGGATGCAAATGACAAGGTTATGATTAATGACTCCTTCCCAGATGACCAGTTATTTGTGGTGAAAGGGGAAGTGCCATGGTGCGCAGACTATGCTAACTATTTGGTGAGCAAGATCATTCCTGCAGACTTGACCGGGCACCAAAAGAAGAATTTTTTGCATAATGTGAAGTGGTTTAAATGGGATGAACCGTACTTGTTTAAGAAATGTGCTGATCAGATGATAAGGAGATGTATCCCATATAGCAAGATCGAGGTTATTTTGCAGGATTTCCATGCTTCATTATATTGAGGTCACTACGGTGGAGAAAGGACAACGACTAGAGTGTTGCAGGCAGGATTCTATTGGCCGACAATTTTTAAAGATGCTTATAATTTTGTCTAGAAATGTGATAGATGTCAAAGATTTTAGAATATATCGAAGAGAAATGAGATTCCTTTGAAGAAAATCCCAGAGGTTAAATTTTTTTTTGTGTGGGGAATAGACTTATTGGGTCCTTTCATTTCTTCATGTGGGAATTTATACATTTTATTAGCAGTTGATTATGTTTCTAAGTGGGTTGAAGTGGCAACTCTTCCAACTAAAAATGCCAAGGTGGTCCTACGATTTTTACAAAGAAACATTTTTACAAAGTTTGGGACTCCAAGGGCCATTATTAGTGATGAACGTAGTCATTTTTGTAATCATTAGTTCATAGCTTTGTTGGCTAAGTATGGGGTAAATCATCGCATTGCTACAGCTTACCATCCTCAAACCAATAGTCAAGCAGAGGTTTCGAATCGTGAAGTATAGAGAATTTTGGAGAAAATCGTGAACCCCATAAGAAAGGACTGGTTATTGAAGCTTGATGATGTTGTATGGGCTTACATGACTGCCTATAAGATATTATTGGGAATGTCACCATTTTAGCTGGTTTATAGAAAGGCTTGTCACCTTCCCAAGGAGCTCGAGCACAAGGCGTATTGAGCAATTAGGAAGCTCAACTTTGACTTGAAGGCTACAGGTGAAAAATGCTTACTCCAACTCAATGAGTTGGATGAATTCACATTGCAGACTTATGAAAACTCAAAGATGTACAAAGAAAAGGTGAAGAGATGGCATTATTACAAGATTTTGGAGAGAGTGTTTGAGCCAGGACAAAGAGTTTTATTGTTTAATTCCAGACTTAAACAATTTCCTGGGAAGCTCAAATCAAGGTGTTCAGGGCCATTTACTGTGAAGATGGTTTTTCCACATGGTGTGGTTGAGGTATTCGACAAATTCCCAGATAAGTCGTTCAAAGTGAATGGATAGCGACTTAAGCACTACTATGGTGGTGAGGTTGACAGGTAGAAAGTCACCTCCATTCTTTCTTCTACATGAATGAATCAGAGAATGTCAAGCTAATTAACTATAACTTAGCATTCGATGGGAGGCACCCCATTATTTCTATCCTTACCTCTTGTTTAATTCATCTAGGATCATATTTATTTCTTATGTTCATGTTAGTTCTTTATACAATAACAAGTGTTGGTATAAGTTTTGTTGGAGCTGAATGTGCATATTATGTTGATTAGGAGTAGCATATAGAGCATTGTTAGGATATTCATTCATGCATATTAATTAGTTCATGTTTTATCTCAGAGAATTTGTATCTCATACTGGTACTATATATATGTTCAGGTGAATTGTAGAATATCAGTAGCCATTTTGTTTTACTTAAAGATTCAGCTCAGTTTGTTTTGTCAAGGTACATGCGGCCACGCTTGATTAAATGCGATTCGAAGAAGTCAGCAATGGCGCCGCTAGCTCATACTTCTTTTGCAACTTGATCAACCGCACACACGCCCCATATTCATGTTAAATCTCACCGCTACCAAGACCGAGACAAAAGAACGCTAAGCGCCCATCATCGACCGATATAAAAAGTCATGGTAGCTACCGTGGATCTGGAGTTAGAAAAATTTTTATGTTTTTAAAACGTATCTCACCACATCTCTTATATTAGTTACAATTTAAAGCGTGCATATCCATTTCTCCCTATAAAACAAATGCACGACTCTTCTCTTCTCCAAATCATTCCAATTTCAAATTCCTAACTCCTCACCCCACTACGCATAATGTGCATTCAGTTCTCTTATTCAAGTTTAAACTCTTCATTTGATTCTCCATTCAGTTATAAAGATAAAACTAGGGTTTGTGAGAGTGGTCAACACAGTAAGTTTGGGGGAGTTCGAATACAGAGCACATATTTTTGTAGTACAATTCTTCTCTTCAATTAAGCTTTCTTCTTCATCAAGTGCAATGGGACCAAAAAGAGCACGTTCTCGTACTCCAGAATCCTCGTCCTCTAGAAGCCAGAGTGAGGACACTGTTGATTTCTCCAAGTTCGTTTGCCTTGAGGCATAGACAAAGTACTACAGAATAGTGGCAAAGACCTTTGTGAGGGAGCGTGGGTTCAAGCTTGAGAGACAGGATGGCCAGTTGTGGGAAATAATAAGAGAACGAGCATGGGTTAGAGTGACTGCTACTCTTATGCATGTTCCCATAGGGATTATTAAGGAATTTTATGCTAATACCAAAGTGACTATGAGTGGGTTTTCTTATGTTATAGGAGTCAAGTAGACTATCGTCCACAAGCAATTAGGGAAGTTTTCAAGATACTTGACCCACCACCAACAGGACGTGAAAATTGGGTCGAGGTTGCACGTTTTGAGACTGAACTTGACAGGGTTATCACTGATTCGTGTATACCGGGTACACAATGGAGTTATAAGCCAGGCATGAATCAGCCTAGGACTTTTCAGGCTTCAACTATCAACCGTTATGCTAAGGCTTTGAATCTATTCATTTGTGTAAAGCTTATACCATCCTCACATCAACATGAAATAACAAATGAGCGGGCAATTCTTTTGTGGGGAATAATCACAAGAAAATTTATTGATGTGGGCCATCTCATTAATAAGAATATGTTACGGTACATGAGGGGGAGCACCAGAAGAAGTATTCCACATGCGTCTGTTGTAGTGAGTCTTTGTGCACGTCAAGGGGTAACATGGGCCAATAAATAGTTATAATACCCAAGTCAAGATATCACTCACACCATGATAGCTAAGTTTGAGTATTGGGCAGGAGGTACCTCGCACGTGAGGGGTAAGGGTTCCATCCTTCCACCCTAATCATCTATGCCATCACCACAGCCCTCACAAACAACTGAAGCAGACACTTCAACTCAGGCTACTGTTGCAAATGATGATAGTCATCTCTGAAGGTTGGAGCAAAAGGTCGACGCAATGTATGATAACTTCTCAGCATTTGCCAATGGTTTGACAAGGTCCCTAGCTGAGGCTTTCGCGCAGCAGGGAACCATGCTTGAGTGGCCACAATTTGGGACAGCCGTGCTATTTCCACCGCTAGATTCATCACCCGAGGAGGGTGGTACAGCTGATAACTAGGGGATTTCCTTTAAACCATTTATCTTCATTCATTTGGACAATGAATATTTTATATTTGGGGGTATTGAGTGTTTAGTATAGTAGTATAGTTGCATGTAATTAATTTGCATCATTTTTACATGTTTAGTTTAATTTTTGCATATTTATTATATGTTTTAGTGATGTGGTTAGTTGCATATCTCAAGTATCTATCTTTATGGAATTTTAATTTAGCCAATGATGAATATGATTTTGATGGATTTTTGAATTTAGTGAATAATATGAGCTTTGTTATAATATTTTACATGAGGTGAGTCATGCTTGTTGTTTAGATGCTTTCGGTTAGCACGTAGTTGTTCATATATGCTTGTTGGTATAAGAATAACGTGTTTTGCGTGCTTAGTAGAAAATGTTGTTTTTTAAAATATAATTGTGTAGAAAGGGACTTAGATTGTGAAAACACTGATAATCAAACTTTGGGGACACATGGGTCTGCTTGCTATTGGGACGAGATGGAGCGTAAAACGCACTCGTTTAAATGGAAAGTAAAAGTGAGATGGAGCGTAAAACGCACTCGCTATTTAAAAAAAAGAAAATAATAATAATAGCAATAAACACCTCGGGAAAGTGCGAGAATCGCCCTCGTGAGTAAAAATAAAGCAGATTAAACCCATTGTTGAACCTTAGTCTGTATTGATGTGTTGGAGTAGTTTTTGTTGCATTAGTATACATGGTTCTTGACTTAGACTTTAATTTTTTGTCTTTATTAGTATAACATGTGTGACACCCCCAAATCCGGGTTACCTAACCCCCGAGTTTGGTGCCCACGATCCACAATATAATTAACATCTAACTACCCATTCATTGATGAATAGAATATTACACCACATTAACTAATATAGTTAATACATTCGTCCCAGGTTATCTAACCTTAACATTACAAACTTGCCCTTTAGATATACAAAAAGGGTTTACAAACACAACATAATAATGATGTTAACCATAACTATTCCAACATAACACCTTTGCCTTTGTTCTTCACAGCACCTCCTACCAACTCATCCCTAGCTGAAATGTTTTATTTAGTAAGGGTGAGCAACAAATTTTCCCTGCAAGTTAAGACATTCAAAAGAATCAAGAATAACAGACTATCTATTTTGATAGAATGAAACTAAAGTTCGGGTAACTTTAAAATAGCTGAACAATTTGTTCTTCTCTAACCAATCTTCTCGTAACCTATGTAACATAATAGTTCAATAATATAAGGTAGAACACTTTCAAAGTTTCTACAATATTTGATTGAATAATAATTTTGTAGTATTCTCCAAAGTTTAAGCTGAATGATCTCAAATGATCTTGAAATTATCTTCTCGAGTAACTACCAAACATTTACTTTGATATACCCAAAAGACAAGATGGAAATATTTTCTAAAGTTTATGTTGAGTGATCAAAAAGGATCTTGAACTTCTCTTCTCAAGTAACTATCAAATATATACTTTGATATACCCAGGTGTATCAGATAACCATAAAGATTAAGTCATACCCCTCTACAAGTATATAAAGTGATCAGCTTCATTATACCCTATATTATGCATAATATTTAAACGCACGCAAAGGCCGAATATACGACCAAAATGTTCCCTTTATATAAAAGGTTGTTCTTCTCAGTCTTAGAATCCGAATTTGATTTAACAACGAAATATAATGATTTCAAAATCTAATCACTTCTCTTCTCTTCTCTTCTCGAACTTATCAAAATTACTTTCTTGATCTAGCCAAAACAATTGGCATTAATCTATCAATAATAATTAAATTCTCTTATCTTATCTTCTCTTCTTGAACCTATCAAGTTTTAACAAATGTTCGTCTAGCCAGAACAATTGACTAAGACATTTCTCAACATGATTCAACAACAGACAGGAATTATCTGTACTATTTACAATCACTAATAGATTCTACGGATGTGAATATCCAATAACAATTATTCTCTAAATATATATTCTCAGAATCACTAATTCAATTTGAATCAATACATGCACTAACTAAGAATAATCAACAATAAATTCTCAAACGTGGTCTAATCAACAATAATTAACCACCATAATATTTGAAAAGATATAACTCAAGGTTGAGTTAGGAAACTTGCCTTCTGCGTTGATTACTGCTACATAATATACGTATCTACGTTCGAAAGACCTATAACCAATAATATCAGTCTCACAATCAGCACAAGAATTTATAACACGCAACACTGTAATTTATAATCAATACTTCTCCTAGACACATTACCACACAGTCACATCAGTGTTTATAACTTATATAAACACTCATCAAGTGTAACTAATTCGGTCTAGTTGGACCTAAGTCTCAACTCAGTGTCTTGGTCACCCCTATCTGGCAATTAACACATTTATTGACAATTAAACTCAGTTTCAAAGCTTCAATATTATTTTAGATAAGTTAAATATCGTTCATAATATTTTTTAAAAGCTTTTAATAAATTTTCAAACAATTATTATAATTTAAAATAATTTTTCAAACATCGAAATCATTTTTAAATGATTTAAATACTGTTTAATTCCATCATCATTAATATTTAATAATATTAAAATATTAATGATATATTTTTCAAAATATTAAAGTTATTAATATTAACTTAGAATATTTTAATTCCCCAATATTCTCTTTAAATGATTTTTAAAATAATTAAAATCATTTTTAAACCATCACCATTAATATTTAAATATTAATGAAATTCTCATCAAAATATTAAAAGTCATTAATTATAACTTAAAATATTTTAAAATCATTTTCTCATTTTTAAATAATTTTTAAATCAATAAAATCATTTTAATTCATTTATTTAATATAATAATTAAATAAATCTAATATCATTAATATTAATTTATTAATAAAATTCTCCAAAAATAGTAAAAGTTACATTTTATAACTCAAAATATTTTTAAACACTTTATTCTTATTTAAAATGCTTTTTATTATATTAAAATCATTTTCTCTATTTAATTTAATATACTAATTAAATAAATTATATACCATTATTATTTAAATAATTATAAATATTAATAAAAATATTCCAAATTATCAAAAGTTATTTTTCATAATTTAAAATAATTTTTAAAACCATTTTTGTAATTTTAGAATTTATTTTCTATTTTTAATCAATTTTCAGAAAATCAGAAAATAAAATTAATTAAACCATCGCTATAGCTTATACCGACGCTTTCTATCGTCTTAGGTGTTCTTGGGCTCAAGAACACTGACAGTTCAGTGCTCAACATGCCCTGTTTGACCAGCCTTAAATCTCAATCCATAAATGTTCTGGGCCAACTAATGTTTCTAGATCGTAGAACTAAAGTAATATTACATGTTACCACAACCATCTAGGTCATACAACAATATACTAAGAAGATCTGAGTCTTCAATTATATCTTGAACTCTGGACATGGAATAGCTTTGATTCCACTTCCAGATCAAAGATCTCATACCAAACTATAAATCCAAAACATAAAACAACAAAAATCATAAACAGGGAAAGATCTGGAGCCACTGACATATTGTTGTCAGACCACTTTTAAGGCTCAAGAATAGTTTTTGAAAACTTTAATTTTTACCCATTTGGATGCTATAGATCTATGATGGATCATCATAAAACATCTTCTAGCAAACATGCAAGCACATAAACACATACATAGACTAAGCATACAAGATTAAAGTAGGTTTAAGGTTTTATACCTTCTAGTTTCAAATCTTTGATCTTAAATCTCCTTAAGTGATCTTGATGATCTAGGGGCTTTGTTAGTGACTGAAATACTTAAGAAATTCGGAGGTTTGGTGAGAGAAGAGGTTTGTTAAGAGCTAGATAGCAAATGAGCTTATTTTATGAACTTTCTCTCTCTTTATCTCTTATATTCTTTAGATACAATGTATACAAGTATGCAAGGTGTCAAATTGGATCAGGTTTGGCTGAGATAAAAGTTAATTTCTAAGCTTTAGTTGGTGAACAACTAAAGTTGTTGTCAAATTTTATAAGTTACATAATAAAGAATGTAAAAAGGGCATTTTGGTCATTGTACGTGAAATTTTAATGGTAATCTAGACATTTGTCCAAACCCTTAGGGTTTAATCCTTAGGGTTTAACCCTAAGGTTCTAACCTTTAGGTTTTACAACATTAGTTTCTAGAATTTTTCTAATTAGGGTTTTTAAAATAGAAAATTAAGATAACTAAAATATAATTAATGTTTCATAATTATATTAAAGGTTATCAATCACATTAGGGATTACTAATTAGGATTAGGGTTTCCTAATTAGGGCTTAAGGTTCCCAAATTTAAAATTAGGGCTTCTCGTCATTCGATTAGGGTTCCTAACTGTGTGTTAGGGTTTCTAAACCTAAGATTAGGGTTTCTAATCCCTTATTAAGGTTTACTAATTTTAAACCCTATCTGATCAATCACTGATCATAAATTCTATAGAGTACAAACACGTATTCATCAATACAAGTATTATAACTACGATTTCTATCAAATCCATATCCGAACTTAGGGTTAGGGTTTTAAGTTCTCATTTAAGCACAACTCTACTCTTATTTCTCAGTCAATGCACAAATTGACTAATTCTCAATACTCGTATCATAGATACACATCACAATATTAATAGTCAATATCAATATTAAATAAAAAAAATTATTCATAAAATTCGGATTATTCGAAATCCCAGGTTATTATATTCTCCCCTCCTTATAAGGATTCCGTCCTCAGAATCACCGTTTTCTTATAAAACATAATCTTTTAAAGTTGTACCATCAATTCATTCTTATCAACATAATATTAATTTGTGTCTTATATTCTAACATGTGACTTGGATTTATAAAAGAAAACAATTCACAGTGATATCTAACCCATATTACTCGCGTAATTTAAGTATTAAGCGAAATCGTTACTTGTCACCACCTCCTGGGTAGTTGCTGCATCTGGAACTGTCATGCTAAAAGTGAATGATGTTGGTCTTCCCTGATGAGCTGATTCTTTGATCCATATTGTTCCACTGCTGGTTACTTTATTCACCCTCTTCTTTGGGCAATCACGTACCAGATGATCGATTGATCCACGCGCAAAACAACCTCATGTCTTCTTTGGAATGGGACACTTGGGAGACATGTGTCCCTCATGGCCACAGTTGTAACAGACTCCTTTTTTTCCAAACAAACTCCTTGATGATGCTTCCCGTAAACTACACACGGCGTACCCTTCTTCCTACTCTCTTTTGAATTATTTCCTAAATTAACATTATCATCCCTCTTACGTTTATTAAAATCACTGCTTCCATTACCACATATCATATAATTCCCTTCAGCCTTCTTTCTTTGTTCTTGACTATTCTTCAATATAATTTCCATTTCTCCCTCAACGATAATGGCTTTTTCCAATAAAGTTAAAAATGAATTAATTTGCAGCACATCTAACTTCTCGAGTACTAATGATTTCAATCCATTCCTAAAACATCATGCTTTAAGTTCCTTAGTGTGTACTTGATGTGGAGCGAATTTAGCTAATTCGTTGAACTTGACAAAATATTCTGTCACTATCATTCCTGCTTCAGATTCAAAAATTGTTCTTAATATTTTCCTTTAGACTTCCCTTACTTGGCGGCATTATCTGATAAAAATCTTATATTAATTCTACACAAATTCTTATTAACAACACAATAAGAATTTAACACATATTTCTCATATAATCACATATTTATTCAAATAGAACATAGTACATGTAGTACTTAACACATATTACTATCCCTTTTTAATAAATATCAGGATTAACAACATAACTTTTCACAAAAAGTTGCAATTCTCCAACTTTACATAAAAAGTTATAATTCTCCATTCACACATAACTATTCCTAGTTCGTTAAACTTACCACACCTAGGGGTTCAGGAACTTGCCACAATTATATGAGTGTATGAACTTATCCTAGTCAGACCATTGACGTCCATTCGCTGAGGGGTTCAAAACATTCCATATAATTATGAGTCATGAACTTACCATAAGTATGAGTTTTAAGAACTCACAAATTAATCTTATATTCATATAGAAAATAAAGATTTCATTCATACAAACATATATATTTACATATGTTCACACATCGTTCTTGATATTACAACCGTTAATATCACAACCTACTACCAAAAGATACTATCGCTTAAACTTAAGCTATCTACCGTCCACTCCCTTCTCTGATCTTCTTACTGGGACACTTGTTGAATCCGTGACCCGTCCTCCTTCGTGAAAAACATTTCGGCATATTCGGCTTAAGATAATGTAGGGAAATATGTCCTTCCTGGTTACAATTGAAGCACACGTTCTTCCACATCATACATTCTCCCACGTGAGTCTTTCCATACTTGCTACTGACTTGCTTCTTCTCTGGGTTTGAATTTTCAGAGTTATCACTGCTTTTGTCCCTCCTTTTCTTAATCTTGCCTTTCTGCTTAATTGTTCCTTCAGACGATCCATCACCTTCAGTCTTCATCCTTTAAACTTGCGTCTTCAATTCGTTCCGTTCTTCGGTCATCTCGCGTAACGTCATTTCTGTCTTCTACAACTCCTCAAAGAGAAACACTTTACTCTGGAGTTCTTGTACATGTGCAAATACTTGATCTTGTTCTCCAACTTTGGTCTTATGCTCTTTCTCTAGCTTAGCTTCTTCGGACTCTGCCTCCTCATCTTCATTCAGATACATCTCGGGATAATCATCATGTTCACTCCCAAGATTCACCATGGGTTCATCTTTTCCTACTTCTTCAACTGACTCGCTTTGCGCTGGCACCTCGGCTAGTGGCAATGGTGCGACATCCGCTAGCATCTTCGTACTCATTTCATCTTCTCCTGACAACCTATAGTCTGTTAAACAACTTGATTAGTACTTCATTAGTACAAAATTCTTACACTATGTGTCAACCTATCTCACTATCGATACGCTTCGGTAATCCCTCACTTAGTACTATAAATGAGTATTCTCTATCTCTCTTATGGTTATAATCTTAGGGTGTTTCCCCACCCACTTAAGGTTTATAACCTACAGCTTTGATACCAACCTGTGACACCCCCAAATCCGGGTTACCTGACCCTCGAGTTTGGTGCTCACGATCCACAATATAATTAACATCTAACTGAAAGTAGTATGCACACAAGCCAATCATGTTTGATGATAAAGCATATACTTTGTAACAATCTTATTCATTTATTAATAAAAAGTATTAATTTATTAAAGGCTTTTAATTATCTACATGATCTTTGTTTTTATAATATGTGATAAACCCATAGTTTTAAGCAATGCTTTTAGAATAATGATGATGATCATTCTAATGAGATCTAAATTCTTAGAAAGCTTAAAACTAAAATAGTTCCCAATCATTGGATTACTAAATTGGGGATTAGTGAATCCGGATAGATTGGTACATACGTCGTTGCTTGCTCATTGGATGAGGATGATTGATCTCATGATCATTTGTGTGGAGACACTAAAGCAAGTATGTAGGTGCTTATTAGAGAATAAGTTCATTTGAGCATTGGCTCGCTAAGGAATACCTAATGGAGTTTTATTTGCCGTCAATAGGAATTCTGTAGTGATAGTAGTATCAAGTAATCCTTGGACTTGAGATCATCATAGTATCTTATGTATGATGAGTTATACTTTGACTTATTCCTTAAGACCCTTAGGGTATATCAAAGGGTATGCTTGGGTATAATAAGTTATACATGGAGATAATGTATGATCGATAAAGAATCTACCACTTCTAATAAAAGAAGAGAAATGTCTATGTGATTCGATAAATGACAACCCGGTAGTCCTTGGTTAAGCGAGAATGAAATTAGAAAGGAGTTTCTAATTTGCATTATTTGAGTTGTGCATTTAAGGATCGAAATACATATAATTAAATAAAATAAGACTTGACAAGTAATTCCATATCTTATATTTAATTGGGACATTGTATGGTGGAAGGATTGAATTATGCGGTAACTATTTACTCAAAGGTTCTTTAATGATTAATGTTGAAATCTATATTATCCGGAAAGTCGTTGATTTGATCATTTGGGAGGCTTATCCCTATTGTAGAATAAATATTATTTATTTAAATAAATTAATTATTTAATTTATTTATTTAAATAAGATTAAAATTGTTCTAATTGATTTATTCACAAGGTTTAATATGGAGAACCTAAAGGGTCACACCATAAAAGGAAGAATAATTATTTAAGAAGTTAATGGCATAATCGTAATAATATGTTAAGTATATTTAATTTAATCTATGGTGATAGAATAAATTAAATAGCTTAATATTTATTATTTAATATTTTAGAAATATTAAATATAAATTAATAAGAGGAGTCTTATTAATATTATTACAATTATTATTATTTTAATTTCTAAAAGAGTTTAGGAATTAATTTAATATAAGTACTCTCATATATTCCTAATAGGATTAGGAGGGAAAATTAGTTAAAGGAGTTTAATTAATTATCCCTAATAAGATTAGGGAGCTTAATTAATTAAAAGAATTTAATTAATTAAATAAAACCCAATTCCTTAATTGTTAAGGTGAGTTGCCCACATCTATAAATAAGATGAGTCTTATTATGGGTGGGTGGTTGATTTTACAACTACGTAATAATTCCAATTAGTTGGAGAGTACTCCCTTTCTATAGAGATAGAAAACTAGGGTTTGAGCCAATACTCCTTCTTCTTGAATTTTCTTCTTCCTTGGTGGATCACCTCTAGAGGCCAAACATTTGGGTGGCTAACGTTGATCAAAGGAAAGAACCAAACCCGGTGGATTCAAGTTGAACGCGAAAGGATTTGGAGGTGAACTTGTACCTGAGGAAGCTCGTTTCTACAAGGGTATGATTTCATAATTTCTTATTCTTCGTTTAATTAATAATTGTGCATAAAGGGTGATCCGGGTATATGGTTTGTAAATTTTTTAAACTCGATTTTATCTCGCTTCATTTACTTTCACATGCAATTTGATCACGCATTATGAATATTACAAACCCAACGGTGGTATCGAGAGCCAAACCTTTATACGAATTATTAATTGTTTTAATTTGATATTATATTGATATGTGTTTAGAACAATTTAATTGGGTATAATTTAATTGTATAAAATTCAAAAAAAAAAAAGAAAAAAAAAGTACACGTGCAGCATGTGAACCTGCATCCCCTTGAATCACGCGGACCATGTGTCATAAAAAAAAAAAAAAAAAAAAATTTTAAACCGCGTGGCCACCTTATGCAGAAATAAGATGTTGAGCCTCAAACCGATTATTATATATATATATATATATATATATATATATATATTATACGGTTAATATAATATATATATATATTGATTAATTTATAATTAAAATAAAAAGAGCGGATATATATATATATATATATGGTTATATATATATATATAATATATATTACGAATATATATATTCTTAATTATTATATAATTAAAATAAAAAATTTATTTTAATTTTAAAATAAAAGGTTTATTTTAATATTAAAATATAAAGTTTTATTTTAATAATTTTATAATTAAAATAAAAAGGTTTATTTTAATCTTAAAATAAAAGGTTTATTTTAATATTAAAATAAAAGATTTATTTTAATTTTAAAATTAGAATTTCATGCTAACTAATTAGAGTTGAAATTGGAATCCATGCTAACTAATTGGAGTTGAAATTGGATTCTATTTTTTTCTTAAATAAAGGAGTTTATTTAGATATGAAATAAGATTTCATATTATTCAAAATAAAAAAGTTTATTTGTGAATAGGAAAGAGAATCCTAATTTCCTTAAATAAAAGAGTTTATTTAAATATGGAATAAGATTTCATATTATTCAAAATAAAGGAGTTTATTTGTGAATAGGAAAGAATATCCGTATTTCCTTTAATAAAAGTTTTTTTTTTACGTGGAATTGGATTCCATAATTAATTAAAATAAAGGAGTTTATTTTGATTAAATATTTTGATTAAAATAAAATAGTTTATTTTATTCAAAATTGGATAAATTAAAATAAAATAGTTTTATTTTGATTTAAATTTGGATTAAAATAAAGGAGTTTATTTTGATTCAAAATAGATTTTATACTAACTAAATTTGCCCATTAAATGATATCAATATATATATTAAATGTTTATTATTCATAGGATGAATGTTATTTATTGATGCATATGATGATGTGTATGATAATAAATGGGATTGATTATGGACTATTGACCGATGTGATTGGATTTTATTTTAGTTGGATGCATGAATGTATGGGTTTTATTAAATGAGAATTCTGCGTACCTCGTCTTCTCTAATTTTTACGAATGTAAATTCTATCTCCTCCTATGTACTTCCCCTCATTCGCGATCAAGGTTTCTATTTATTTTAAAATAGTTTTATAATAGGAATATTTAGAATTAATTTTGAAGAATTAGAGATCGAGGATGAAGCGCTTGAAGACCCGTTTGTAATAGAGCTTAGGGTTTAAATGTAATAGTTATATTTAAATATTATTTCTTGCACCCCTAGGGTTTGACCTTTTGGTTCACTTGGTGGCTCTAGTGAACCAAACTAGAATAAAAGTCCATAATCAATAGGGTAGAATATAGTATTCTATATGTGCATGCTTATACTATATATATATTATATATTATGCAAACATGCTTAGCATGTTAATTAATATGACGCGTATTTTATATATATATATGTGTTGCGCTAAATAAGATGAGACAAATTTAATAATAAATCCTCAAATTTTTATATTAAGTCCTAAGCGTTCAAAGATATTTGGAATATCGAGCGTCGCTTTCTAGCATGATAAAATTAATAGAGTATTAAATATTTAATATGAGTTTGTTGTGTCACCACAAGGCAAGTATTAAGTATTTAAGATGTTAATTATCACATTTGATGCTTATAAAGAAAATTGAACAATATTGTTTTGTTGTGTCACCACAAGGATGATATTTTTCTTTTTGAATATATGGAGTGCTAGGTCGGACTTAACTTGGATAATTTTGATTCGGATGTGCCACCACTTGATCAAAATAATCTAAGAGGCAAAAGAAAAGGAGTTACATAGTTGATGTAATTGACAAAAGTTGTCTACCTATTTATTTATATATAGTTTGTTGTGTCACCACAAGGCTATATACATTTGAAATGGGATCCTTATTCTCACTAGCAAATCTTTAATTAGATTTTTTGCCGAACTATATAAGTGAGGGTAATATAGTTTGAAGAAAATAGTGGGAGATACCAATTTAAAACAAGACCTAAATTATTTTGGTAATTAATAAAAGAATGTATGTTAAAATGTTGTTAAATATAAATTCATTTCTGAGAATTTTACAATGTCTAAAATTACTATCATCTGCGAAGCATATTAGATGCTAAATTAACCGGGCCAATTAAGCGGATTGGTTAAGGATTTTGAGAATAGTTCTCATGGGTGAAAAGCTATCTTATGTCTTATCGCCTATCCTCCGCAATGGTTGCGAATAATGCCTCTGAGGATGAGATTGCTACTTTTAAAAAGTGGCAAGATGATGTGATTGGCTCAATGCATCATGCTCGCATCCATGCGAATAACGAGCTTGACGACAAGCATGAAACTATAGATGCTTCTACTATATTCCCGCACATCAAGTAGTTGATGGTGAGGAAAGTAGGGGTGATAGATATCGAGATATCTAAGGAGCTCTTCCGATCTAGAATGGCCAATGGCCTTATATAAATGATAAAAGGTTCTTAACATAATCAATTTGATTGATCAATTAGGACAATTTGGTTTTGTCATGGATGGAGAGTTGAGCCAAGATTTGATCTTGCACTCACTCCGGACTCCTTTCACAATTGTTGTGAATTTTTCATATGAACAAGCTAGATATCGACTTCATTTGATTAGCTTAACATGTTGAAAAATGTTGAGAGTCACTTTCAACCAAGAAAGATCAAGTCTTCTTGGTAGGGGCCAAAGGATCTTACAAAAGAAAACGATTCAAAGAAGGTAAATAGAAAGGCATAAACAAAGGATAATAAGAACAAAAGCTCGTCACGGATAGCAAATGAGTTTGCTTCTACCGCTATAAGCTTTGGACACGGAAAGAAGCTGCGAGAAGTATCTTGCAGAGGCTAACCAAAGAAGCTTAGTGAAGTTTGGTTCACAATCTGATTTTGTTCATGATTGAAATAAATTTTTCTTTAAGTCAAGGTTCTACTTGGATATTGGATACCGACTTTGGTTATCATAAATATAGATTTATGAAAAGGACAAAGCAGAAGTAGAAAGCTAAACAAATATAAGTAATCCTATATGTGGGAAATGTAACAAATGTTGCTACATTAGCCATAGAAACTTATAGTTTAGCAATGCCTATGGGCAAGTCTGTTAAGTCAATAAGTTGTTATTGTATTCCAGTTCTCGTTGGAAACATTATTTCATTTTATTGTTGGACAATGAAATCTTTGGTATTATATTTAAGAACAATTGTTGTTCTATTTATAATGATAATGTTTTGTATAGAACTGAAATATTACTTAATAGATTTTGTATACTTGACTTACGTGGAAAATTATTTTATAAATTGAACAAAATAATATAAGAAAAGGAGATGATCATTAAAAGAGTTGAATATATGTATTTTTGAAATACAAGTGTGAATTATTTGAAAGGTTCAAAGAATTGAAGTGAAACAAATTAGCAATGTATTAAGATTCTTTGATTAGATCAAGGAATAAATACTTGTGCAATAAGTTTCTGGATCATCTCAAATGGTTTTCTCATAATGGACACATCCTGATACGCAATAATTGATTGATGTATCTGAAAGGAAAAATCATACCTTGTTGGACTTGGTACGGTCCATAATAATTTTACCGACATTCCAGTATCCTTCTAGGATCATGTCCTAGAAATGGCTGCATATCTACAAAATGGTAACCTCAAAATCAGGCCCCAAGACTCCATAAAAGTTATGGACAGGGAGGATTCCTAATCTTAAGTATGTTAAGATAAGGGGTTGTCCAACTTATGTGAAAAGTTTTCAAAGGATAAGCTTGGGACAAGATTTGACAAGTACAATTTGTGGGACATCCTAAAGTAAGTTTAGGGTATATGTTCTATAATCCTACTTAGCAAAAGGTGTTTGTTACGAAACACGCTGCCTTCTAAGATAAATGTGTTTATTATTGAAGGGGCTAGTGGGAGGATAATAGATCTTGAAGAGTTCAAGAACCACAAAACACTATAAGTCAAATAAGAGGAACCTGTAGATAGAACCTATTGTACCCTGGCCATCAATCGTAAGTGCGGAATAGTCTTGAAGATACCTAGGAGGTATGGATTCATCATGGATGATGATGATGAGGTACGCATCAAAGAAGATGATGATCCAGAGTTACATTCGATGAGGTAAGACTTCTAGTATGTACAAAAGGGTCAGTGGGAGCGTCATGAAATTTCTAGTATTATATGTTGATATACTACGGATGAGGAATAACATACCAATGCTACAATCAGTAAAGATAAATTTGTCTAAAAATTCCTCCACGAATGATTTGGGAAGAGTATCTTAATTGGGGATAAAATCTATATAGATAGATTCAAGAGGATGCTCGACTTAACCCAAGGAATGTATATTCATTTGATGCTAAAGTCGTTTAACATGGCAAACTCCAAGAGTTGTCTCATGTTGATGAGCTATGGAGTGTATCTCTCTTAATAGTCCCCAAAGACTCCAAAAGAGAGATCATATGAGTAACTATCATGTATGCAATGAAATGTACGAGACCTGATGTTGATCAGTCATATCCTAGAGAAGTTCACTATGAAAGTCGTTGAAAACATCTTAAAGTGCTTACTTAGGCACTAAGGATGTGATCATATTCATGGTGGGTCTTAATTAAAACTAGAGGGCTTAACAGACTCAAGTTTTTCAAACAGACCAAGACGACAGAAAATTCACTTTAAGGTAAAGTGTTATCTTGAACGGTGGTGCAGTGAATTGAAAAGGTTCCAAAGCGAAGAAAGAGTTCTTTGGTTTAGTAATAAAGACAAAGTATATACCTATAAATGAAGGCTGCAAGTTGATTGTTTGGATTAAAAGTTCATTCGTGAACTAGGAATAGTTCTAAGTCTCATCTTGGATCTAAACATGTGTTGTGGCACTTTTATTTGATTATTAGAATCATTGAAGATGGGAAATCACTATAGAGATAGTGGACTCTCATGAACAACATTACATATCCATTAACTAAAGCTTATCCAACAAATAGGATAATCGTCACTTAGAGAAGAAGAGTATGAGTTACCATGACGATTGGCTTTAGTGCAAGTGGGAGATTGAAAGTAGTATGCACACAAGCCAATCATGTTTGATGATAAAGCATATACTTTGTAACAATCTTATTCATTTATTAATAAAAAGTATTAATTTATTAATGGCTTTTAATTATCTACATGATCTTTGTTTTATAATATGTGATAAACCCATAGTTTTAAGCAATGCTTTTAGAATAATGATGATGATCATTCTAATGAGATCTAAATTCTTAGAAAGCTTAAAACTAAAATAGTTCCCAATCATTGGATTACTAAATTGGGGATTAGTGAATCCGGATAGATTGGTACATACGTTGCTTGCTCATTGGATGAGGATGATTGATCTCATGATCATTTGTGTGGAACACTAAAGCAAGTATGTAGGTGCTTATTAGAGAATAAGTTCTTTGAGCATTGGCTCGCTAAGGAATACCTAATGGAGTTTTATTTGCTGTCAATAGGAATTCTGTAGTGATAGTAGTCTACAAGTAATCCTTGGACTTGAGATCATCATAGTATCTTATGTATGATGAGTTATACTTTGACTTATTCCTTAAGACCCTTAGGGTATATCAAAGGGTATGCTTGGGTATAATAAGTTATACATGGAGATAATGTATGATCAATAAAGAATCTACCACTTCTAATAAAAGAAGAGAAATGTCTATGTGATTCGATAAATGACAACCCAGTAGTCCTTGGCCAAGGCAGAATGAAATTAGAAAGGAGTTTCTAATTTGCATTATTTGGAGTTGTGCATTTAAGGATCGAAATACATATAATTAAATAAAATAAGACTTGACAGTAATTCCATGTCTTATATTTAATTGGGACATTGTATGGTGGAAGGATTGAATTGTATGCAGTAACTATTTACTCAAAGGTTCTTTAATGATTAATGTTGAAATCTATATTATCCGGAAAGTCGTTGATCATTAGGGAGGCTTATCCCTATTGTAGAATAAATATTATTTATTTATTTAAATAAATTAATTATTTAATTTATTTATTTAAATAAGATTAAAATTGTTCTAATTGATTTATTCACAACTGGGTTTAATATGGAGAACCTAAAGGGTCACACCATAAAAGGAAGAATAATTATTTAAGAAGTTAATGGCATAATCGTAATAATATGTTAAGTATATTTAATTTAATCTATGGTGATAGAATAAATTAAATAGCTTAATATTTATTATTTAATATTTTAGAAATATTAAATATAAATTAATAAGAGGAGTCTTATTAATATTATTACAATTATTATTATTTTAATTTCTAAAAGAGTTTAGGAATTAATTTAATATAAGTACTCTCATATATTCTAATAGGATTAGGAGGAAAATTAGTTAAAGGAGTTTAATTAATTATCCCTAATAAGATTAGGGAGCTTAATTAATTAAAAGAATTTAATTAATTAAATAAAACCCAATTCCTTAATTGTTAAGGTGAGTTGCCCACATCTATAAATAAGATGAGTCTTATTATGGGTGGGTGGTTGATTTTACAACTACGTAATAATTCCAATTAGTTGGAGAGTACTCCCTTTCTATAGAGATAGAAAACTAGGGTTTGAGCAATACCCTTCTTCTTGAATTTTCTTCTTCCTTGGTGGATCACCTCTCAGAGGCCAAACATTTGGGTGGCTAACGTTGATCAAAGGAAAGAACCAAACCCGGTGGATTCAAGTTGAACGCGAAAGGATTTGGAGGTGAACTTGTACCTGAGGAAGCTCGTTTCTACAAGGGTATGATTTCATAATTTCTTATTCTTCGTTTAATTAATAATTGTGCATAAAGGGTGATCCGGGTATATGGTTTGTAAATTTTTTTAAACTCTGATTTTATCTCGCTTCCGCTTACTTTGTGCAATTTGATTGCGCACATGAATATTACAAACCTAACACTAACTACCCATTCATTGATGAATAGAATATTGCACCACATTAACTGATATAGTTAATACATTCGTCCCAGTTTATCTAACCTTAACATTACAAACATACCCTTTAGATATACAAAAAGGGTTTACAAACACAACATAATAATGATGTTAACCATAACTAATCCAGCATAACACACTCATCCCTAGCTGAAATATTTTATTTAGCAAGGGTGAGCAACAAATTTGCCCCGCAAATTAAGACAAATAATGAATGTATAAGAATCAAGAATAACAGACTATCTATTTTGATAGAATAAAACTAAAGTTCGGGTAACTTTGAAATAGCTGAATAATTTGTTCTTCTCTAACCAATCTTCTCATAACCTATGCAACATAATAGTTCAATAATAAAAGGTAGAACACTTTCAAAGTTTCTACGATATTTGATTGAATAAAAATTTTGTAGTATTCTCCAAAGTTTAAGTTGAATGATCTCAAATGATCTTGAAATTATCTTCTCGAGTAACTACCAAACATTTACTTTGATATACCCAAAAGACAAGATGGAAATATTTTCCAAAGTTTATGTTGAGTGATAAAAAAGGATCTTGAACTTCTCTTCTCAAGTAACTATCAAAGATATACTTTGATATACCTAGGTGTATCAGATAACCATAAAGATTAAGTCATACCCCTCTGCAAGTATATAAAGTGATCAGCTTCATTATACCCTGTATTATGCATAATATTTAAACGCACGCAAAGGTCGAATATACGACCAAAATGTTCCCTTTATATAAAAGGTTGTTCTTCTCAGTCTTAGAATCAGGATATGATTTAACAACGAAATACACTGATTTCAAAATTTAATCACTTCTCTTCTCTTCTCTTCTCGAACTTATCAAATTTACTTTCTTGATCTAGCCGAAATAATTGACATCGATCTATCAATAATAATTGAATTCTCTTATCTTATCTTCTCTTCTCGAGCCTATCAAGTTTTAACAAATATTTGTCTAGCCAGAACAATTGACTAAGAAATTTCTCAACACGATTCAACAATAGACAGGGATTATCTGTACTATTTGCAATCACTAATAAATTCTACGGATGTGAATATCCAATAACAATTATTCTCCAAATATATATTCTCATAATCACTAATTCAATTTGAATTAATAAACATGCACTAACTGCGAATAATTAACAATAAATTCTCAGACGTTGTCTAATCAACAATAATTAACCACCATAATATTTGAAAAGATATAACTCAAGGCCGAGTTAGGAAACTTGCCCTCTGCGTTGATTACTACTACATAATATACTTATCTGCGTTCGAAAGACCAATAACCAATAATATCGGTCTCACAATTAGCACAATAATTTATAATACACAACACTGTAATTTACAGTCAATACTTCTCCTAGACACATTACCACATAGTCAGATCAGTGTTTATAACTTATATAAACACTCATCAAGTCTAACTAGTTCGGTCTGGTTGGACCTAAGTCTTAACCCGTTGTCTTGGTCACCCCTATCTGGCAATTAACACATTTATTGATAATTAAACTCAGTTTCAAAGCTTCAATATTATTTTAGATAAGTTAAATATTGTTTATAATATTTTTCAGAAGCTTTTAATAATTTTCAAACAATTATTATAATTTATAATAATTTTTCAAACACCGGAATTATTTTTAAATGATTTAAATACTGTTTAATTCCATCATCATTAATATTTAATAATATTAAAATATTAATGATATATTTTTCAAAATATTAAAGTTATTAATATTAACTTAGAATATTTTTAATTCTCCTTAAATGATTTTTAAAATAATTAAAATTATTTTTAAACCATCACCATTAATATTTAAATATTAATGAAATTCTCATCAAAATATTAAAAGTCATTAATTATAACTTAAAATATTTTAAAATCATTTTCTCATTTTTAAATGATATTTAAATCAATAAAATCATTTTTAATTCATTTATTTAATATAATAATTAAATAAATCTAGTATCATTAATATTAATTTATTAATGAAAATTCTCCAAAAATAGTAAACGTTACATTTTATAACTCAAAATATTTTTAAACACTTTATTCTTATTTAAAATGCTTTTATAACATTAAAAATCATTTTTCTATTTTATTTAATATACTAATTAAATAAATTAAATACCATTAATATTTAAATAATTATAAATATTAATAAAAATATTCAAATTATCAAAAGTTATTTTTCATAATTTAAAATAATTTTAAAACCATTTTGTAATTTTAGAATTTATTTTCTATTTTTATTCAATTTTCTGAAAATTAAAAAATAAAATTAATTAAATCATCGCTATAGCTTATAGCGATGCTTTCTATCGTCTTAGGTGTTCTTGGGCTTAAGAACACTGATAGATCAGTGCTCAACATGCCCTGTTTGACCAGCCTTAAATCTCAATCCATGCATGCTCTGGGCCAACTAATGTTTCTAGATCGTAGAACTAATGTAATATTACATGTTACCACAACCATCTAGGTCATACAACAATATACTAAGAAGATCTGAGTCTTCAAAGTCCCTGTCAGACGGTTCCTGGGTTTTCTGGGTAACCCAAAAACCAAGGCTGTCTCATGGTGCCATATTGAGGCTCGATTATCTCCATGTTCTGACCATACAATTGATGTTCTTAAGGTCCATATATATAGTACACATGACAAACAAACTACCTATCCTCATCTCAATCCAAATATAACACATTAACCAGATTTAGCTCAGTCAAAGGCTGTCAGAAAACTTGATCATACGCTTTCTGGGTTTTCCAGAACTCTATCCGTGACCGAGTTGCCTAGTTTGACCACTCACTACATCCAACATGTTTGTTTTTAAGAGATCTAAAGGTATAGATCTCAAGTCCATATATTAGGCTACACACTGGTTATAATAACATCAACTTACCACATAACACCTGTCAGATATAAGCATTGCAATGCGTTGTCAGACACTGGTTTAGGATTTCTGGGTTACCCAGAAATCGACTGGTCATGCTCGGTCAACGGGTTTTGACCAACTATATCTTGAACTCTGGACATGGAATAGCTTTGATTCCACTTCCAGATCAAAGATCTCATACCAAACTACAGATCCAAAACATAAAACAACAAAAATCATAAACAGGGAAATATCCGGAGCCACTGACATATGGTTGTCAGACCACTTTTAAGGCTCAAGAACAATTTTTGAAAACATTAATTTTTACCCATTTTGATGTTATAGATCTATGATAGATCATCATAAAATATCTTCTAGGAAACATGTAAACACATAAACACATACATAGACTAAGCATACAAGATCAAAGTAGGCTTAGGGGTTTATAACTTCTAGTTTCAAATCTTTGATCTTAGATCTCCTTAACTGATCTTGATGATTTAAGGGCTTGGTTAGTGACTGAAATACTTAATAAATCCGGAGGTTTGGTGAGAGAAGAGGTTTGTTAAGAGCTAGATAGCAAATGAGCTTATTTTATGAACTTTCTCTCTCTTTATCTCTTATATTCTTTAGATACAATGTATACAAGTATGCAATGTGTCAAATTGGATCAGGTTTGGCTGAGATAAAAGTTAATTTTTAAGCTTTAGTTGGTGAACAACTATGTCAAATTTTACAAGTTACATAATAAAGAATGTAAAAAGGGCATTTTGGTCATTGTACATGCAATTTTAATGGCAATCTAGACATTTATCCAAACCCTTAAGGTTTAGTCCTTAGGGTTTAGCCCTAAGGTTCTAACCTTTAGGTTTTACAACATTAATTTATAGAATTTTTCTAATTAGGGTTTTTAAAATAGAAAATTAAGATAACTAAGATATAATTAATGTTTCATAATTATATTAAAGGTTATCAATCACGTTTGGGATTACTAATTAGGGCTTCTCGTCATTCGATTAGGGTTCCTAACTGTGCATTAGGGTTCCTAAACCTAATATTAGGGTTTCTAATTCTTTATTAGGGTTTACTAATTTTAAACCCTATCAGGTCAATCACTGATCATAAATTCTATATAGTACAAACACGTACTCATCAATACAATTATTATAATTACGATTTCTATCAAATCCCTATCCAAACTTAGGGTTAGGGTTTTAAGTTCTCAGTTAAGCACAACTCTACTCTTATTTCTCAATCAATACACAAATTAACTAATTCTCAATACTCGTTTCACAGATACACAACACAATATTAATAGTCAATATCAATATTAAATAATAAAAAAATTATTCATAAAATTTGGATTATTCGAAATCTCGGGTTATTACAACATGTGTAGTCTTTTCCTTGGTCAAGTTTATTTATGAACATAACACACACACACACATCATCTTTATAATTAGTATGGAATATTTGATTGTATGATATTATTCTTGTAGTTTGAGCTGAAACTTTATTCTTGAATCCGGATAATTCTCTGAGGCATACTTGATTGGAATTTTAATTTGGCTGAAAAACTTGGGACTCATTTGCATCAAAGTAAAGTTTGCATAGTATGTAGTTGCATTGCATTGTTTATTTTCGTGTGCATTACTTGAGGGCAAGCAATAATTTAAGTTTGGGGGTATTTGATAAGTAAATTTTATACCAACTTATTAGTTACTAACTCACGAGAATTATGCTCAACTTAAGTTGTTTTATTATGTTTCATTTGCATTTTATGTTTGTTTTGCAGTAAATGTAGTTGGAACCCCTTTTAGTAATATAAGACATGGAATAGCATGGATTGACATGGATGGCATGAAGCTAGCAAAAGCATGGCAAGGTGGACGTGAGAAAACGAGAAGGACATCAATGAAATGGTGAAGTGAGGAATGAAGAAGAAGGAAATAACAAAAAGCAGCAACAACAAGCAAAAAAACAATTGAAGATAGAGTGCAGCAGCAGCGCGGTCACGCTGCCTCAAAGACTAAACATGGCGCGCCCGCGCCTAAGGCAAGACAGAGGCAGATTAGGCAGCTGCGCGGCCGCACGTCAACAACAAAGGATTATGGTGTGCCCGCACTATACACTCGACAGACATGCTTATAGCACGCCCGCGCCCGATTCCCTTTACACCATTGCGCGTCCGCGCGAGTCTTCTTCATTTTATTTTTGTTGTCTTTTTTTAATTTGAATTTGAGCGTGTTTTGCTCAACTAAGACGATATAGTTGGCACCAGATGTGGTTTTGAAAAAGTTTTTATCAGTTTTCATATTATCATCAGGGTTCTTAGGTTTTAGTTTTTCTAGAGAGGATTTTGAGCATTTGATTACTATATTTTGCTCTTCTCTTATTCTAGATTATAACATAATTATTAGTTTGCAACTCTGGAGATTTTGGTGATTTGGAACAAGCTTGGAACAGACCCTGCTATAGAGAATAACAGATTTGCTCTATCATTTCTTTTATAACTATTGCTTGCATTTTTAATTCCATGCTTTGCTTTAATCCCATATTGGCTTTTGGTTCAGAAATGAACTAAACTCCACTATGGGATTCTAATGGATTTTAGTACGTAGTTTAAATATGTAAATCTGATTGTATTGTTGTATATTTATCATTGGATTGCCCATTATGGTTGTGTTTAATGAATGAATGTTTGATCACCATTCACACTATGTGCTTGTACGGATTTGAAAAATGAAATAGAAGTATGGATTAGATCATAATGGCATATGTTCATACAGCTTATGGATGTTAGGCTTTATGATTCGTGAACCAGATAGGCATATACCGTTTCACCATGTGTAGTCATTAAAAGAGCTTGCAATTAAATCATATTTGTTTTAAACTCACATAGAAATATAATGACTTTGGTAATTATGATGCTTACATGATTTCTATCCACTGTGGAGGCTATGTGAATTGGTCATAGTTCATTGAAAAATGGTTATGTTCCACTTTTGTGCACTTGACTAGTTTTCCATGATAAATAATTAAACATTACATGAGGGTTGCAGTTTAGATGAAACATTAAATGAAATTAGAATCCCTTTCTTCTCTGATTTGATTACATCTCTTTAGTAATTATAATTTTTATTTCATGAATTAATTTATAATTAAATTTAATTATGAGTTGATCGTTTAAGTATATAAAAATAGTGATAAAGTTGTTGCATGATAAATTATATTTAACACCTGTAAGACCCCAACTTATTATTAAATGAAATTGAAATTCCTCTATTTATTATTTTGAAATAGTAAGGGTTGATTTGATTAATGTGGTTAGTTATGGGTAAAATGCGCAAATATTTCAAATAAGCAAGTGGTTATAAAATATTCATTGTTGTCGGGGAATATTCGTTTGGTCGTGGAATATTCTTACTGTCGGGGAATATTTGTACGACGGCGCAGTCTTGTGTGGGCCCATAACGGAAAGCAATTGGATGAAAAAAATAACAAGTATAAATTGTTTATAAATAAAGGCGTAGTTGTTACCGTTAATACTGTTGGAATACCCAATGGTTAAAACACAGTAGCACACGGTATTGCACCAATTATTGATTCTTACGTAAGAAGGGACAACCCAATAATTTCTACAGTAATTACTGTTCAATATTTTATTCTATTGATTCAATAATTGCTACGTTGATATTTTATATTATTGTTGTTTCAATAATTGTCACTACACAGTATTTCCTTTATCAAATCAATAATTCATATAATTTGAATAATATTATTAGATAGCATTATTGGCAATGTCTAGAAATTTCTGTCTAAGGAGATGTTTGGTCACCTAATTGCGCGCCAGTAAAGAGAAATCCTTATTGGAAAGCCACCTCTTTTCTGGGAGCGGCCTGGTTGTCAGTATTGTGATTCTGTAATATTATTTATGAATAATTAATTATTGATTATTATGATAAAAAAAATATTCATTTTATGTGGATATAGATGGAGAAAATTTTTAATGTGACAATTGTTGAAAATTGATATTTTATCTTTTTGGATAAAATAATTTATTTAAATATATTATTATATTTTAATAATATAATAATGGTGATATGTTTTACAATGAATGTGGGATATATGAATAAATGAGGAGGAATAATATTTTTGTAACTAAAAATATTTAAAAAATGTTTTTCATGTTTGTGAACCCCATTTCTTGACTGAAATTTGATTATAGCCTGTAAAATCGTCCGTATATGGATTTCGGTCAATTTCTGCTTGGAATTTAGAAAAACTTAAACTTACAAAGTTGTAGAGAATGGAATTTCCTACGGAAAGGACATAAGATTTGAATTTTTCTGATAAAAGGGCTATTTATTATGAATTATTGAAGTTCCGAAGTTCCAGAATAATTGATTTTTGAAGTTTTAATTATTTTTTTTAATAAAAACATTTTTGTTAAGGTTGGTGGGCTCCACTTGTTGTTAAACATGCTGAAATTAGATGATTCAAGGTGGGTGTAGAAAATTTAATATATATAATAATATTTTATTAAATTTTCTACTTTGGTGTTCTAAGCATTTTCCTATAAAATAGGGTGCTTAGGTTAGAATTGAAAATCACATCAGAAACAAGTTTTTTCTCTCTTTCTCTCTCTATATTATCGAGCGTATTCTTGTGAGTATTTTGAGACTTTGAGTGTTGCTATACAATACAAGTTCCCTTCAACACTATATCCAGTATTCTAGTCAGAAGTGATATCTTTTCGAGGTAAGGGATGTTATTTTTTTAAAAATGATATTATTTCTTCTAATATCATTATGCTGGAATATAGGTAAGATTTTTCTTGTGAAATTCTTGTTTTTTTAGTGTCGAGGTTACTATTCACGTATACGTCACTATTCATGTATATGCCACTATTCATGTATATGTCACTATTCACGAATACGACACTATTCACAAAAAAAATTAAATTTTCATTTTTTGTCCAAGATATCTATTATGGATACTAGCTTTGATTATATCCATGTTTTGATCATTCTTGAATTTTACTCCACTATGGTTATTTACGAAGTATTTTTGAACTTGGACTGTTTAAAGTACGAATCCTTGATATTTGTTCTTTTGTTTCACTAGATTCATTTCTTTAAAAATAATTTTCATCATCCTCAGTCCTAAATGATGATATTACTGAATATCTTTGGCCTGTAGTGCAAAGATTAATGATTTTCTGATGAATATCTTTGGCCCGTAGTGCAAAGATGTACAGGTGTTGAGATGAACATGATCAACTGATGAATATTTTTGGCCTGTAGTGCAAAGATGAATATTTTACTTAAGATGTATATTAATTGATGTTACAGGGATAAAATATTGATGATGGACTTTTAAATTCATAGATAATAGTAGATTTCATTCTCTACGTAACTCTTCTATAAATTATTATTTCCGCAACGAATATTGATTTAAAACTTGTTGTCTATTGTATTCTATCAGATTTTTCTCTGTTGAAAACTAATGATAATTTGTTCTATATTATCTTAGTCATAATATTCTTTACTGGGCTAGTTGAGCTCACCCTTTTCCTTTTTGTTCCATTTTTCTTCTCAGGAGGCGAGAATGTAGCGAGTACTAGTCGGGGTATGGAATGATGGTTCTAGAAGTTGTCTTAGTAGTCCTCACTATTTTGTAAAATAGTGTATCAATAATTGTAATGATGACTTATTTGAGTGTGGATATTGTCTAGATGACAATATTTGTATTTAAACTCACAGTTTATGTGTTGTCGTATTTTGCACGACAATTGTATTAATAAAGTTGTAGTTGTTTCTGTACCATGTATTTGGCGACTCAGAATGGGTGTTGTATACCTATTTTGGGGGCGTCACAACACCTTTCTCCATGGATCGATACTTTTCTGTCTCTGTACTACTTGTTGACCCATGTATACTTGCATGAGTTAGAGTCCTTTTTGTTAGACTAAAAAGGAGGCAACAACCATTCCTGGACAGAACCAGGAAAGAGCTCTGTTCTGCAAAGTATCAAATCCAACTTCGATTTCTACATTCTAAACATTCTTAAACCTATTCTCTGAGGATCCATACATACATATAAACTTTATGAACGCTTTGATAGCAATTTCCAATTCAAGTTTACAAGAATTGAGTAGAATTTCTGTAATTGGCTAAGTTTGAAATTAAGGATTATGAAAAAGGAATTTACCTTCTATGAAGGTTAGTATGCTTAGTTCCTTCTCTCTGCACTATCTAGACTCCTTCTTAATCACAAGCAATTCACACTCTCAAACTTAAAATTCAACAGGCAATTCACAATAACGGGAAAAATTAAAATGAAGCTGCCTTTTTATAGAAGAATGGTTGACTGGTTAATGCGTTTACACTAAGGTTGGAATCCATGGTGTAGAAGTAGAAGATAATGGATATTAAGGAGTTGCTCAACCACCACTCCTCAGCCATTTGCTTAGCCATCATCACCTAACTTATAGCTACTGTGCAAAGCTTGGTAGATCACGTAAAGGAGATATAGGTTACTGTTTGGTAACTGAAATGGAACAAGGCTTTTAAATCCTCAGCATTTGGTTCAATTGTGGTTAATTTAATTCCCTTTTTGTTCCCTCATGTGATTTTAATGTACAAATGTTACTACATAATGAAAAGTTAGGGATTAAATATGTACCCATATCATATAATTCACGTATATTGGGTTCACATAATTTAATATTCAATGCAGATAAATTAATGCAGTTAGGTGTTATTGATCGGGTATTCTCCGTAGATATTATTAATACTCACACATCAACATTATAACTCTATCTAATACTAAATGTCTATTTAATAACATTTAATTCCTTTCCAAATTTTTGAGATACACAGTTAATTAATTATTTATGTATTAAAATGCCGCAAATGATTTGATTTTGATACTTGGTACCTCATACCATTAAATGTACTCTTATCATATGATTTTAATAATGTCCCATTTAATAACCACTATAATAACTAACTTCTCCCGGTCTGGCTGGACATATTTTCTTGGGTATTATATGGTTACTGTCTCTAAGTTGAACATACTTGCAAACAATCCGGGCTCGCATGTTGTAGAACTTATTTATCACCTCCGGACTGAAAGGTACTTGCTTGCCTCGTACAAACGCCACAAATGATGCTTTATCCTCTACATTAGCATAAAACTCTATCACCACTGTCACAACTATAGGGTCTGGCTTATCAGTGAATGTATCCCAGCCCTGTTAATTGATTTGTCGCCTTATTTGTCCATCGAACGAATTCGACCTTAACCCTCTCTCCGGTGTTAATGACTTTGGTTTAAGGTAATCATACTTGTCAGTCGTATAGGCACTGACTAATTTTAGTTTGTCAAAGCTATGGGTCAATGGTGATGACCCTTCGCCCCGTTGGCATTTAACTGGCGTTTTTAGTGCCATTCCACACTAATTCAGTTAAAAACTCCCCAAACTTACTCTTGGGCAATATCTTAAACACTTGGTGTGCACAACAACTCACAATTCCCCAAATTGAAGAATGAAAGCCAACTAGGATGAAAAAATGATAAAGTTTGCTTACCCACACTATCTGCCTCACTTGATGATGATATTGAAATGGTTAATTACTGCTTGTAAAGTTGCCCTCTCCTTCCTTTCTTGAAACTTGAATTTGATGAAAAAACTGTAGGTTTTATGTATGTAAATAAGAGGATTTGATGGTTATGTGGTGTGGTATAGAAGAATTTGGGGTTTAATTTATAGAAGATAGTAGTAATTGAAGGATTCGGTGGAGAGTGGATGTTATGGGAGGAATTTTGTGGGTTTTGTAGTGGCTTAGTTTCAGTTATGTGCAATAGAATTGGCTTTTGCATAATCTACAGAAGCTATTTAAAAATTGATTTCTCGTACCCCCGTCGGGGCGGGTAGATATAGAGGCCCCCCTCAGCCAGGGCGGGCATGTCAGGCACCTGATGAGCCCGCGGGGGTGGGGGTATGTTTTCTGCAGGACTTCTGATTTTTAGCTATTTTGACCCGCATGCTTGCAAAACTTCATCCTCAATCCCTGAAATCCAATAAAACCAAAATTATAAGTTTAGCACATGGAGTTTTGAGCAAGAACGCTGAAAATTACTACAATGATTAACTACTTACCTAAGAATTGAACATATTTGAACTACTGAATACTAAAATTAGTAACTAAACTACAAATTATGCAATTTGAAACTAAAATACTGTAATTAACAAGAAAATTGGGTTGCCTCCTAATGAGCGCTTGTTTTTGAGTCTTTTATCCTGACTACTCCATGTGTCTAGCCTAGATCAGTTGGGATATTTTCAGCATGCTATTTTTTTAACGTACATGACCAACAATTCTTTATTACATGTCAGTTCAACTGGATTTCTGGGATTACAGTAGACTTCATATCATCAATCAACGCCTTTAGACCACCAACCTCTCTACAATCCTTGTGCTTGACATGTGTAGATGCCTCGATCAAATAACTCTCCTCCTTGTCAATAGGAATTGGAATTTCTTTGAACACTTTAACTTTCACTACATGATCGAACACTTTCATGGTCAATTCTCTATAAGGCACGTCAATTAGTGTCTGTCCCATTCATCCCAAGATGATCGGGATGTTCTTATCTTCTTCAAAATCTAACACCAAAAAATCAGCTGGAAAAATCAATGTGTCAACCTTTACCAACACATCTTCTACTATCCCCAATGGATAAGTTATTGATCTATATGCGAGTTATAGAGTGATGTTTGTTGGCTTTATTTCCTTTAAGTCCAACTTCCTATATATCGATAGTGGCATAAGGTTTATACTTATTCCTAGATCAGATAAAGCTCTTCCCAAATCTTGATTACCAATTGCACAAGGAATAGTAAAACTCCCCGGATCTTTCAATTTAGGGGGAAGCTTTTTCTACAGAATTGCACTGCACTCTTCTGTTAACGCTAGTGTTTCGAATTCATTAAGCTTGCATTTCTTTGAAAGTATCTCTTTCATGAACTAACATATCGTGGCATCTGATCTAGTGCTTCAGCAAATAGAATGCTAATGTGCAATTGTTTGAATATATCCATAAACATAGAAAACTGATCCTTGAGTTTTTAACTTTACAACCATTGAGGGAAAGGTACAAGTGGTGTGACTCTATTCTATTTGTCTTCATTCGGCTTTTCAAGAACTTTTTCCTTAGTTTTCTTTGCCGAATCACTCCCATCATTTTCACAATCCTCATCTTTGCTTGCTTTCCTATCAAAGTCAGACCCTAATTCTTTACCACTCCTAAGTGTGATAGCATTACACTTCTCATGATTACCTCTAGGGTTCTTTTTAGTATCACTCGGCAATGTCCCTTATGGTCTATTGTTCAAAGCCATCGCGGGCTGTCCCATCTGAGTTTCCAAATTCTTAATCATCGCCGCTAGCGTTTTCTTAGTTGCCTCATTACCGGATATGTATTTCAATAATAGCTCCTCCAAATCTGAATTTTTCTCATGTTCTGAAGCTGACTGTTGATGCTGAATTTGAAAACCGGGGGGGATAAGATTGTCATGGAGCTTGTTGATTTTGGTTGGTACTCCACGAAAAGTTTGAATGGTTCCTTTTCCCCAGATTGTAGGCATTTTGATGTGGATTCTGAGGTATTCTGTTATAACTATGTACAAAATGAACTGCAGCTAGATTGATAGCACACTACTCTGTCGAATGTTCCCAACACACAATTCACACACATACGCCACCTACTGAACCTGAACTTCTGTGACGGCATCCATCTTCTTTGATAGCACTGAAATCTGAGCTGCTAAAGTCGTCACTCCATCTACCTCTAATACTCCAGCTGCCTTTGGTTGTGTCATTCTCGTTGTGGTCACTAGTAGTTATTAGCTGCCATAGTCTCAATCAAATCATACACTTCCTCGAATCTCTTAGCCATAAACGCTCCCCCTGAAGCTGCATCAATACTAGTTTGAAGATTACCATTCATCTCATTATAGAAGTTGTTCATCTGCAGCCACTTGGGTAATCCATGACGCGGACACTTCCTCAGCAATTTCTTATACCTTTCACAAGATTTATACAGAGACTCCCCATGTTGCTGTTCAAACATTGTAATTTCATTCCTCATCTTCGCAGTCTTCGCTGGTAGAAAAAATTTAGCTAAAAACTTCTAAGCTAGGTCATCCCACGTAGTGATTAACCCTGGCGGCAGTGAATATAACCAGCTCTTTGCCTTGTCTCGCAGTGTGAACGGAAACAACCGTAGCCTAACTGCATCATCAGATACCCCATTATACTTGAAGGTATCACAAATCTCTAGAAAGCTCACAAGGTGCTCGTCTGGATCATCATTAGCCAATCCCACAAACTGTACTGAATTTTGTATCATCCGAACAGTCCCAGGCTTGATCTCAAAGTTATTCGTTGTAATTGCAGGCCAGGTGATGCTTGACTAAATTTCAGTAACCCTGGGAGTAGCATAGTCCCTGAGTGCTTTCTGATCCTCTGCAGCCATACTTTCTTGCTTATCAAAATTCTCTCTAGTTTCCTTAATCCACTTACTAAGTCTCTAAAACCTTCTTTTGATGTTGTCCTCGTAAGGAAGCAAATCTGGTTTGTTTGACCGAGTTTGCATGCACTAAGTAAGAGAACCTAAAACAAAAAATAACAAAAAGAAAAAGAAAAAATATTTAACTAAAACTGATCTAATTAAACTAATATTGAAAGTAATAAAATCAATAACTAATCCCCGACAACGGCACCAAAAACTTGTTAGGTGTAATCTAATTAAGCACGACACACAAGTATACGTGGTCAACAAGTAATATAATGATAATTAGTTGAGTATCATTCCCATAGAGACATAAATTAATTTTAATCTAACAATTACCAGCTTTATATTATTTCAATTTTATTAAACTATTCGAATTAACGATTGAAAAAATAATAAACAAAAATCAAATCAAATCAAATCAACTAATTACCGCAAATTTTACTCAGATAATGGAGAATTAAGCTTACACTTCACTTTATGCTTCACTCAGATTATCAAAATTCTTTTCAATCCAATTAACTATTCTAGTTCATTGATCAAGAACACAAAAGTAGAATTAGTCATCTCTCAATGCATTAAACTCATATCAACTTAAATCCATAACTGATAGAATTAAGCCAAACACCCTAATTAACTAATTCACTATATCCCTATGTGAATTAAAATTAACAAAGGTTTAAATTCCAAGTTCTTACACGATTACATGCGATGCATAGGTATATCTCTATCCCTAACATAAATTATGAATTCCATCAAAATGCATAAATCACAAACACATGCTATTATAACCAAGTCTAAACTCATATCTCATCTCTCATTTCCATACAAGTCCACATAGAATTGGTGATCAAGTAATTCATTAATTAATCACAAATCATAATAGATGAACTGTAAAATAGCTTATAAGATTGAAATCAAAGAATGATAATCCTCATTACACATAAGATCCATTGTAAGATTAATAAGATAATTAGTTCATAACTAATGAATTAAACACTGAATAGATTAAAGAAAATATCATCCCAATTACAAAAAACTAAAATTAAAGAATTAGAATAGTGTAGAACCACCCTTCTCCTCACTCAATTCTATAATCTTCATTATCTTTGCTCCTTTGCTCCGTTCCTCCAAGATCTTCTCAAATTAGGGTTTCAAAGTTTCAATTGATTGATTGTATCACGAATCCCAGAATTAAATAGCCTAAGTCTCTGTAATAGCAGCTAATTACGTCCTCAATCCAATCCAAATTGAATCCAAAGTCCATCAGTCCATTCCATAGTAGCAGTAGAATTGCAATAAAACTCCTCTTCTGATCTGCGTACCCTCCCCTTAGCGGGGTACTAAGCTTCTGCCACGTGTCCACCCCCGCCCCGGCGGGTGTTTCCTTTGTAAAATAGCCCACCCCAGTGGGCTACTATGATGCACTCTGTTGTTTTATGCAACAATGTTGCACTTATCCGCCATATCGCCACCATCCTCGCCCTAGCTATCACGTACTGACCCTGTACAAAAACACATATAAAACACAGAAAATGATACTAAAATAGATAGATTAAACACTGTTTAAAGTCCAAATAAGAAACTGATTTGTAGGTATAAACCAACTCATCAGATCTCATAGTCATTTGTGTGGAGAAACTAAAGCAAGTATATAGGTGCTTATTGGAGAATAAGTTCATTGAACGTGGCTCTCTAAGGAATACCTAATAAAGTTTTACTTTCTTGTCAATAGGAATTCCTGTAGTGATAGTAGTACAAGTGATCCTTGGACTTGAGATCATCATAGTATCTTGTGTATGATGAGTTATACTTTGACTTAATCCTTAAGACCCTTAGGGTATATCAAAGGGTATGCTTGGTATAATAAGTTGTACATGAAGATAATGTATGATCAACAAAGAATCTACCGCTTCTAGTAAAAGAAGAGAAATGTATTATGTGATACAATAAATGAAAACCCAGTAGTCCTTGGCCAAGCCATAATGAAATTAGAAAGGAGTTTCTAATTTGCATTATTTAGAGTTGTGCATTTGATAATCAAAATACATAGAATTAAATAAAATAAGACTTGACAGTAATTCCATGTCTTATATTTAATTGGGATATTGTATGGTGGAATGATTGAATTGTATGGTAACTATTTACTCAAAGGTTCTTTTATGATTAATGTTGAAATCTATATTATCTGAAAAGTCGTTAATCGCTATGGAGGCTTATCCCTATTGTAGAATAAATATTATTATTTAAATAAATTAATAGTTTAATTTATTTATTTAAATAAGATTAGAATTGTTCTAATTGATTTATTCACAACCGATTTAATATGGAGAACCTAAAGGGTCACACCATAAAAGGAAAAATATTTATTTAAGAAGTAAATGACATAATTTGTGAGACCCCAAATTTTATGAATAAAGATTTAAATTTCTCGAAATATTTTTTTTAATATTATGGTGTGGATTTGATATAATGTTATAGTTGTGGGTAATATTTATAAATTTTACAAATTAAGCAAGTTGTTATATAATATTCTTTTTGTCGGGGAATATCCGTACGACGACACAATCATTGGTGGACCCCACAACGGAAGTATTATCGTTGATAGAAAACGATAGAATTATCTTTTTATAAAAATAATGGCGAGTGTTACCGTTAAAACTGTTGAACTACCCGGTAGTAAAAAATGCGATGTCTGGCTGTGGTTTGCGTAGTAAGCTACCGGTATTGATTATTGATGCTTACGTGAAAAGTCACTCAATTATACTCAATTATTGCTACGATAATTTTGCGATCATATCTCTCATATTATTGATTCAATTATTGTCACAGTATCATCTGTATAATATGTAATATTATTAAATCAATAATTGAGAAGACAAAGTTATTCATATTATTATTTGCAATATTGACAATGTCTAGAAGTTCTGTCAAGGAGAGGTTTGGTCACCTACTTACGCGCAAATAAGGAGAAATCCTTATTGGAAAGCCCCATCTTTCCTGGGAATGACCTGGTTATTAAATATTGTGAATTATAATATTAATAATGAATAAGTTCGTGCTGGTTAAAGATGAAATTGATAGTTCCATTATGTTGGAATTAGTAGTGTTAGTGAAAATCGACATTTATTTCGATAATAATTGATGTTTAGAGGTTATATTGACCAATCGGGTAATTAACTAGATAAATGAGCAATTAATTGCTATTGATTCACATGATTATAACTATTTATTCACATGTGTGTACTATTGATTCACATTCATTTACTATTAGGAGAGTTGGTGCAAGATTGATAATACTTGCATGACTAAGTTAAAAATGGAGGTATAGATGGAGGTATTATACTGTAATTCGTATTTTCAAATGTCTAGAACTATTGATTCACATGATTTACTATTGATTCACATGATTTACTATTAGGGGAGGTGGTGCAAGTTTTATAATACTTGTAGGACTAAATTAAAAATGAAGGAAAAGATGAAGATATTATATTGTAATATTTCGAGCCCCAAAATGTGCAACTATGGAAACTATATTTTCCTATAAATAGAAGCTCATTCCTTCATTATTTTTCACTAATTCACTAAGTCTCACAAGAGCAATTATTATAGAGAGAAATTATAAAGAGAAAGAAGAAGAGAAGTCTGCTACCTCACTATTCCAATATCCAGTTTCTTCTAAAGTAAGGGTTATTATTCTTTCGTATTCATGAAAGAGTTATTTTTTTCAATACTCGTAAGGGTTGTTATTCCATTCTTTATTATTATGTTGGAATAACCTGTCTATGAGAGGTACCGCATACATGGTGAAATTCTTCTGTTATTCCATTCTTTATTATTCTGTTGAAATAAGCTCTCTGTGTGGTCTATCGCATGCCTGATGAATTTTGTTGTTGTTCCATTCTTTATTATTCTGTTGGAATATCTTGTCTGTGCAGATTACACATGACCTAGTTCCATTCTTTATTATTCAATTAGAATATAATGTCTGTGCGGATTACGCATGACCTGGTTCCATTCTTTATTATTCTATTGGAATATCCTGCCTGTGTGGATTACGCATGACCTAGTTCCATTCTTTATTATTACATTGGGAATAACACATGCATGCGATTCTATCGCATGCACGGTGAATTCTTCTATTATTCCATTCTTTATTATTTTGTTGGAATAACTTCATCATGTGGATTACCACATGCATGGTGAATGATCCTTCGTATTCATTCCTTATTAAATTGTGGAAATGATCTGTCTTCGTGGATTACCGCATGGCAGGCGAAAATCCATTTGCAGTTTCATATATTCTATTATACTCAGTTGGTTAAAGTTTTGACTTCTATACTCCATGAAATTAGTAAAATTTCCTGGATATTTGTGCTTCATCTAGTATCTTTTCATGGAAATATTCTTCTGAGCATTCTTGAATTTTACTCCACAAAGCAGTATCATGTTGACAATTTGGACGTTATTGATTTTAGGATAAATTAACTTATAAATCTTTAAAATTTATTCTTGAACTTGTTTTATTGAATTATTATGACATTGTCATCATCCTCATGCTTATATTGTGATGAAAGTCATCTTTGGCTTACGTGCATAGATGGACTCGGTATGATTATGACCAGGGATCATTCGGTATAATCATGACCTGTAATGTTATAAATGATGTGGTAAAAGTCCTCAATGGCGTGTAGTGCATTGATGGACAGTTTTTGGTATGATTATGACCAGGGATTATTCGGTATAGTCATGAACATTGATGATTTAATGAATATCCTTGGTCTGTAGTGCAGGGATGATTTGATGATGTGCTTTATTTATTAAGCTGAGTCTCATCGATAAAAATTGATGAAAACATTTTAAATCGTAGAAGATAGTAGATATCATGCTCTACTTGAATCTTCTAATGGATTTCTTATTCCACTGCAGTTAAACTTGATGTCTATTGTATTTTATCAGTTTAACATTGTTGAAGGCTAATGATAATTTATTCTGCATTATCTTAGTCATAATATTTCTTACTGGGCTAGTTGAGCTCACCCTTTTGCTTTCATTGTTCTCTTGAGGAAATGAGAGCGTGGCGGGACTAGTCGGGGAGCGAGTGATGGTCCGAGAGATGGTGTTATAGTAGTCCTCACTATTCTATAAAATAGTTTGATAATAAATGTAATGAGGACTCTATTTGAGAGTGGATATTGTCTAGAAGGCAATATTCCTGTTTAAACTCTCAGCTATGTTTTGTCGTATATTACACGACATTTGTATAATTATGTTTGTATTTGTATTCTGTACCATGTTTTTGGCGGCTCAAGATGGGTGATGTATACCTATTTTGGGGGTGTCACAGTTGGTATCAAAGTTTAGGGATATGATCCCTGACTAAGATATGAGACAAGAACTAGGAGGGGAGAGACGGGGAATTCCTTCGCTAGTATGACCTACCTAAGTTTATTTGGTATTTAATTGGTCGGTCAGAGTATAGGGATAATATGTGATATGTCAATTAACCCTTATTTTGTGACAGTGTTTAAAAATAGCATCTAAAAATGTTGAGATTAGCAATGAAGCACATGAGACCGTTGAGTCACCAACGATCAATACCAAGGATAATGTGTAACAGGAAGACAATAATCCTCAGGTAAATAACAACACCGATCAGATGATGTACGATGGGATGATCAGAGGCTTTATGCAATTCATGAAACAACATGCGAGAGAGACTCATGTTCATAATGCAGGTGGAAATAATGGAAACCCACGGCTGGTCACTGATAAGGTGTTCAAGGAGCTGGGACCACCAGAGTTTTTGGGAAAGCTAGAACCACTTAAGGCGGAGACGTGGATAATGCAGATCACAAAGATATTTGATGTCTTGGAATGCTCAGAGGAGCAAAAGGTTCCCTTCGCCACCTTTATGTTGCGTGAAGAGGCAAATTACTGGTGGGAATATGTAAAACGTACTCAACCTGCCGCACTGAAGATGTCTTGGGAGAAGTTCCAAGAACTGTTCAACGACAAGTACTTTCCTGAAAGTATTCGTCACATGAAGGAGGTAGAGTTCATCAAGTTTGAGCAAAATAATATGACCGTGGCGCAGTACGAAGTTAAGTTTACCGAGTTATCTCGGTTTGCGTCCCATTTGGTCGATAATGAGGAGCGAATGACGCGAATGTTTCTAAGTGGTTTGAAACCCGATATACGTCAATACGACGCGAATGTTTCTAAGTGGTTTGAAACCCGATATACGTCAATACCTCATTTCTCACAAACTTTGTTTATATTCAGATGTTGTGAATAGGGCTCAGTTATTAGAGCGCGATAATGAGTCAGCACAACCAAAAGGTAATGACCAGCAACACGATAATAATCATACCGGTGGCAACGACCATCGGAACAATGATAACCGTCGTGGGGGAAATTATCATGCCAAGAATGGTAACCACTTTGGTGGTAATCATGGCTAAGATAATAGAAGTGGAAAATTCAAGAAGAGAAGATTTAACGATGATGGGAAGACGTTGGCAGCAGCACCAACACCAGCAACAAATTCTAAGGGAGGAGAACGACCGCCAGTTAGATGCTACAGATGCGGAGAGGAGGGACACATAATTCCAAACTGTTCACAGCCTTCCAAGGTATATTTTAGTTGTGGAAAAGACGGTCACATAGCTCAATTTTATCGTGCACCAAAATTAAGTCCAGCTGGGACGGTGGCACCAAAGGCGGATACGGACAAAACAAAGTCGGTGGTTTCAGAAAGAGCGTTTTTCGTGACTTCTCAAAAAGCGAGTAACACGAACAAAGTTAGCACGGGTTAGTTAATTATAAATTCTTGCGAAGTTTATACCTTATTAGATACCGGTTCTACCAATTCTTTTATCTCTCTTGCTTGCGCTCAACGTTTAAATTTGATCCCAGAGAAGTTAGACTTTGACTTATTGGTTGAAACTTCATTAGTAGAAACATCCATTACCTCTACTGTTTATAAATCTTGTTGATTCAAATCGACACTTTCACGTTACATGTCGATCTTATCTCTTTGAAAATACTTGCCTTTGATGCAATTTTAGGAATCGATTGGTTAACTACTCATCATGCTTTTCGTAAGGTTGTTAGCTTTCATATTTCTAACCAACCTGTTATGCGAATTTGAGCAACCAAACATCTAAAATCAATCACTGTTATATTAAGCCATAAGTAAAGAGCCCTGAGCCTTTTGTTGGAGACTTCCTTGTGTGGAATGCACCGAAGCCAGAATATCCGTTGGGGCCGTCGTGAATAATGGTGGCAAGTTGATAGGTATCAATGTGACGTACTATCCAAGTCTTGGATGAGAGTTACAGTTTTGAATGATATTTCTATTGTTAATAAATTTTATGACGTATTCCTGAAGACTTCTTAGCCTACCCCCAAAGCATGAAATCGAATTTTGTATTAACCCCAGTACAAAACCCATTTCTTCAACCCTCAAGTATTTCTTCACCTAGAACGAACGTATAATGCGCCAAAGACATTGGCTTGAGCTGTTGAAGATTACGATCGTATCATTCAATATCATCGTGGAAGAGTGAACGTGGTAACTAACGCGTTGAGTAGAAGATCGTATGCGTTTACGAGTACAATGTTGTTAACACAAAAACCCATTTCGTATAACTTACAAATGATGAAGATAGAATTAAAGATTCTAGGGACACACGTGAAGATAACGAATATACGATTAGAATCGACTTTAATCGATAAAGTTAAAGTCGCCTAAACTACACACCTGGAGCTGATGAATATGGAGAAGAGGGTTCAAGAGGATGTTATTCTAGAAGCAAGAATCGATGAAGAGAGGAAATCTCAACCCTCAATTTTATTAGCCCATTTGAAATCCTCTATCGAGTAGGAACTGTGGCCTATAGACTCGTTTTACCGCCAAGTATGTCGCGTGTTCATAACGTTTTTCACGTATCGATGTTACGTAAATATGTGGATGACCCAAACCACATTATTAAATTAGAACTAGACGAGATAGCAGAAGATTTAATGTATGAGGAGATACGTGTTAAAATTTTGGATAAGAAGGATCGTATTCAACACTCAAAGGTTATACCTCAAGAGTTAGAATCTGAAATGAAGTCAAGGTATCCTCATCTCTTTGGCATACCAGGTACATACGTAAATTTCGAGGGCAAAATTTCCTAAGGAGGGGAGATTGTGAGACCCCAAATTTTATGAATAAAGATTTAAATTTCTCGAAATATTTTTTTTTAATATTATGGTGTGGATTTGATATAATGTTATAGTTGAGGGTAATATTTATAAATTTTTCAAAGTAAGCAAGTTATTATATAATATTCTTTTTGTCGGGGAATATCCGTACGATGGTACAATCATTGGTGGACCCCACAACAGAAGTATTGTCGTAGTTAGAAAATGACAGAATTATCTTTTTATAAAAATAACGGCGAGTGTTACCGTTAAAACTGTTGAACTACCCGGTAGTAAAAGTACGATATCTGGCGTGGTTGCGTAGTAATACGCGGTATTGATTATTGATGCTTACGTGAAAAGTCACTCAATTATACTCAATTATTGCTACAGTAATTGCTGCATCATATCTCTCATATTATTGATTCAATTATTGTCACAATATCATCTGTATAATATGTTATATTATTAAATCAATAATTGAGAAGGTAAAGTTATTCATATTATTATTTGTAATATTGACAATGTCTAGAAGTTCTATCAAGGAGAGATTTGGTCACCTAATTGCGTGCCAATAAGGAGAAATTCTTATCGAAAAGCCCCCTCTTTCCTGGGAATGACCTAGTTGTTAAATATTATGAATTATAATATTAATGATGAATAAGTTCGTGTTGGTTAAAGATGAAATTGATAGTTCTATTGTGTTGGAATTATTAGTGTTAATGAAAATCGACATTTATTTCGATAATAATTGATGTTTAGAGGTTATATTGACTAATCGGGTAATTAACCGGATAAATGAGCAATTAATTGCTATTAATTCACATGATTATAACTATTTGTTCACATGTGTGTACAATTGATTCACATTCATTTAGTATTAGGGGAGTTGGTGCAAGAATGATAATACTTGCATGACTAAGTTAAAAATTGAGGTATAGATGGAGGTATTTTACTGTAATTCGTATTTTCACATGTCTAGAACTATTGATTCACATAATTTACTATTGATTCACATGATTTACTATTAGGGGAGGTGGTGCAATTTTGATAATACTTGTAGGACTAAATTAAAAATAAAGGAAAAATGAAGGTATTATACTGTAATATTTCGAGCCCCAAAATGTGCAATTATGGAAACTATATTTTCCTATAAAAAGAAGTTCATTCCTTCAATATTTTTCACTAATTCACTAAGTCTCACAAGAGCAATTATTATAGAGAGAAATTATAAAGAGAAAGAAGAAGAGAAGTCTGCTACCTCACTATTCCAATATCCAGTTTCTTCTAAGGTAAGGGGTATTATTTTATCGTATTCATGAAGAGAGTTATTTTCTTTCAATACTCGTAAGGGTTGTTATTCCATTCTTTATTATTATGTTGAATAACATCTGTCACGCGAAATACCGCATCGTGGTGAAATTCTTACATTATTCCATTCTTTATTATTACATTGGAATAACTTTGTTTGTGCGATCTATCGCATGCGCAGTGAATCTCATTGTTGTTCCATTCTTTATTATTACATTTGGAATATCACATGCATGCGATTCGCCGATCTGGTTCCATTCTTTATTATTCTATTAGAATATCACATGCATGCGGATTATCGTGTGACTGGTTCCATTATTTATTATTCTGTTGGAATATCATGTCTCTACGGATTACGCATGACCTGGTTCCATTCTTTATTATTCTATTGGGAATAACCTGTCTGTGCGGTTTATCGCATGCCTGGTGAATTCTTCTATTATTCCATTCTTTATTATTCTGTTGGAATAACCTGTCCATGTGGATTACCACATGCATGGTGAATGATCCTTCGTATTCATTCCTTATTAAATTATGGAAATGATCTGTCTACGTGGATTACCGCATGGCGGGCGAAAATCCATTTGCAGTTTCATATATTCTATTATACTCAGTTGGTTAAAGTTTTGACTTCTATACTCCATGAAATTAGTAAAATATCCTGGATATTTGCGCTTCATCTAGTATCTTTTCATGGAAATATTCTTACGAGCATTCTTGAATTTTACTCACAAAGCAAATTATCATGTTGACAATTTGGGACGTTATTGATTTCAGGATAAATTAACTAATAAATCTTTAAAATTTATTCTAGAAATTGTTTTATTGAATTATTATGACATTGTCATCATCCTCATGCTTATATTGTGATGAAAATCATCTTTGGCTTACGTGCATAGATGGACTCGGTATGATTATGACCATGGATCATTCGGTATAATCATGACCTGTAATGTTATAAATGATGTGGTAAAAGTCCTCAATGGCTTGTAGTGCATTGATGGACAGTTTTTGGTATGATTATGACCAGGGATTATTCGGTATAGTCATAACCATTGATGATTTAATGAATATCCTTGGCTCGTAGTGCATGGATGATTCGATGATGTGGTTTATTTATTAAGCTAAGTCTCAGCGATAAAAATTGATGAAAACATTTTAAATTATAGAAGATAGTAGATATCATGCTCTACTTGACTCTTCTAATGGATTGCTTATTCCACTGCAGTTAAACTTGATGTCTATTGTATTTTATCAGTTTAACATTGTTGAAGGCTAATAATAATTTATTCTGCATTATCTTAGTCATAATATTTCTTACTGGGCTAGTTGAGCTCAACCTTTTGCTTTCATTGTTCTCTTTAGGAAATGAGAACGTAGCCGGGACTAGTCGGAGAACGGAGTGATGGTCCGAGATGGTGTTATAGTAGTCCTCACTATTTTATAAAATAGTGTGACAATAAATGTAATGAGGACTCTATTTGAGAGTGGATATTGTCTAGAAGGTAATATTCCTGTTTAAACTCTCAGCTATGTTTTGTCGTATATTACACGACATTTGTATAATTAAGTTTATATTTGTATTCTGTACCATATATTTGGCGACTCAAGATGGGTGATGTATACCTATTTTGGGGGCGTCACATAATCATAATAATAAGTTAAGTATATTTAATTTAATTTATGGTGATAGAATAAATTAAATAACTTAATATTTATTATTTAATATTTTAGAAATATTAAATATAAATTAATAAGAGGAGTCTTATTAATATTATTACAATTATTATTATTTTAATTTCTAAAGGAGTTTGAGAATTAATTTAATATAAGTACTCTCTTTTATTCCTAATAAGATTAGGAGGAAAATTAATTAAAAGTGTTTAATTAAATATCCCTAATAAGATTAGGGAGCTTAATTAATTAAAAGAATTTAATTAATTAAATAATACCCTAATTTCTTGTTAGATTAGAAGGGTTAACTGATATCTTTATAAGATGAGTCTTATATCAGATATCAAGAGATGTGATTCCAATTGTTGGAGAGTACGTCATTTTTCTACAAAGAAAGAAAACTAGGGTTTTAGCCAATACGCCCTTTTTCTTGAATATTTTTTATTCCTTGGTGGATCACCTCTAGAGGCCAAACACTTGGGTGGCTAACATTGATCAAAGGAAGGAATCAAACCAGGTGAATTTTCAAGTAGAACGTTAAAAGGAATTAGAGGTGAACTCATACCTGAGGAAGCTAATTTCTACAAGGGTATGAATATATTCTCTATCTCTTTTCTATTTGATGATAATTATGCATAAAGTATGATAATGGTGATGGGTTTATATGAAAATTTTAAATTCCTATTTTATCACGCTTTCACAACTTTTGTGTAATTTGATTGCATGATCGCGTTATATACAAACCTAACAGTGGTATCAAAGCCTAACTTTGTGCTACTTATCGATCTTGATGATTCCATGTATGTATGGTATTCGATTGGATCGAATTTTCTGGCAAAAGTTTTTCTTGTTCTGACTCCGACGCGACGCAGATGCGTCGTCTCCAGTTCATTCTGGAGTGCAGCTGTGCCATAACATGGAAACGATTTTTTGGGCTAGTAGGCATTTGCTTGCGTCTCGATTCATTCGAAGCCTAACTATGTCAGTATCCAAGTGTATTACGAAGTAACGTGCTCAACGACACATTCTAAAAATTTTCAATTTTAATATTTATTTCAAGTAAGATAAATTGTTTATTTTGAATTGGAATATGATTAAAATAAAAGTTTTATATTAACTTGGAATTTGATTCCACGTCCGTTTGAATAAAAGAGTTTATTCTAATTTTTTATATTAACTTGGAATTGCATTCCACGTCCGTTTGAATAAAAGAGTTTATTCAAAAGTTTATATTAACTTGGAATTTGATTCCACGTTCGCTTGAATAAAAGAGTTTATTCACATATGGAATATGATTCCATGTTTCCTAGAATAAAGGAGCTTATTCACATATGGAATAGGATTCCATGTTTACTAAAATTAAAGATGTTTAATTTTGATAAGGAATATGATTCAATATATTTTATTTTTCCAGCAATTTTAAGTTAAAATAAAGGAGTTTATTTTGTACTTGAAATTGGATTCTTATTAATTAAAATAAATGAGTTTATTTTGATTTGAAATTTGATTAAAAATAGAGTTTATTTTATTCAAAATTGGATAAAATAAAATAATGAAATTTATTATGATTTAAATTTTGATTAAAATAAAGGAGTTTATTTTTATTTCTAAAATTGAATTTTTAATAAATTTGAAATTGCCCATTAAATTGATATCGACGCATATATGAAATGGATTTATTATTCATGAGATGAATTTTATATATTGATGCATATGGTGATATATATGATAATAAATGGGATTGATTATGGACTATTGACCAATGTGATTGAATTTTATTTTAGTTAGATGCATGAATGTATGAGTTTTATTAAATGGGGTCTGCGTACCTCATCTTCTCTAATTTTTCTTAATGTAAATTTTATCTCCCTCCTATGTACTTCCCCTTGACTACTGATCAAAGTTTCTATTTATTTTAAATAGTTTTGAAATAGGAATAATTAGAATTATTTTGAAGAATTTGAGATCAGGGAGCAAGGAGTGCTTGAAGACCCGTTTGTAATGGAGCCCGGGTTTAAATATAATAGTTATATTTAAATTTAATTCTTTTACCCTAGGTTTGAACTCTTGATTCACTTGGTGGCTCTAATGAACCAAACTAGAATAAAGTCCATAATCAATCCGGGTAGAATATAATATTCTATATGTACATGCTTATACTATATATATATATATATATATATATATATATATATATATATGTGTGTGTGTGTGTGCGCGCGCGCTAAATAAGATGAGACAAATTAATAACAAACCCCTCAAATATTTTATATTAAGTCCTAAGTGTTCAAAGATATTTGAAATATCGAACGTCGCATTCTAGTATGATAAAAAATAATATAGTATCAATTAATTATTATAAGTTTATTGTGTCACTACAAGGCTTATCTTAATTTTTTGAGATGTTAATTTTATCACATTTGATGCTTATAAAGAAAATTGAATAATGTTGTTTTGTTGTGTCACCACAATGACAATATTTTTCTTTTTTGAATATATAAAGTGCTAGGTTGGACTTAACTTGGATAATTTTGATTTGGATGTGCCACCACTTAATAAAAATAATCTAAGAGGCAAAATAAAAGGGGTTGCATGATGATGTAATTAATAAGAGTTGTCTACCTATTTATTTATATATAGTTTGTTGTGTCACTACAAGGCTATAGATATTTAAAATGAGATCCTTATTCTCACTAGCAAATCTTTAATTAGATTTTGTCGAACTATATAAGTGAGGGTAATATAGTTTTATGAAAATAGTGGGAGATATCAATATAAAATAATATCTAAATTATTTTGGTAATTAATAAAAGAATGTATGATATAATGTTGTTAAATTACAAATTCATTTACAAAATTTTACAATGTCTAAAATTACTATCACTACGTAATATATTATATGCTAAATTAACCAGACTAAATTAAAAGGATTGGTTAAAGAATTTGAGAATAGTTCTCATGGCTGAAAAGCTATCTTATGTCCTTAATACACCTATCCCTGTTGTGACACCTCTAAATCTAGGTACTTAATTCCCACAAGACTTGGTGTTCACTTTTCATTCATTCATATCTAACTACCCAAAAATACTTAAAATTTAAACAATAAATCTTCCCATTAAAAGGGTTACATAATTAAATCAATAAGTCTCCCAGGTTATCTAACCTTTAACATACATCAAGTGCGGAAAATTAAAATAATTCATTACATCATTTAAAATAAAGTCTATCATCACGAAATTCAATAAATTACAAGTCTTCAACACTTGTTCATTTTTCCTTTCCCTTTGCTAGTGGTAGGTTCATCGACCTTCTCAACCTTAGCTGCAATGATTATATTTATGCAAGTGTGAGCAAAACAAATGCTCACTTGAAATAGCAATGAATAACAACAGCATAATAACTGTCAATGAATAAGCTTAACATAATTGAATAATACTCTATCAATGATAATTAAGAACTGAAATCAAAGTGTGAAATATATCTGAGGGTCACAAGACCATGAACTATGTCCAAAGTTGTAAGTAATCTTTCAACTTAAACCTAAACAGTCATAAGACTGTAGGGACTCCCTGTACTTAGGCTGATCAGCCCTTCGTACTATGTATTGTGCACAAACATCTAAATGCATAGCGTAAATAATTCCCCTATAATAGGGTTGTTCTTCTCAATTCGAGATTAGAGTTTAGGAACTTGCATTCATTATAAAAAGAATAAGACTAGGACATCTTGCTTATTTATAAACAAGTTAGGGTAACTCAAACAAAGATTAGAATTCGGAAAATTGCTCAAACGAAGTTTAGGGTTAGAGAACTTGCCTCGTGCGTAAGCTATTAAATTATAAATCACGATCACCTACACATATCATATGTATTACAACATCTATTAGTTATACTAACATCAACTTCATAAGTTCCACTCATCATCTTAGTTAAGTTATATGCTTTAACTTAAGGTCTAACCATATTGATCAAGAGTATAACATAATCACATACATAAATCTAAAAACTCCCTAACATATAACGTAAAGTTATAGCATTCAATTCACATCTCTAACTCTTACAAACATTGAGTTTCAATCGTTATTACTTGTTAACTAATAAATTAAAAAAATCTTCATACTTGGTATTAAAATGCATTTACAAGCTTATTACATCATATCATATTATTAGCTTCCTTTTTATGTTCATAAGACTAAGTTATGAGTACATGTTATGGACTGAAAGAAAAAAAAATAAACAAAACAGTTTTTGTCAGGGGTTGGCCTTGACACACATTTTAAGCCTTAGTACTTAGTACCGGTATTGGTATACTCTTTGAAAATCTGGGTTCTGCAGTTTGCGATACACTTAGCAGAAAGCCAATTTGGCCTATAAGCTATTTTCTAACAACCAAATTTTTACACATATCAATTATATAAACTTCATAGAATCATAATTTAAGATTTCTAACATATTTTTAACTATGTAAACAACCTAAACATCAAAATTACAACATTTAATTCCACTATTTTTATTATTTCTTATTCTTTTGTCATTCATAGAAAATTTCATCACTGTAAATTCGTTTCTCAACCAAAACAACTAATTTAACTCATGATATTTTTGTTTCTTCATATATTTTCACAATCAACAAACAATTTATAGTTTAACACATGAATTGAACATAAATTTTGATTCTAAAATAAGCCGTATTCATATATATTTCCTTTGTAATATGATTTTTCCATATATATCATATTTACATAAATTAAACAACTCTAAACCACATACGAATTATATAAAAATAGTTTATGTTTACTAATTAATACATTTGAGCCATAACTTCAACAATAATCATAGAATTCTAACTACAAAGGAATTAAAGCAAGTTTTTCAATGAAGAACAATAAGAAAATAAAACTACTACTTTAAAAAATTGAATTGCTACCTTCAAGTTTTTGTTTAGCCAACAAAGATGAGAGTAACCTTCTTGTTTCTCAAATTCATAGATATTTTTCTCTTCTTCCTTCTATAAGACCCCGAATTTTATGAAATAAAAGTATTCAATTTTCTTATAAATATTATGTTATTTGGTAAATGGTTAAATTGATAAAGGTTAAAGTTAAGGGTGATATTTGAAAATTTTGCAAAGTAAGCAAGTTGATATAAAATATTAAATGCGTGTAATAGAATATTATTTGGATTGGTCGGGAATATTCGTTTTAACAGGGGAATATTCTTACGACGGCATAATCATTGGTGGACCGCATGATGGAAGTATTGTCGTAGTTAGAAGATGGCGAAATATCTTTTATAAAAATAATGGCGAAAGTTTTTTGTTAAACCTGTTGAACTACCCGAGATAGTAAAGAAATGCTGATGTCTGGCGTGTTTGCATAGTAGCACATGGTATTGATTATTGATGCTTACGTGAGACCAATCGGGTAATTAATCGGATAAATGAGCAATTAATTACTATTAATTCACATGCTTATAACTATTTGTTCACATGTATGTACTATTGATTCAAATGCATGTACTATTAGGGGAGGTGGTTCAAGATTGATAATACTTGCATGACTAAATTAAAAATTTAGGTATAGATGAAGGTACTATACTGTAATTATTTTTTTCACATGTATAGAACTATTGATTCACATGATTGTACTATTGATTCACATGATGTTTTATTAGGGGAGGTGGTGCAAGTTTGATAATACTTGCAGGACTAAATTAAAAATGAAGAAAAAGATGAAAGTATTATACTGTAATATTTCAAGCCCCAAAACATGAAATTATCGAAACTATATTTTCCTATAAATAGAAGCTCACTCTTCTTTCATTCTCACCAATTCACTAAGACTCACAAGAGCAATTATAGAGAGAGAAGCTATAGAGAGAAAGAATAAGAGAAGTCTGCTACTTCACTATTCCAATTATCCGGTCTTCTTACGAGGTAAGGGTATTATTTATTTCATATTACGAAGAGATATTATTTTTCAGTATTCGTATGAATATTATTTTCATTCAATATTCGTAAGGAATATCATCTTCGTTCAATATTCGTAGGAATATTATTTTCGTTCAATAGTCGTAAGGGGTATTATTTATTTCATATTCTAAAGAGATATTATTTTTCGTATTCTTATGAATATGATTTTCTTTCAATATGCGTAAGGAATATCATCTTCTTTCAATATTCATATGAATATTATTTTTATTCAACAGTCGTAAGAGTTTTTATTTCTTTCGTATTCTGAAGAGAGTTATTTTCTTTCAATACTCTTAAGGTTTGTTACTCCATTCTTTATTATTCTGTTAGAATAACCTGTCTATGCGGACTACCTCATGCATGGTGAAATTCTTCTGTTATTCCATTCTTTATTATTCTATTGGAATAGCATGTCTACGCGGACTACCGCATGCATGGTGAAATTCTTCTGTTATTCCATTCTTTATTATTCTATTTGAATAACCTGTCTACGTGGACTACCGCATGCATGGTGAATGACCCATCGTATTCATTCTTTATTAAATTGTGGAAATGATCTGTCTAGGTGGATTACCGCATTACAGATGAAAATCAATTTGCAATTTCGTATATTCTATTATACTCGTATGAGATATCCTTCTTTTGTACTCGTCATGGAATATCATTTTCTTTTGTATTTTCCTTTTATGAGTACTATTCATGGAGTACTATTCATGGGTACTATTCATGTATACGACACTATTCACGTATACGGTACTATTAAAGAGTACTGTTCATAAAGTACTATTCACAAAGTACTATTTACGAGTACTATTTACGGGGTACTATTCTCGAAGTACTATTCATGGGCACTACAAAAAAATTGGGCTTCAACAACAACCGATTTTTCGTTGCTAAAGGTGCCAAATTTCGTTGCTAAAGGTTTTTAGCAACGACTTTACTGTCGTTGCGTCTTTCGTTGCGCAATGAGTGTTGCTAATTATTCCGCAACAAATGTATTTTTCTCGTTGCCAAAATTAATACATTTTGCAATGAAATTTGCTAAAAGTAATGTATAGTTGTAGAATAATTAAAATTTCATTGCTAAAAACCCCATTTCGTTGCAAAAGCTTGCTAATTGGCAACAAAATGAACTCTTTTTTTTTGCAACGACCATGCATTTTCGTTGCAATTGACACCATTTCGCAACGACATTTTTTGTTGCTGTAAATTATGAAAATTATTGCCTAAACTTTCTTTTGTTGCGGAATGTAAACTTTTTAGCAATGATTTTCATTGCTGATTATATTATTTGGCAACGACATTATGCTGAATCAGCAACGAAAATTTTTGCTGTTGGTTATTTTTCAATAGCAATGAAAGTCGTCGATTAGTAACGACATTATATGTTGTCGTTTCTTTAAATGTGAAACGAAAGTTGATATGATTTGCAACGATAAAAAATGTTGCCTTTTATTTTAGTATTAGCAACAATATCCTCTCCGTTGTTATTAGGTTAATTTTTTGTTGCCAAATATTATATCTTTAATGCCATTAGCAACGAATATTTGTTGCTGAATGTATAAAAAATTGTTGCTATATTAAAACTTGTTCAATGCTTTGGTAACGAATTATATTGTTGTCAAATCAAAATTTGATATTCTTTTTGTGTACCTGGCTGACTCAATGTCCCCATAGCAAATAATGGCAAAAATACAAAAAACTAAAATATTATTAACTTAATAAAATCACCCACTACATAATCATTCATTATCTTTACAATTAACCATCTAAAGCTACCACAGTTCTTCAATCAAAGTATATATCTACATATATAGAGAGAGTACACTTTATAATTTTGTCCCTTGTCTTCCGTAAACGTAGCACGAAAATTTGATACCCAGTATTATAAGGCAGGTCGTAGAAGCAGTCTTCCTGCACATATTTAAAAATAATAGCAAGTCAAGAAAATGAAGACTTGTGGGTTATTGGGTCATTAAGCTACCACTGAGCCATCTCAATCATTTTTCAATATCAAATTTGATTATAAGTTGTACTTACATAAATAATAAAAAAAGATAGGAAAGGAAAATCTATCCTTACCTTGACATAAGGCCTTTCCTCGAGAATTTTCATGATGCCCATTTCAGCTTCTTGAGTAGCAACAGTCTCCCTGAATATTGAGCCCACACAATGCTTGTGTACACTAAACCTTGGAGCCACCTTCTTGTAGGATTTACTTGGTATATGCCAAAATATTATCTCTGACACCCTAATCATTGATGTAATATTTGGTTTCACAACATCATGTAATTATTTCCTATAAACATTTACTCTGAAAACCACCATGGCATTCCTATATCTCTGGCACTGTCTTTGAATTCAAGTGTATTGTCAAGGAACACAGCAACCATCAAGGCAACAGTTGGGGATGATAAGAAGATGGTATTTAGGAAATCATTGAATTACACAACAAAAGAAGATGGTTCATGTGAGTTTAAGTAAAACCACATAATTTATTTGACAGCAAGTCTATTTCATAGGACTATGAATTTATAATCCACAAGTTCTAATAAAGCAGAAAGATGTTACTCACCTGATTAATGTCAATGGTCTGCAAGGCTTCCCCTATTAATAATAGGTAGCAGATTACAAGCCACGCTACATCATCATAACAAGTATTTAACAACTCATTTTCCTTTATAACCTCTCTCAACCTTAACCCCCTCGGTCTGCAACTTTTGATAATAGTTATAATACTTGCCTCGTCTAACTTATCCCCACCCTTCACAAGAACAGAGTAATAAAGCTTCTTCGATTTTCCATTGAGTGTTTCCTCTCTTTCATCAATATGCAACACGTAAAGATGAATACCTGAAAATTATCACAATACCTAAAGTACTGTCAATTTGTGAGATCACTATAAATTACAACTGATTATCTACAAATATTGTAACCTAAGTTAGCATGAGATTCAAAATATTGGCATAACAACTTTGATATCGAGCATCACTAGATTTTTTCTGTGCGCCATAGACCTGATAAGAAACAACATAGGTAAACTGTAAATCTGCCAAAGCTTGGGCACGTTCCTTGAGATTTCGATGGTCCTCCTTCATATCAATAGTCTAATAACCACCAAAGATAGCTGTAAAAGAAACATCAGTGTTCAATAAAAATAATTGCCTTCACTTCAAGTCATCATAGCTATTGATTCAATTTAAGACCTGAAAGAATAATTACTAACCATCATCCCCGGCAAAATCCAGGAAGCATTGAAGTTCAAGAGCTTCCTTATAGTACAACATTCCTCTCACTGGAAAATATAAGCACAAAGTCAATAAAAATCCAAAGATAACTAACTACTATAGTAGTATATTTTTATAACCATAACAAACTAAATACAAATCTACAAAGAATTGTTGGGTTAATCTCCAATATTATCTAGTAAAATAATTAGCCACACATGAGAACACAGAAATAATGACTGCAGCACAACTGAAATATATACATACATATAACAGTCCATAACAACTAACTAGTTTACTCTCATATCCTGTATGAACTCTGAGACATAACATATATAGCTCTTTGGAAGTCTTAAAAATAAAATAAAAATTGGTTGAGTAATGAACTTAGAGACTGTGAAGCTGTGGAACTGGTATTTCATACACAGTTACAAGGTAGACTACTTTCTTTGTTTTATTTTTGGCTTACATTGATTAACCTATGATAATCTACAAGGAAGCAGAAATAATTTTTTTACGTAATTACTGTTGGACTAATTGCTTATTTTCTTACCTACGTTCTTGTTTAATCTAGAGCAAAAGAGTTTTTATCCTTGGGTAGATTATGTGTTAGACTGGAGATTGAATTTCCAAATTATTTATTCTTAAAAACTTAAGTTAACATTACAGTACTCATAATAATAATAATAATTTAATTTCATTAACAGAGCATTTACAAAAGATTATGGCGAAACAAGGTTAGCCACCTGGTTTTCTTATCTGTTAAATGGTAGATCCATTTGTATAATTTGCATTGGCTTAAATTCTAGAGTATGAAAATGCATTATTTTCAATCTCATTTTTCATAAGCTCCAAACGTGGCGTGCCTTTGAAGCTACACTCTAATCCTAATACCAAAATAATAGTAACATGAATCACTGATCTCAAATATGAATTGCTTTTTTCCCATTATAATTTCCAAAACAATTATCCATTCATAAAAACTAGATCACATACCATTATGGCAATGTCATGTCATCCATTAGCTTGAACTAAATTAAGGATAACAGAACTAAATTTAATTGCTAGCGTGCAAGTCTAAACTGAGACAAGCAAGAGTATTTGGTCCATATTTTTAGAATGTTTATTTTGGGTTTCTGAAATCAACTATCATTTTAGTATACTTTTTGTATATCCCTCTTTCTCTTAATTTTCACAGATTGCATTAAGGAGACGGCTATGACAAACAATGAAAAATAACTCTTGTACTAAAACTGCCAACATCCTTGATTATAAGAAGAAATAAGAGACCATCCCTACACCTAGCAGCGACAATTTGTGAACAACTTTTATCATTGAAATTTCAAACTCACCGATTGTAATGAGAAATTATCTACAAGAGCAATGTAGTGAAGGAATTCCGGTGGTACGAAAACCACTCGTCGGCCACTCAAATGGTGTAATGATCATTGTTCCCAAACACACTTTGGCCCATGGTATGTTCCTGGCTCTTGTTGGAGATATTGCTCGATCCCGAGACAAGCTCGCATTTTCAATTGGTATATTGTTGGTTGTGATAACATCTCCCGGGTAAACCACAAAATTTGCCATACAATTACAATTATTCTGTAAATTTGGTAACAACGTAAGCATAGGGTCTTCATACTATATGCTAAGCATTAACTTGGTTATATTTAGATGAATGCAAGATTTTCGTAAGTCGAGACAAATTTATGGATTACGGAATCTTTGCGATGTCAACATATTCAGCAATACATTGCTAGCATGGCTTGTCATGCTTATTCGTATCCAGAATACAAAGCAGTAATGTATTTATTATCGTGTAGCTTCAAATTGATCAAGGCAAACTAGAATAGAGTTTACTCATTGGCCTAAAATAATGCTAAAGGATACAGAACTGCTAAAGACTACTCATAGTAAGAGAGAAATCAAACTCGTTATGACAATGCCTAATCCTAAAAAGAAAAATTATGACCTACCTTACTAAGTACTAACCAATCCACAGTCCTATTTTAATATTGTTTGGAAATGACGGAGAGAGAATTCATAAATCAACTTCTTATTATTAAGATTAAAATCTCGGATTGTAATTCACATGGTTATATTGTAATTTCTGAACTATTACTCTAAAGTCTAAACAATTATATTGTGGGAGTAGGAAAATAAGCATATGATCCTTCAAAGTTTATAGAGCTACAACCATGATAACATCACCTGGGTATATTATTGGCTCTGATAACGTCTCCCAGGTATTAAACCCAAATTCCTTTCTCTCTCCTCCCTCCTTTCCACCCATCTCTGGAATTCCCGGTAGCCACCTCGGAATATAATTCCTCCCATCTTTCCCCCTCTCTATTCCACTCGTCAAACCCACAAACCCCTCTCCATCCTCTAAACGGCGTCGTGTCAACGGCTTCGCAAATGGGATTTTGTCTTTGTACTTTACAAACTTGATGATATCAAGAATAGGCCCGGAACTGTAAAATCTCTGGTTCACATTTGATCCGTCGAGAAAACTCTTTATCGAATGCAGGTGTTCAATTGTGACAATGATGTTGAGGAGGTTGGATTCGTAAGTAATTTGGTGGAATTAAGCGAAAGCGATGGCGGTGGCGGCCAGGCTTGGAGGTACTGGTGGTGATGTCGATTAAAGTTGAAGGGTCGCGTTTTGGTGGTTGAAGCCAGCGATTGGCGAGATCTGGGCAACGACGATCCTTTTGACGGCGAAAGGGAATGGAGATGCGGATTGGGGTTTTTGGGTTTGTGATTTCATGGTGAGGATTGAGTAGCTTGGGGTTAGAGATTGTCGCAGAACCCTAATAATTTTTTCTCTGTTATCGAGATATGGTGTTTAATTGAAAGAATTTGAGATTTTTTTTGTTTAAATTTAATGGTTTGTGGCGGGTTGGGTGATTGATTGGGTCGTTTTTTTTTAATTTTTTTATGAAATATACTCCCTCCATTCATTTTACGAAGGGTTCATGTTTATAAATTTTAAGAATATACATTTTTAATATTTACTTTTATATATCTAAAATATAAACTACCAAATAAATTTGAGAATAATTTGCCATACATATAAACTACCAAATACATTTGAGAATAATTTGCCATTTTATATTACAAGGAATGTAGAAGAGATGGTGCATGAAATAAATAAGATAATGCTTATAATCTAATGAATACTTTAATTACAACTATAACTAGAATAAGAAAAAACTAATGAGTTTTAAAGTATAGTATTAATGAATGAATATTAATTTATTTATTTTTAATAAATACAAAATCAATAATCTAAATTACAATTCAAATAACTTTTCATCATTTTTAAAATTCTAAATTAATTTTAATTTTAAAATCAATGCTCTAATTATAATTATAAATAGAATAAGAAAAAATAATGAATTTTAAAGTATAGTTCATTAATTCTAAATTAATTCGAACCTAATACATTTTAATAATAAAATTATATTATCCATTATATTATTGCCTCCCCTGTTATCGCAAGTAAATTTTGAAAGTACAAAATTTGTGTAAAGTTAATACATATATATATATAATTAATTTATATATATGTGACTTATTAAATATTGATATATATATATATATATATATATATATATATATATATATATATATATATATGGATCCCAATTCATGGCAACCGGTTGTTAAGAGTACTATTCCAGCAACCATCATCTCAATCGTTTTCCATCATTGATCAATATAATTAATGGTTGAGATTGAAAAAAATAAAAGTCTTACCGCTACAAGTTGTAGCGACAATAATTACACTTTAGTAGATTAGTAAGTGTAATTATTGCCATTACAATTTTAGCGACAAGACTTTTATTTTTTTCAATCTCAGCCATTAATTATATTGAATATTTAATTCTTTTTTTCAAAATTATATTGTCTATTGCTCCAGCCTCTCAACATCGTAATTAAGTTTTTTAAGTAAAAAAATTATAACAAGTTAATAATTATAATTTGGTAAGTTAATATATAGAGTAATATGGTTATACAGCTGTGTATAATTTATTTGTCCATAGTCTGTCAAAACTATGTCATTTTGGCAAATTTTTATTATTATTAAAGAAACAGCTTCTCTCTTCCCAAATCAGAAATCAAAAACAAATATGCCAAAACGACGCAGTTTTGAAAGACTATGCACAAATAGAATATACACGGCTATATATATGGGCCCCCATTCTTGGCCCTCATAGAAATTATTGTGCACAAATAGAAATTACTCATTTGCCCCTCATTTGCTCATGTGCTACATTGTCTACCGCTACAAGTTATGGTGGTTGTTTAGTTAATTAATAAATTAGAATGGCTTAATGGTAGCTTAATGACCCAATAACCCATAGGTCTTAGGTTTGAAACCTATCTGTGATATTTTTGCTTCTTATATTATATTTTTTGTGTATTAGATAAATAATATTACCATATATATATATATATATATATATATATATATATATATCCATCTTAAATCTCCACATTAAACTAAATATATATAAAGTAACTATGAATATTTATATAACGTAACTATGAATATTTTAATATATATATATATATATATTTATATATATGTATAAACAAATATTCATATAAATTTATCTTTAAAATTTATAAACAAATATTTATTTATAAATTTATAAATATTTCATCTAAAATTTATAAAATTTAGATATGAATATTTGTTATAAATATTTATATGAATATTTAGAGATAAATTTATAAATATTTATATGAAGAGCAAGGATCAAGAGCATTCTCCTTATCTAGAATTCCTCATTAAATAACACTCCTTTATTAAAACGACGTTGTTTTGGAGGTTCTTAAAAGAGAGTGGTCCCACTTGCTTTTCTTTTATTTACAAAAATGTCACCCGCGGGCTTACTTGTTTTTTAAAAGAACCTTCAAAACGACGTCATTTTAATAAAGGAGTGCTATTTAAGGAGGAATGCTATATAAGGAGAATGCTCTTGATCCTTACTCTTTATATAAATATTTGTTTACATATATACACACACACACACACACACACACATATATATATATACACACACACACACACACACACGTACATATCTTATATGGACGGGCTGACATGACGAATATTGAACTTTATCCCAAAAAATAGGTTAATGCACAAATTTGAACGTAAGACCTCTAGTTTGGAATATTGATCCAATGACCACCCAAGCACCTGGGCCTAGTTGCTATTATTTTGCAAGGATTAGTATTGTAAGACCCCAGCTTTTTATAAATAAAGATTTAATTTCTCTAATTATTATTTTGAAATAGTAAGGGTTGATTTGATTAATGTGGTTAGTTATGGGTAAAATGCATAAATATTTCAATTAAGCAAGTGGTTATAAAATATTCATTGTTATTTGGGGAATATTCGTTTGGTCGTGGAATATTCTTCTTTGTCGGGGAAATATTAAATGACAATGCAAGCGACCTTTATTATGGGCCCATAAATGAAAGCGATTGGATGAAGAAAATGACAAGTATAAGTTGTTTATAAATAATCTGCGTAGTTATTTACAGATTAATCTTGTAGGAATTCTCGGTTGTTAAAACACGATGTACACGATGATTGTACCAATTATTGATTCTTACAAAAGAAGGCACTACTCAATAATTATTCAAAGTAATTATTTATTCAATATTTTATTTTATTGATTCAATAATTATTACGTTGATATTTTATATTATTTTTGTTTCAATAATTATAACTTCTACGGTATTTTTTATTATCGGATCAATAATTCATATTATTTGAATAATATTATTAGATAACATTATTAGCAATGTCTAGAAAGTTCTGTCCAAGGAGAGGTTTGGTCACCTAATTGCGCGCCAGTAAGGAGAAATCCTTATTAGAAAGTCCCATCTTTCCGGAGCGGCACGGTTGTCGATATTGTGATTACGTAATATTATTTGTGAATAATTAATTATTGATTTATATGATAAGGAAAATATTCATTTTATGTGGATATAGATGGAGAAAATTTTAATGTGACAATTGTTAAAAATTGATATTTTATCTTTTCTGATAAAATAATTCATTTAAATATATTATTATATTTTAATAATATAATAATGGTGATATTTTTACAATGAATATGTAATATATGAATAAATGAGGAGGAAGAGTATTTTTGTTACTATAAATGCTAAACACATGTTAAACATGTTGGTGGACACAATTTTTGACTGAAATTTGATTATTGCCTGCAAAATCGTCCGTATGTGGATTTTGGTCAATTTTTGTTTGGAATTTGGAAAAACTTTCTTCTACAAAGTTGTAGAGAATTAAATTTCCTATGGAATGGACATAAGAATTGAATTTTTCTGATAAAAGGGCTATTTATTATAAATTATTGAAGTTCTGGAATATTAGGTCTGAATTGATTTTGTTACAAAAATTGTTTAAAACATGCTTTTCATTTTGGTGGGCCCCACATGAGTGATAAACATGCTAAATTCAGATTTTCTAAGGTGGGCTTGAAAATTTTTATTTTTATTAATATTATATTAAATTTTCTGCTTTGGTGTTCTAAGCATTTTCTTATAAATAGGGTTCTTAGGTTAGAATTGAAAATCACACCAGAAATTGAAGTTTTCTCTCTTTATATTATCGAGCGTATTTTTATGAGTATTTTGATATCTTGAGTGTTGCTATACGGTGCAAGTTCCTTCAGCACTATATCTAATATTCCAGCCAGAAGTATTATTCTTTTGAGGTAAGGGATGTTATTTTTTTTATAAATGATATTATTTCTTTCAATATCATTATACCGGAATATTGGTAAGATTTTTCTTGTTAAATTTTTATCTTTTCATGTCGGGGTTACTATTCATGAGTTACTATTCACGAGTTACTATTCACGAGTTACTATTCATGAGTACTATTCACGAAGCATGATGATTTTTCTTGTGGAATTTCTACCTTTTAGTGTCGGAGTTAATATTCACGTATACGACACTATTCACGTATACGGCACTATTCACAAATACGACATTATTCACAAATACGACACTATTCACAAATACGACACTATTCACAGAAAAATTAAATTTTCTTTTCCGTCTCCAAGATTATCTGTTATGGTTCCTATCTTTGATTGGATCTATATTTTGATCTTCATTTTTGAATTCTGCTCAATAATAGTTTATTATGGAGTATTTTTTAACATGGATAAACCGAAGTACGAATTCTTAATTCTTGTCCTTTTATCGCACTAGATTCATTTTCTTAAAATTATTTTTCATCATCCTCAGTCCTAAATGATGATATTACTGAATATATTTGGCCTGTAGTGCAAAGATGAATGATTTCATGATGAATATCTTTGGTCCGTAGTGCAAAGATGAACAGGTGTTGAGATGAACATGACCGACTGATTAATATCTTTGGTCTGTAGTGCAAAGATGACTATTTGATTCAAGATATATATTGATTGATGTTACAGGGACAAAATATCGATGATGGACTTTTAAATTCATAGATGATAGTAGATTTCATTCTCTACTTAACTCTTCTAATGAATTGTTGTTTCCGCTGCAGTTGTTGATCTAAAACTTATTGTCTAGTGTATTCTATCAGATTTTTCCCTGTTGAAGACTAAGGATAATTTGTTGTACATTATCTTAGTCATATTATTCTTTACTGGGCTAGTTGAGCTCACCCTTTTCCTTTTTGTTCTATTTTTCTTCTCAAGAGGCGAGAATATAACGGGAACTAGTTGGGGTGTGGAGTGATGATTCAATACAGTTATTTTAGTAGTCCTCACTATTTTGTAAACTAGTGTATCAATAATTGCAATGAGGACTTTATTTGAGTGTGAATATTGTCTAGAAGACAATATTTGTATTTAAACTCACAGCATAAGTGTTGTCGTATTTTACACGACAATTGTAATAATGAAGTTGTAGTTGTTTCTGTACCATGTATTTGGCGACTCAGAATAGGTTGGGTGGATTGGACCTATTTTTGGGATGTCACAGTTGGTATCAGAGCTTAGGGATATGGTCTCTGGCGGAGATCGGGGAATAGAACTAGGAGGGGAGAGACGAGTAAATCCTTTGCTATTGTGTCCTACCTAAGCTTATTTGTTGGCCGGTCATAATATAGGGATATTATGTGATATGTTAATTTGTTTAATTAACCCTTGTTTTATGGAACTATTTAAGAATGGAAACTGAGAATGTTAACAGTGGAGTAAATGAGACCGTGGAGACACCTTTACTCACCAATTAGGAGAACGTGCAATAAGAAGATAATGTTCATCATGTAAACAACACCACTGATCAGACGATGAACGATGGGATGTTTAGAAGCTTTTTACAGTTCATGAAAAATCAGATGAGGGAGACTCGTGTACAAAATACGGGTGGAAAGGATAGCAACGCGCGGTTTGTCACAGTCAAATAGTTCAAAGAGTTGGGACCACCAGAATTCTGGAGAAAGTCGGATTTGATTAAGGCGGAGACGTGGGTTAAGCAAATAGATATTTGATATCTTGGGATGTACGGAGGAACATAAGGTTCCATTCGCCACTTTTATGTTCCGTAATGAGATAGATTACTGGTGGGAATCTGTGAAGCGTACCCAGCCAGCCGCACTCAGCATGTCTTGAGAAACATTTCAAAAACTGTTCAATGCCAAGTACTTTCCTGAAAGTATTCATCATATGAAGGAGGTAAAGTTTATTAGACTAGAACAGAACAACATGACGGTGTCCCAGTACGAGGCGAAGTTCGCGGATTTATCCAGGTTTGCACCTCATTTGGTGGAGAATGAGGAACGTATGACGCAGATGTTTCTGAGAGGTTTGAAACCCGACATACGTCAATCTCTCATTTCTCATAAATTTTCTCTATATTCAGATGTTGTGAACAGGGCTCAATTACTAGAGCGAGATAATGAGTCTGTTCAACTAGGCGATCAGCAACACGATAATAATTGTACTGGTGGAAACGACCATCGGGATAATGATAATCATCGTGGAGGAAATTATCATGCCAGAAATAGTAACCACTTCGATGGTAATCATGGCCAAGATAATAAAAGAAATAATTCAAGTGGAAATTTCAAGAAGAGAAGATTTAACGATGACGGGAAGACGTCGGCACCAGCAACAAATTTTAGGGGAGGAGAACGACCGCCAGTTAGATTCTACAGATGCGGAGAGGAGGGACATATAAGTCCAAACTGTTCACAGCCTTCCAAGGTATGTTTTAGTTATGGAAAAGACGGTCACATAGCTCGATTTTATCCAGTAACGAAATCAAGTCCAGCAGGGATGGTGGCACCAAAGGCCGATACGGACAAAACAAAGTCGGCAGTTTCTTGAAGAGCGTTTGTCGTTACTGCCCAAAACGCGAGGAACCCGAACGAAGGTATCACGGGTTAGTTAATTATAATTTTTTGCAAAATCTATACCTTATTAGATACCGGTTCTACCCATTCTTTTATCTCTATTACTTGCGCTCAACGTTTAAACTTGACTCCGGAGAAATTGGACTTTGACTTATCTGTGGAAACTCTGTTAGGAGAAACTTTCATTACATCCACTGTTTATAAATCTTGTTTGATCCAAGTTGGCACCATCACATTACCTATTGATCCTATCTCTTTAAAGATACTTGCTTTTGATGTGATTTTAGGGGTTAATTGGTTAACTACTCATCATGCCAAAATTGATTGCTTTCGTAAGGTTGTTAGTTTTTATATTCCTAAGAAACCTGTTATTCGAATTCAAGCAACCAAATCATTGAAGTCAAACTCTTTCATATCAAGCCATAAAGCCATTCATTTATTGAAAAATGGATGTCATGTTTTCTTAGACCATGTCATGGACTTGAACAAAAATACATCAGATTTGAATTATATTTCTGTTGTTAATGAATTTCCTGATGTATTTCTTGAAAATTTCCCGGCCTACTCCTTGAGCGTGATATTGAATTTTGTATCGACTTTGAACCCGGTACAAAACCCATTTCTAAAATCTCATATTGAATGACTCCTATTAAACTTCAGGAGATAAAAAACCAACTACAAAAGTTGATAACCGAGCCTCTAACTGGTGACTTCCTTTGTGGAATGCACCGAAGCCAGACTCTCCGTAGGAGATGCCATATTCGTGCGGTAGTAAATTGATAGGTGCCATTGTGACGTGCTATCCAAGATTGGGATATGAGTCACAGTTGAGTTCAACCTAAGTCAGTAATCGAAATACATAGTTTTCTAGGCTTAGCTGGTAATTATCAAAGATTTGTGGAAAGATTTTCTCGAATCGCTACTCCATTAACTCAGCTGACTCATAGAGATACAAAATTTGAATGGAGCAAGGAATATGGGAAAAGCTTTGAAGAACTCAAAAGGAGACTCATTTAAGCACATGTTTTGACCATACAATCCTGGAAAAGAGAACGTGGTAGTTGACGTGTTGAGTAGAAGATCGTATACAAGTACGAGTGCGATATATTAAAAGACCCATTTCGTATAACTTACAAATGATAGAGATAGAGTTAAAGACTCTAGGGACCCATGTGATGATATATGAGTAGAATCGACTTTAATCAATAAAGTTAAAACCGTTCAAGCTACACACTAGAGCTGATGAATATAAAGAAGAAGGTGCAAGAAGGCATTATTTTAGAAGTAAGAGTCGATGAAGAGAAGAAATCTCAACCTTCAATTTATTAGTCCATTTGAAATCCTCGATCGAATAGGAACTGTGGCCTATAAACTCGTTTTACCGCCAAGTATGTCGCGTGTTCATAACGTTTTTCACGGATTGATGTTACAAAAATATGTGGACGACCCGAACCACGTTATTAAGTTAGAACCAGACGAAATAGTCGAAGATTTAACGTACGAGGAGGTACCTGTCAAGATCTTGGATAAGAAGGAGCATGTCCTACGCACAAAGGTTATACCACAAGTTAAAGTTTTATGGAGGAACCATGTTATTGAAGAAATGACCTGGGAGTTGGAATCAGAAATGAAAGCGAGGTATCCTCACCTTTTCAAAACACCAGGTACGTACGTCAATTTCAAGGATGAAATTTCATAAGGAGGGGAGGTTGTAAGACCCCAGCTTTTTATAAATAAAGATTTAATTTCTCTAATTATTATTTTGAAATAGTAAGAGGTTGATTTGATTAATGTGGTTAGTTATGGGTAAAATGTACAAATATTTTAAATAAGCAAGTGGTTATAAAATATTCATTGTTGTCGGGGAATATTCGTTTGGTCGTGGAATATTCTTGCTGTTGGGGAATATTCATACGACGTCGTAGTCTTGTGTGGGCCCCATAACGGAAAGCGATTGGATGAAGAAAATGACAAGTATAAGTTGTTTATAAATAATGGCGTGATTATTTACAGATTATCTTGTTGGAATACTCGGTGGTTAAAACACGAGTAGCACTACCAGATTACACCAATTATTGATTCTTACGTAAGAAGGCACTACTCGATAATTATTCTTTTGTAATTCTTATTCAATATTTTATTTTATTGATTCAATAATTGCTACGTTCATATTTTATATTATTGTTGTTTTGATAATTATCACTACACAGTATTTTTTATTATCAGATCAATAATTCATATTATTTGAATAATATTATTAGACAGCATTATTGGCAATGTGTAGAAAGTTCTGTCCAAGGAGAGGTTTGGTCACCTAATTGCGCGCCAGTAAGGAGAAATCCTTATTGGAAAGCCCCCTCTTTCCTTGGAACGGCCTAGTTGTCAGTATTGTGATTCTGTAATATTATTTATAAATAATTAATTATTGATTTATATGATAAGGAAAATATTCATTTTATGTGGATATAGATGGAGAAAATTTTTAATGTGACAATTGTTGAAAATTGATATTTTATCTTTTCTGATAAAATAATTCATTTAAATATATTATTATAATTTAATAATATAATAATGGTGATATTTTTACAATGAATGTGTGATATATGAATAAATGAGGAGGAAGAGTATTTTTGTTACTATAAATGCTAAACACATGTTAAACATGTTGGTGGACACAATTTTTAACTGAAAATTTGATTATAGCCTGCAAAATCGTCCGTATGTTGATTTCGGTCAATTTCTGTTTGGAATATGGAAAAACTTTCTTTTGCAAAGTTGTAGAGAATTAAATTTCCTATGGAATGGACATAAGATTTGAATTTTTCTGATAAAAGGGCTATTTATTATGAATTATTAAAGTTCTAGAATATTAGGTCTGAATTGATTTTGTTACAAAAATTGTTTAAAACATGCTTTTCATTTTGGTGGGCCCCACATGAGTGATAAACATGCTAAATTTAGATTTTTTAAGGTGGGCTTGAAAATTTTTATTTTTATTAATATTATATTAATTTTTTTGCTTTGGTGTTCTAAGCATTTTCCTATAAATAGGGTGCTTAGGTTAGAATTGAAAATCACACCAGAAACTGAAGTTTTCTCTCTCTATATTATCGAAATGTATTTTGTGAGTATTTTGATATCTTGAGTGTTGCTATCTGGTGCAAGTTCCTTCAAAGACTATATCCGATATTCTAGCGTAATCTTTATTCTTTTGAGGTAAGGGATGTTATTTTTTTTATAAATGATATTATTTCTTTCGATATCATTATACCGGAATATTGGTAAGATTTTTCCTATGAAATTCTTAACTTTTCATGTCGGGGTTACTATTCATGAATTACTATTCACGAGTTACTATTCATGAGTACTATTCACGAAGCATGATGATTTTTCTTGTGGAATTTCTACCTTTTAGTGTCAAAGTTACTATTCACATATACGACACTATTCATGTATACGGCACTATTCATAAATACGACACTATTCATAAAAAAATAAAATATTCTTTTCTGTTCCAAGATTGTCTGTTATGGTTCCTATCTATGATTGGATCTATGTTTTGATCTTCATTTTTGAATTCTGCTCCATAATAGTTTATTATGGAGTATTTTTGAATGGATAAACTGAAGTACGAATCCTTAATTCTTGTCCTTTTATCTAACTGGATTCGTTTTCTTAAAAAAAAATTCATCATCCTTAGTCCTAAATGATGATATTACTGAATATCTTTGGCCTGTAGTGCAAAGATGAATGATTTCATGATGAATATCTTTGGCCCGTAGTGCAAAGATGAACAGGTGTTGAGATGAACATGACCGACTAATTAATATCTTTGGCCTATAGTGCAAAGATGACTATTTGATTCAAGATGTATATTGATTGATGTTACAGGGACAAAATATCGATGATGGACTTTTAAATTCATAGATGATAGTAGATTTCATTCTCTACTTAACTCTTCTAATGAATTGTTGTTTCTGATGCAGTTGTTGATCTAAAACTTGTTGTCTATTGTATTCTATTAGATTTTTCCATGTTAAAGATGAAGGATAATTTGTTGTACATTATCTTAGTCATAATATTCTTTACTGGGCTAGATGAGCTCACCCTTTTCCTTTTTGTTCCATTTTTCTTCTCAGGAGGCGAGAATATAATGGGAACTAGTTGGGGTGTGGAGTGATGATTCAAAACAGTTGTTTTAGTAGTCCTCACTATTTTGTAAACTAGTGTATCAATAATTGCAATGAGGACTTTATTTGAGTGTGAATATTGTCTAGAAGACAATATTTGTATTTAAACTCACAGCATAAGTGTTGTCGTATTTTGAACGACAATTATAATAATGAAGTTGTAGTTGTTTCTGTACCATGTATTTGGTGACTCAGAATAGGTTAGGTGGATTGGACCTATTTTGGGGGCATCACAAGTTTTTTTTTTTTTTTATTATTATTATTATTATTATTATTATTATTATTATTATTATTATTATTATTATTATTATTAGTACTACTATTATTATTATTACTGTTATTGTTATCATTATTATTAGTACTATTAGTACTATTATTATTATTATTATTATTATTATTATTATTATTATTATTATTATTATTATTACTACTACTACTACTACTACTACTATTACTACAACAAAAAGGCTTATCAAATGATAGCATGATATGAGATGAGTATCAAACAACCGATCATGATTACACGATATTAATCATGACTAATCCGGTCATTTGGATGGACATCAGCGACCAACAATAGTGACCGATCTCTCAATGAATCGAATCTGTCGCTATTACGACTCATCTTTGAGTCATTTGTCACCGGTGACGCGTGGCTGCGTGTCCGCGACCGATAATAGCGTAATTTAATTGGTCGATAGTTTCAAAGTAGTTATCAGCGATCGCGTTTCAGTATTAGCGACCGCATGCAGTCGCTGATGTTTTTTTTAAATATTTTTTTTCCTGTTTTATTGATTTCCCAAAAATAATCTGCTTTGTACCTGCTTTTTATCCCAACACACAACAGTATATATAAGCATCCATCCATGCTAACGACCATATGATAAACATTCATACATGATAACTACAGTATGATAAACATCCATCATAAACCAACACAACACAATACAATCATAAACATCCATATAATAGAATCGTAAACCAATACAATTGTCCAAAGAATGAATCTAAAAGAGTACAAGGCTTTAAAAATCTAAAAAACAAGTCTAGCAAGGCTTTAAAAATCTAACATATATGACTGGTCTAGCTCTTCATGAATCATCCAAATTAGTACCCTGTAATTAACAAAAGAATAAAACATATATGTTGTATGTGTTGATACTACTATAACTCGGGGAAAGCTAAACAATAGACAATGTAGTGAAACATATAAGTAAGATTGTGACAGTAACAATATCGATATATATACCTGGTCGCCACCCTGATGATGTGATTCTACTGCTGCCTCCACTGCCTCCGTCAACTCATCAGGACTAAGAGAATGCAGATGCCCGCCCAGTATACGAAGAAGATCACGATTCTGACAGATCGCTCTCACACAGTCAGCATGAGTATGATAGGCTGGATGACCTGATGACTATGTAGACTAGGTAGCAGAGCTGCCTATGCCACTGATGGTCGGGCGTCGTTTTTGTCCTTGGCCTTTAACATAGTTTTTCTTCACGACGGACGCCCTCTCCCACAATTCTTGATCAATCGACGGACGCGGGGTGCCTTTGAGAAAACGCTCGTTCATTAAGCCCTTATAAGTGTCCTATCAGAAGGTCAACAATTAAATAGTTAAAAATAAATTTAAAAAATGCTAAAAAAGGTTGTCACAATTTATAAACAACATATTAGTATAAAGTTAACTAATTACCGCTATATGAATAGCGTTGGGCAGACCATCACGGGTGGCCACATACACATCCAACCAATTGATAGGTTGACCTTGAGACTGAGACTCCAACAGTTCATGTTCTCATATTAATATGTAAACATATGATATTTTAGCTACAAAACATGATTGTAAACATAAAAACAACTAACTAAGCCAATAAGCATGCTATACATACGTACCTAGCAAATAATATCTTGCGTTGTGATATACCGCCGCCGCAGATGCGTGCCTTTTGCCTTTTCACCTTCAGATACACCTGAGGATCTGTTCGAGGTGGCAGTCTTGCATCTCTTGACCCAGCTCTCAGCTCTCCATTGGTCACACATCTGCAGCCATATGGGTTGTGCGCACCACCAGGGGCTATGTTCATGCATATTCTGCTCACCCTGTCCTGGATGGTCAATCTCAGCATTGTGCAGGGCTTTCTGTCATTCCTTGTTCAGATTATCTTTAGTTGGACGATTGCACTTCGCTAGAAGCGATTGTTCAAATAAGCGATGCATGTGAGTCGTCCCATCTATACCGCTTCTGCAAATAAAACAACAATAATAATATTAAAACTATTATATTACCATAATCCAACATTACTAAACAATATTATTTGATTAACTATGTATTATCTATCGTGAGTGATAAAAAATATATACGAAATTCAGCCCAAATTTGCATCCTTATGGGGAGAGGTGTGCTCATCGCCCATGTAATACTCAGCGTGAGGCCGATTCAGAAGCTTATAATTGTGAAATGCACTTCACAATTTTACTATCTTGAAAATCACTACAATATATAATAATTTACAGTCATATATATTTATAACAATGGAAATATTAAACCCTTATATATACACGATGTTTAACTTACGTGCTTTTTGGAGGAGGACAGATCTGTATAAGAATGCGATCATCCGGATTAGCCGGGGCCTTCGGCACATGATTAGGGCCCCGACCCAACCCGTGCTTTCGTGCTGCAGGTTCAGAAGATAGATATAAATAAAAAATTTAGGATGTTAGTATGAGTTATAAATGAAAGGTACATAAACATGTCAAGGATATAGAGAACATGTACATATGTAATTGTATGTAATACAATTAAAACTAAACATACCTTTTATAGATAAGGATATAAAGAACATTCCAAAAAGGCATGGTATATTGTTGTCATCCTACATATTTTAATTGACACCAACCAAGGAAGTATCCATATTTACTTCATTATAGTTTAAGGTATTTGGGGAAGATGACTGTACACTTTAAGCATGTGTATTTTAGTTTCCTAAGGTTACTTTTATCATCATCTCACTTTCCTTGGTCATCTAGCCAATTTTAACCTATTAAAGCTCACTTTAGGCTTGGTTTCTTTAGCTTGTGTAGCTTACTTATGTCATATTATGACTATTGAAACTTTCCCACATGGTCCAGGTATGGGAATTCTATACTTAGGAATTCTATACTAATCCCATAGGCAATTAGAATAGAAATTCATAAAACCTATAGATAGACAACTCTAAACACTACCAATACTGCACCATATAACATTCATAAACAATGCGTGGCAGGAATATTATGGCCTCTATCAGTTAAAGAGAAAATCCTCAAACACCCACAAACATTAGTGATAAAAGCATAGAACTTAATAAACATAACCCATCAAAAAAATTAATTAAAGAAGCGTAAGAAAGTAAACCAGAAAACTCAACTAGTAACTCACTACTTTTGTAATGAGGAAATGATAACTATATGGACGTAAAGCGGAGAAAAGAAAGACAACAATGTAGAAGATCAAGTTAATTAAAGAAGAATTTAGAAAATCTAGAATATTTTTTGTCTGTCAAATTCTTCAACAATCAAAAATATCAAGTGATTATGGAAAGTAATACTATAAGTAAGGTCAAGAGAATAAACATAAGTCATACATTTGGAACATTTCACCAACTAGTAGAAGAAGAAAGTTGTATTAGATTGGACAATTGTGTACCAATCAGCTGCAAACAATTCACTTTGCATCATTCATCCAACTATTTCAATGTTTCTTTAGGTAAATAACTACATTATCCAATAGCATCATTTTTGTTCATATCAAGCTATGACTGTCCAGGACCTACATTCAAAGAGACCCGAACAGCAGGGAATAATCTCCCAAGTTCTAGAACTAACAGAAATATAAAAGACATCAGTTCCCTCATATGTCTTGAACTTCTCCTGGTAACTCAAATCTTTGTGGAGTTAAACTTCAAAACATACAATTACTTTTCATCCTATAACTGCCCAAATGACAGAACTGATTATTAAACAATCTTTCAAGAATTCGGTAACTGAAACACCAATATTCTTTCAAGGCTTGATTATTAAAAATGTAAGCTCAAAAACAAGGCTTCATTGCTCATAGTACATAAAATTATCATGGTGTTGTTATTTATGTATTATTCTAGGAATAGACATGTTTGATACCTAGACACATCAACATCTGATTTCCCTACCCGATGCTGAAAGTTAATACCCAAACTCAAAGAATAATGTAGTGGGGAAAAGGTTCCATCAATAGAATAACACCCAATCTATATCCAATTCAGAAATAAAGAGAATTAGGGTTACCTGTGGCGACGGCGATGGTAGTGGACAACGGCGGCGATCAATTTCTCCCTCCCTCTTCTCTTCTCCCCCTTCTCGCTCTTCTCCCTATTCTGTTCCCCCTCGTTGTTTTCTTCTCTCGTCTGATGAACGAATGAATGCCGGAGTCTAATTTACTTTTAGAAGATCAGCGACCGCCATCAACGATCGATCGCAGTGTCGGCCGATTTTTAATGACATGGACGATTAAATGACCAGCTTTGCGTCATTTGATATATATAATCATAAAAATGAGCGTGCCAACTTTTCGCACCAATTTTTGGGAGGAAAATTCTTGTCGTGACCGATCGATCGCATCGCGGTCATTTGATGGCGATCATTGATCTTCTAAAACTACAAAATAGTAAATAGACAACGCAAAAAAAAACGTTATGGTTTCAGTCAGAAAAATATCGTGGTTAAGGGTATTATCTATTTGACACCCTTACACAATGTTTTTAAAACGTTGTAGTTAAGCACATTCCACAACGTTTTTTAAGAAAAAAACGTTGTAGATTTGTTTTCCATAAATTAGCAGATGCTTAAAAATGTTGTACTATTATTATTTTGAATGTTGTTATTATTATTATTATTATTATTATTATTATTATTATTATTATTATTATTATTACTATTATTGTTATTATTATTATTATTAGTACTATTATTATTATTATGACTGTTATTATTATTATTATTATTATTATTATTATTATTATTACTATTATTATTATTATTATTATCTTAATTTAAGGCAACATTTTAATAGTCGTTGCAAAAAGTTCAATAAAATATGCAACGAAAATAAAAATTGTTGCCAATGAATGTGGTCCATATTAGGCAACGAAATATAGCAACAAAAAAACTTTTGTTGCCCACGATGAGGAGAAATCAAGTGGTTAGAAATTTTGCAACGAATTTCTAGTGAATTTTGTTTCCAAATTTTGCAACTACTTATGAATTTCGTTGCAAAAAGGACTGAAAGCCTGACACAATCTGCAACGAAGGACAAGTTTTGTTGCTAAACATACACTTTTAGCAACGACTTATAAAGTCGTTGCCTGAAAAATCGTTGCTAAAGCCCCATTTTTAGCAACATAAAAACTTCCGTTGCCCACGATGACGGGAAAGCAAGTGGCCGAAAACTTTGTAACGAATTTCTAACGAAATTTTTTCCCGCCAATGAATTAGCAACAAAATTTTGCAACGCCTTATGAATTTCGTTGTAAAAAGTGAAAGCCTAACACAATCAGCAACGAAGGACAAATTTCGTTGCTAAACATATACTTTTAGCAATGACTTATAAAGTCGTTGCCCAAAAAATCGTTGCTAAAGCCCCATTTTTTTGTAGTGGGGGTACTATTCACCCGGAGTACTATTCATGACAAAAATTGATTTTTTTCGGTCCAAATGATTTTTGATACGATATCATTCTTGAATTTTACTCCACAAAGTAGAATTATGTTGGCAATTTGGATATTTTTAAACTCTAGATAAATTTAAAGACTTTAATATTTATCCTTTGCTTTCTATTAATTGAATTCTTATATCATTATCATCATCCTCATTCTAATATCGTGATGAAAGTCATCTTTGACTTACGTGCATAGATGGACTATTGATTGGTATGATTATGACCACGGATCATTCAGTATAATCATGACCCGTAATGTTATAAATGATGTGGTAAAAGTCATCATTGGCCCGTAGTGCATTGATGGACAGTTGTTGGTATGATTATGACCAGGGATTATTCGGTATAATCATGACCATTGATGATTACATGAATATCCGTGGCCCGTAGTGCAGGGATGATTCGATGATGTTGTAATAACCCGATATTTTCTATATAAATAAATAAGAAATTTTGTGTATAATTTTTTATTTATTTTAAAGGTGGGAATATGTGACAAGTAACGTGTTTGTATATTTGTGATAAATGAAAATATATTTATTACCTGAATAATTATAAATAATTTTTTTTAGAATTGTTAATCATTATAAATTATATTCTTATAGTAATTAATTTTATAGTAGAAATGTTTTTATTATTTATTTTCCATGAAAATATGATTATATATTATTTAAATAATATATGAGATGATTATAGATTTATTATAATAATTATTTTATTATATGAATTTATTTCGAGACTAATTAAGTAATTATTATAACTTATTTATTAATGTTATATATGAAAGATAAATCGGATATGGAATCCAAACCCTAATTTTGGATTTTGAGCAATGAATGAGAATAATAATATTATATTAAATATGATATTATTTTCGAATTATAAATATATATTATATGTGTGTATTGATAATAGTTGGTCAATTATAGTGTATAATGACAAAACCCTTATATCAATTTGTTAAACCCTACTTCTAAACTCAATTATGAGTTCGAGATTGTTATGTAACGGTGTTATTATAATTAAAGTTAAGTATTTTGGAATTTAATGATAATTAGGGAAACCCTAATTATTACTTATAAACCCTAATTATTAAATTAGAAACTCTAATTTAGTAATTAGGAACCCTAATGGCTAAGTTAAAAACTCTATTTATTATGCTAGTAAATTGTAATGTTAATTTGGGGAAACCTAATAAAATCAAGGAACCCTAATTATTTAAAACACTAATTTTCTATTAAAAACCCTAATTTTAATTAGTGTGTTCTAATTAAAATCTTACTAAACTTTGAACTTAATTTTTCAAATCCTAGAAATTATTTGGAAAACATTAAGGTTTAAAATCTAGTGATTAAACCCTAGATTCAAGTACCATGGACAAGAATACCATTAAAATTGCTAGCAAAATGACCACTATACCCTTTTTGTCCCATTCTTGAATTATTGTTAGCAAAATCTTGCCAAATCTTGCCAAATCACCAACTCAAGATCTCCCATGTGCTCTAAAACTCAGCCATATCTGATCTATTGCCACCTTGCATCAGCCAAATTCATTGCATCAATGGATATAAGAATTAAAGAGAGAGAAAATCACAAAACAAAGCTCATTTGTTCACTTACACTTGGCCAAATTCTCTCAACCCCAAACCCACGAAATATAGTAGTGGACCAGTCCCCAAATCAAGCTCCACTACTTCCATAAATAGATCATGAGACTCGAATCAAGAACTTGTTTATAAAAAGGTAAAAACCTTATTTGAAATCTGATCTTGAAGGCCATGTTAAATGTTATGTTTTTATGTTAAAACATGTTGCTTATAGTGTGCATAGATGATATGGGTTGCTAGATGTTAGATCCATAACATCTAGAGGCTCGGATTTGATATTCTACAAAATCTAGAAATTTTTGTTTTTAATGTCTGACAACGAATGTTAGACCATTTAGATCTCATCCTGTTTATGTAATTTGAAGTTTAAATGTTTTAACATGTAGTATGTTGTGTGGTCTTTGATCCGGAATTGAAATCATGCATATATCAGATCCAGATTAAAAGATATGGGTGGTCAAAACCCGTTGACCGACCATGACTGGACAAAATCTGGGTAACCTAGATCGTGTTTGACAAGATTTTGTTGGTGGTCCCAGATCTGTCGGTTGTTGGTTGTGTTGTTCTTTTTGTTGTAATAGAATGGTAGTATGTTATACGGACTTCATATTTATGTCTTAAAATATCCTAAACATCAAATGGGTTAAAGTCAGTGGCTAGTCAAAGAAGACCAGATGATCACGGATTGAGTTTCTGGGTAACCCAGAAAACTCAAGAACGTGATCTCTAACAAGCTTTGACCAAAATTGATCTTGTGATTCTGTTGATGTTATGTGTATTTTATATGATTGATCTCTTCACTTTCATGTTGGCTACACACTGAAAGTATTAGATCACATAAATCAAACCCAGAACTCACGTTATAACGATCCAAAGTAGCACACTCGAACTGTTCTTCATTTCTGGAAAACCCAGAAATGAAGAACAGCCTCTAACATGATTTTTTGTGGCCTAGATCTTTTAGCTTGATGATTTTTAAACCTGATACGTGCTTGATTCATGTACCCTGTTAGTTAATCTACACAGCCCGACGTTAGGAACACCCATAACCTGAACAGATTTCATAATATAAGGCCATGAAAAGCGTTGATCGGCCATGACCAGATTTTCTGGGCAGCCCAGAAACGTGATGAATAGCTCTGACAGCCACTTTGGATGCCCAAATCTCCTTTGTTATGTATTGTATGTTCATGATTGTTGTTGTATCATGTAATGTTACATTAGTTCTACACGTTGTGATCAACAGATGGCCCAAAAACACAGTAGACACTGAATTAAACTTGGTCAAGGTGAGACCCTTGAACAACATTTGTCGATGTTAAATGGTGCTCAAGAACACTTTTTATGACGGTTTACATCAAGCTAAAGCCTATAATGATGATTTAATAATTTTATTTAATTTATTTTTCAAAAATTATTTAAAAATAGAAATTAATTTCTGAAAATTCTAAAAATAATTTTAAAAATTATTTGAAGTTATGAAAAAATTAACTTTTAATAATTTGACATATTTTTCATAAATATTAGTATTTATTTGAATATTATTAATATTTAATTTATTTAATAAATGCATTAAATAAATTATTTAAAAATGATTTTATTATATTAAAATTATTTTAAATGATAATAAGGTATTTAAAAAAATATTTTAAGTTATAAAATATAACATTTAATATTTTAAAGCAAAATTAATTAATTATTTAGTATTAATGATATTAGATTTATTTAATAATTATATTAAATAAATTAATTTAAAAATGATTTTTATATTAGAAAAATTATTTTAAATGAAAATAAAGAGTTTAAAAATATTTTAAGTTATAAAATATAGCTTTCAATATTTAAAGGTAAATTTCATTAATAATTTAATATTAAATGATATTTGATTTATTTAATAATTATATTAAATAAATAGTTTTAAAATGGTTTTATTAATTTAAAATCATTTAAAAAGGATATAAATGAATTAAAAATATTTTAAGTTGTAATTAATGACTTTTAGTATTTTGATAAATAATACATTAATATTTAAAATATTAATGGTAATTATTTAAAATGATTTTTAAATATTTTAAAAATCATTTAAAGGTAATATTAATACTTTAAAAATATTTTGAGTTATTATAAATAACTTTAATATTTTGGCAATGGTTTCATTAATAATTTAATATTAATGTTATATTAATGATAATAGCATTATTTAATATTTAAATCATTTAATAATGATACCAATGTTTGAAAATTATGATAAATTATAATAATTATTTAAAATTATTATAAGTCATTTAAAAATAATATAGTGATATTTACAAATCATTGAAATACAAAATAGAGTTTTAGACTCGATAATTACCCGATAAAGCAGTCGGTACACCGATATGTTTTAGAAATTGATATGGACTTAGATAGTTTTACGATATTAGTAATTGTTTGCGATCCAATGACTGTTTAAACATGTGTGACAATGTGATTAGGTTATGTGTTGACTGCAATAAGCATTACTATGTGTTATAGTATGTATTTCTAATCGATAGAATGATTTTATTAATGATAGGTCTTGGTATAAAAGATAAAACTAAGTTGCGGATTGTAAGCAACAGATCAGGAAAGTATCTAAACTATCCTTTACATTGTGCAAGTATCCTACCTTTGCATTTACTTTATGCAATGGACATACGTAAGAAAGTTTCAGAATTTTATTATCATTGTGCCAGAATATTAATTCTATTGTTATCGATTATGTATCCAATCATTATTTATCAAGACAAAGATTATTGTATAATTAGGATATTTATTACATTTCGTTAATTTCTAAATATGGTTATACAAGTGTCCTCACTTGGATAATCATTGTATTTAATCACATGTTGATACATACTTATTAATTTCCATTATGTATACGTTGACTTAAAAGTTGTCTAAGCTATTTGAACCGGCTAGACACAAACTTAAACATATTGTTAAATAAGATAGAACTTTATTATTATCCGGCCAAATTGTTTTGGTTCGGATTCCCGATAAAGTATGAAAATCCCGAACATGGGAAAACTTTTGTGCACCTAAGGTGGATAAGATGAACGATGATATCATTCTTGCATGTACTATTGATCAATACAGGGCATAACAGGCTGATCACCCCCAGTGCCTGTAAGTTATGACAGTTTACAAATGAAGTTCTGTTTAACCTTTTCAAAAATAGAAAACAATATTCATAGTCTGTCGACTAATCTCCAGTTATAGTCAGCACGTAGTTTCAAAAATTTGATATAGAATTGATATATATGTTGTTATTATTGGTTCAACTTACTTCACAACTATTGATTCATTGTAGAAGTGTCATTCAAAGAAAAAATTTAATTCTTTCAGCTAATATATATTGTTGTTATTACTTGCTGGGCAATCAAATGCTCATTCTTGCTTTAAATTTAAATGTTTTTAGCTAAGTATGATCAACCCGAAGGATCAGGCAAGAACAAGGGGAAAGGAAAGCTATTCGAATGAGTTTTATAATATTCTGTGTAATAATTAAAGTTTATTACGACAATGATATTTATTATCTATGATGTAATGAATTTTTAAAGGTCGCGTACCTGGGATTTAGAGTCTGATTTATGTAAATTAAATTTGGTATCTATATTATTGTTATTATTATTAGTATTATTCCGCTCATAGAAATGGTATCGTGAAGCACCGAGTTCGGGTTTCAAGTACCTGAATTTGGGGGTGTCATAGATGTGGTTTATTTATTAAGCTGAGTCTCAGAGATAAAGTTGATGAAAAACTTTTTAAATCATAGAAGATAGTAGATATTATGCTCTACTTGACTCTTCTAATGGATTGCTTATTCCGCTGCAGTTGTTAATCTAAAACTTGTTGTCTATTGTATTCTATTAGTTGTTATACTGTTGAAGGCTAAGGATAATTTATTCTGCATTATCTTAGTCATAATATTTCTTACTAGTCTAGTTGAGTTCATCCGTTTCTTTCATTGTTCTCTTCAGGAAATGAGAATATAGCTGGGATGAGTCGGGGGATAGAGTGATGGTCCAGGATAAGTGGCTATAGTAGTCTTCACTATTCTATGAAATAGTGTGATAATAATTGTAATTAGGACTCCATTGAGAGTGGATATTGTCTAGAAGGTAATATTTTTGTTTGATCTCTTAGCTATGTTTTGTCATATTTTGCACGACAGTTGTATAAAAGAAGTTTGTATTTGTTTTATGTACCATGTATTTGGCGACTTAGGATGGGTGATGCATACCTATTTTGGGGACATCACAGTTGGTATCAAAGCTTAGGGATATGATCCCTGGCTGAGATGTAAGACTAGAACTAGGAGGAGAGAATTTCTTCGCTAGTATGACCTATCTAAGTTTATTTGGTATTTAATTGGTCGGTTAGAGTATAGGGATAATATGTGATATGTCAATTAACCCTTATTTTGTGGCAGTGTTTGAAAATGGCATCTGAAAATATTGAGATAAACAATGAAACACATGAAACCGTTGAGTCACCAACGATCAATACCCAGGATAATGTGCAATATGAAGATAATAATCCTCAGGTAAAAAACAACAACACCGATCAGATGATGAACGATGGGATGTTTAGAGGCTTTATGCAATTTATGCAACATCAGGCGAGAGAGACTCCTGTTCAAAGAGCTGGGACCACCGAAGTTTTTGGGAGAGCCAAAACCACTTAAGGTGGAGACGTGGATAAAGTAAATTACCAAGATATTTGATGTATCGGGATACTCCAAGGAGTAAAAGGTTCCCTTTGCCATCTTCATGTTGCGAGGAGAGGCAGATTACTGATGGTAATCAGTAAAACCTACTTAGTCTGCCGCACTGAAGATGTATTGGGAGAAGTTCCAAGAACTGTTCAACGACAAGTACTTTCCCGAAAGTATTTGTCACATGAAGGAGGTAGAGTTCGTCAAGCTGGAGCAAAATAATATGACCGTGTCGCAGTACGAAGCTAAGTTTGCCGAGTTGTCCTGGTTTGCATCCCACTTGGTTGATAATGAGGAGAGAATGATGCGGATGTTTCTAAGAGGTTTGAAACCTTAGATACGTCTGAAAGTAGTATGCACACAAGCCAATCATGTTTGATGATAAAGCATATACTTTGTAACAATCTTATTCATTTATTAATAAAAAGTATTAATTTATTAAAGGCTTTTAATTATCTACATGATGCTGTTTTATAATATGTGATAAACCCATAGTTTTAAGCAATGCTTTTAGAATAATGATGATGATCATTCTAATGAGATCTAAATTCTTAGAAAGCTTAAAACTAAAATAGTTCCCAATCATTGGATTACTAAATTGGGGATTAGTGAATCCGGATAGATTGGTACATACGTTGCTTGCTCATTGGATGAGAATGATTGATCTCATGATCATTTGTGTGGAGACACTAAAGCAAGTATGTAGGTGCTTATTAGAGAATAAGTTCACTGAACGTGGCTCGCTAAGGAATACCTAATGGAGTTTTATTTACTGTCAATAGGAATTCCTGTAGTGATAGTAGTATAAGTGATCCTTGGACTTGAGATCATCATAGTATCTTGTGTATGATGAGTTATACTTTGACTTATTCCTTAAGACCCTTAGGGTATATCAAAGGGTATGCTTGGGTATAATAAGTTGTACATGGAGATAATGTATGATCAATAAAGAATCTACCACTTCTAATAAAAGAAGAGAAATGTCCTATGTGATTCGATAAATGACAACCCAGTAGTCCTTGGTTAAAGGCGAATGAAATTAGAAAGGAGTTTCTAATTTGCATTATTTGGAGTCATGCATTTAAGAGTTAAAATACATATAATTAAATAAAATAAGACTTGATGGAAATTCCATGTCTTATATTTAATTGGGACATTGTATGGTGGAAGGATTGAATTGTACGGTAACTATTTACTCAAAGGTTCTTTTATGATTAATGTTGAAATCTATATTATCTGGAAAGTCGTTAATCGCTAGGGAGGCTTATCCCTATTGTAGAATAAATAATATTTATTTAAATAAATTAATTGTTTAATTTATTTATTTAAATAAGATTAGAATTGTTCTAATTGATTTATTCACAACCGGTTTAATATGGAGAACCTAAAGGGTCACACCATAAAAGGAAGAATAATTATTTAAGAAGTTAATGGCATAATCGTAATAATTTGTTAAGTATATTTAATTTAATCTATGGTGATAGAATAAATTAAATAGCTTAATATTTATTATTTAATATTTTAGAAATATTAAATATAAATTAATAAGAGGAGTCTTATTAATATTATTACAATTATTATTATTTTAATTTCTAAAAGAGTTTAGGAATTAATTTAATATAAGTACTCTCATTTATTCCTAATTGGATTAGGAAGGAAAATTAGTTAAAGGAGTTTAATTAATTATCCCTAATAAGATTAGGGAGCTTAATTAATTAAAAGAATTTAATTAATTAAATAAATCCCAATTCCTTAATTGTTAAGGTGGGTTGCCCACATCTATAAATAAGAGGAGTCTTATTATGGGGATGTGGTTGTTGACTTTTACTAATACGTAATAATTCTAATTTATTGGAGAGTACGCCCTTTTTCTATAGAGATAGGAAAAACTAGGGTTTGAGCCAATACCCCTTCTTCTTGAATTCCTATTCTTCCTTGGTGAATCACCTCTAGAGGCCAAACACATGGGTGGCTAACGTTGATCAAAGGAAGGAACCAAACCCGGTGGATTCAAGTTGAACGCAAAAAGGATTGGAGGTGAACTTGTACCTGAGGAAGCTCGATCTTCAAGGGTATGATTTTATTCTTTATCTTTTCGTTTAATTAATAATTGTCCGTAAAGGGTGATCCGGGTTTATGGTTTGTAAATTTTTTTTAAACTCTGATTTTACACGTTTCCGCACTTTTTATGCAATTTGATTGCGCCCATGAATATTACAAACATAACAGTGGCATCAGAGCCAAACCTTTATGCGAATTATTAATTGTTTTAATTTGATATGTATATTGATATGTGTTTAGAACAATTTAATTGGGCATAATTTATTGTATAAAATTTATTTAAATAAAAAAAAAAAAAAAAACAAAAATTGCGTAACTTGTTTCCGTGTTTTTTTGTTATTTCCGTGCTTCAAGGCTTGGACTTGGTTCAAGGGAGGATCATACACGGTTTGCATGCCCAGTAGATTCTCATTAATAATATTCACGTGAAAAGCAGGATACCAACAATCACAAAAAAAAAAAGGGTGCCGCATTTTTGTTTTTCCGGAAGCTTGGCCACGTCACTCAAAAGAAGTTTGTAAGGAGGAAGCAAATTCATTCATTCTTTTTGATCCTGAAATTGTAAAGGGTTATGCGAATTTAATAAGGAATTCGGTAGAAGCTTCTTTGTTAACATGATTTTTTTTTAAAAGTAATCTTATGATTACTTATATATTATATATATAATATATATATTTCGTTTCATATATATATATATTATATATAATATATATTCTTAATAATTTTATTATTAAAATAAAAATTTAATTTTAATATTAAAATAAAAAGTTTATTTTATATTAAAATATAAAGTTTATTTTAATTTTAAAATTAGAATTTCATGCTAACTAATTAGAGTTGGAATTGGATTCCATGATAACTAATTGGAGTTGAAATTGGATTTCATATTTCTTAAATAAAGGAGTTTATTTAAATATGAAATAAGATTTCATATTATTCAAAATAAAGGAGTTTATTTGTGAATAGGAAAGAAAATCCGTGTTTCCTTAAATAAAGGAGTTTATTTAAATATGAAATAAGATTACATATTATTCAAAATAAAAGTGTTTATTTGTGAATAGGAAAGAAAATCCGTGTTTCCTTAAATAAAGGAGTTTATTTAAATATGAAATAAGATTTCATATTATTCAAAATAAAGGAGTTTCTTTGTGAATAGGAAAGAAAATCCGTGTTTCCTTAAATAAAGGAGTTTATTTAAATATGAAATAAGATTACATATTATTCAAAATAAAAGTGTTTATTTGTGAATAGGAAAGAAAATTCGTGTTTCCTTAAATAAAGGAGTTTATTTAAATATGAAATAAGATTTCATATTATTCAAAATAAAGGAGTTTATTTGTGAATAGGAAAAGAATTCGTGTTTCCTTTAATAATTTTTTTTTATATATATGGAATTGGATTCCATAATTAATTAAAATAAAGGAGTTTATTTTGATTAAAATTTTGATTAAAATAAAATAGTTTATTTTATTCAAAATTGGATAAATTAAAATAAAATAGTTTTATTTTGATTTAAATGGATTAAAATAAAGGAGTTTATTTTGATTCAAAAATAGATTTTATACTAACAAAATTTGCCCATTAAATGATATCAATATATATATTAAATGTTTATTATTCATAAGATGAATGTTATTTATTGATGCATATGATGATGTGTATGATAATAAATGGGATTGATTATGGACTATTGACCAATGTGATTGGATTTTATTTTAGTTGGATGCATGAATGTATGGGTTTTATTAAATGGGGGTCATGTACTCGTCCTCTCTATTTTTTCTTAATGTAAATTCTATCTCCTCCTATGTACTTCCCTCGATCACGATCAAGGTTTCTATTTATTTTAAATAGTTTTGTAATAGGAATAGTTAGAATTATTTTGAAGAATTGGAGATCAAGGGACAAGAAGCGCATGAAGATTCGTTTGTAATGGAGCCCGGGTTTAAATGTAATAGTTATATTTAAATATTATTTCTTGCACCCCTAGGGTTTGACCTTTTGGTTCACTTGGTGGCTCTAGTGAACCAAACTAGAATAAAAGTCCATAATCAATCCGGGTAGAATATAGTATTCTATATGTGCATGCTTATACTATATATATTATATATTATGCAAACATGCTTCGCATGTTCATTAATATGACGCGTATTTGATATTTATATGTAAATGCACGATAAACAAGATGAGACAAATTAATAACAAACCCCTCAATTTTTATATTAAGTCCTAAGCGTTCAAAGATATTTGGAATATCGAACGTCGCCTTTCTAGCATGATAAAATTAATAGAGTATTAAATATTTAATATGAGTTTGTTGTGTCACCACAAGGCAAGTATTAAGTATTTAAGATGTTAATTTATCACATTTGATGCTTATAAAGAAAATTGAACAATATTGTTTTGTTGTGTCACCACAAGGATGATATTTTTCTTTTTTGAATATATGGAGTGCTAGGTCGGACTTAACTTGGATAATTTTGATTCGGATGTGCCACCACTTGATCAAAATAATCTAAGAGTCAAAATACAAGGAGTTGCATAGTTGATGTAATTGACAAGAGTTGTCTACCTATTTATTTATATATAGTTTGTTGTGTCACCACAAGGCTATATACATTTGAAATGGGATCCTTATTCTCACTAGCAAATCTTTAAATTAGATTTTGCCGAACTATATAAGTGAGGGTATTATAGTTTGAAGAAAATAGTGGGAGATACCAATTTAAAACAAGACCTAAATTATTTTGGTAATTAATAAAAGAATGTATGTTAAAATGTTGTTAATTACAAATTCATTTATAGAATTTTACAATGTCTAAAATTACTATCACTGCGAAGCATATTAGATGCTAAATTAACCAGACAGAATTAAACGGATTGGTTAAGGAATTTGAGAATAGTTCTCATAGCTGAAAAGCTATCTTATGTCCTTAATACGCCTATCCCTGCAATGGTTGCAGACAATGCCTCTGAGGAAGAGATTGCTACTTTTAGAAAGTGGCAAGATGATGCATTGATTGGCTCAATGCATCATGCTCGCATCCATGAGTAACGAGCTTCAACATCAGATGAAACTATGGATGCTCCTACTATATTCCCGCACATCAAGTAGTTGATGGTGAGGAAAGTAGGACCGATAGATATCAGATATCTAAGGAGCTCTTCCGATCTAGAATGGCCAATGGCACTATAAATGCAGACATAAAAAGTTCTTAACATAATCAATTTGATTGATCAATTAGGACAACTGGTTTTTGTCATGGATGGAGAGTTGAGCCAAGATTTGATCTTGCACTCACTCCCCGGATTCCTTTCACAATTGTTGTGAATTTTTCATATAAACAAGCTAGATATAAACCCACGATTTGCTTAACATATTGAAAAATGTTGAGAGTCACTTTCCAACCAAGAAAGACCAAGTCTTCTTGATAGGGGCCAAAGGATCTTCTCGAAAAGAAGAACGATTCAAAGAAGGTAAATAGAAAGGCAAAAACAAAGGATAATAAGAACAAAAGCGTCACGGATATCAAAGGAGTTTGCTTCCACTACAATAAGCCCGACTTCGGAAAGAAAGCTGCGAGAAGTATCTTGCAGAGGCTAACCAAAGAAGCTTAGTGAAGTTTTGGTTATAATACGCTTTTGTTCATGATTGAAATAAATTTTTCTTTAAGTCAAGGTTCTACTTGGGTATTGGATACCGACTTTGGTTATCATAAATATAGATTTATGAAGGGACCAAGCGTAAGTAAGGAAAGTTAAACAAAGATAAGTAATCCTATATGTGGAAAATGAAGCAAAGGTTGCTGCATTAGCTATAGAAACTTATAATTTAGCACTCCCTACGGGCAAATCTATTAAGTCAATAAGTTGTTATTGTATTCCAGTACTTGTTAGAAACATTATTTCCATTTTATTGTTGGACAATGAAATCTTTGGTATTATATTTAAGAACAATTGTTGTTCTATTTATAATAATAATGTTTCGTATAGAACTGAAAGATTACTTAATGGATTTTGTATACTTGACTTACGTGAAAATAATTTTGCATATTGAACAAATTAGTATAAGAAAAGGAGATGATTATTCAAAGAGTTGAATGTGTGTATTTGCTGAAATACAAGTGTGAATTATTTGAAAGGTTCAAAGAATTCAGAAGTGAAACAAATTGGCAATGTATTAAGATTCTTTGATTAGATCAAGGAATAAATACATATGCAATAAGTTACTAGATCATCTCAAATGGTTTTCTCATAATGGACACATCCTAATACGCAATAATTGATTGATGTATCTGAATGAAAAATCGTACCTTGTTGGACATGGTGCGGTCCATAATGATTTTACCGATATTCCAATATCCTTCTGGGATAATGTCCTAGAAATGGCTACATATCTACGAAAAGGTAACCTCAAAATCCAGCCCCAAGACTCCATAAAAGTTATGGATGGGAGGATTCCTAATCTTAAGTATGTTAAGATAAGGGTTGTCCAACTTATGTGAAAATGTTTCAAAGGATAAGCTTGGGACAAGATTTGACAAGTGTCGATTTGTGGGACATCCTAAAGTAAGTTTAGGGTATATGTTCTATAATTCTACTTAGCAAAAGGTGTTTATTTACGAAACACGCACGCTTTCTAAGATAAAGGTGTTTATCATTGAAGGGGCTTGTGGGAGGATAATAGATCTTGAAGAGTTCAAGAACCACAAAATACTATAAGTCAAATAAGAGGAACTCAGTAGATAGATTCTATTGTACCACAAACCTAATAAGAACGGAATAGTACCGAAGATACCTAGGAGGTATGGATTCATCATGATGATGATGATGATGAGGTACACATCATAGAAGATGATGATCCGATTACATACGATGAGGTAAGAGTTCTAGTGTGTACAAAAGGGTCAGTGGGACTGTCGTAAAATTTCTAGTATTATATGTTGATATACTACGGATAAGGAATGACATACCAATGCTACAATCAGTAAAGATAAAGTTGTCTAAATATTCCTCCATGAATGGTTTGGGAAGAGTATCTTAATTGGGGATAAAATCTATATAGATAGATACAAGAGGATGCTCGACTTTACCCAAGGAACGTATATTCATTTGATGCTAAAGTTGTTTAGCATGGCAAACTCCAAGAGATGTCTCATGTAGATGAGCTATGGAGTGTATCTCTCATAATAGTCCCCACAGACTCCTGAAAAGAGAGGTCGCATGAGTGACAATCATGTATGTAATGAAATGTACGAGAGACCGATGTTGATCGGTCATATTATGGAGAAGTTCACTATGAGTCGTGTGAAAATATCTTAAAGTGCTTAACCAAGCACTAAGGATGTGATCATATTCATGGTGGGTCTTAATTAAAACTAGAGGGCTTAACAGACTCAAGTTTTCAGCATGCATCAAGACGACGACGAAAAATTCACTTTAAGGTAAAGGGTTACTTTGAACAATGGTGCGTTGAATTGAAAGGTTCCAAACAAAGAAAGAGTTCTTTGGTTTAGTGATAAAGACAAAGTATATAGCTATAAATGAAGTCGCAAGTTGATTGTTTAGATTAAAAGTTCATTCTGTAACTAGGAATAGTTCCTAAGTCTCATCTTGGATCTAAACATGTGTTGTGGCACTTTCATTTGATTATTAGAATCATTAAAAGAAGGGAAATCACTATAGAGATAGTGGACTCTCAAGAACAACATTACATATCCATTAACTAAAGCTTATCCAATGCAGGATAATCGTCACTTAGAGAAGAAGAGTATAAAGATACCATGACGATTGACTTTAGTGCAAGTGGGAGATTGAAAGTAGTATGCACACAAGCCAATCATGTTTGATGATAAAGCATATACTTTGTAACAATCTTATTCATTTATTAATAAAAAGTATTAATTTATTAAAGGCTTTTAATTATCTACATGATCTTTGCTTTTATAATATGTGATAAACCCATAGTTTTAAGCAATGCTTTTAGAATAATGATGATGATCATTCTAATGAGATCTAAATTCTTAGAAAGCTTAAAACTAAAATAGTTCCCAATCATTGGATTACTAAATTGGGGATTAGTGAATCCGGATAGATTGGTACATACGTTGCTTGCTCATTGGATGAGAATGATTGATCTCATGATCATTTGTGTGGAGACACTAAAGCAAGTATGTAGGTGCTTATTAGAGAATAAGTTCATCGAACGTGGCTCGCTAAGGAATACCTAATGGAGTTTTATTTGCTGTCGTCAATAGGAATTCTCTGTAGTGATAGTAGTATAAGTGATCCTTGGACTTGAGATCATCATAGTATCTTGTGTATGATGAGTTATACTTTGACTTATTCCTTAAGACCCTTAGGGTATATCAAAGGGTATGCTTGGGTATAATAAGTTGTATATGGAGATAATGTATGATCAATAAAGAATCTACCACTTCTAATAAAAGAAGAGAAATGTCCTATGTGATTCGATAAATGACAACCCAAAGAGTCCTTGGGTAAGGCGAGAATGAAATTAGAAAGGAGTTTCTAATTTGCATTATTTGAGTTGTGCATTTAAGAGTCGAAATACATATAATTAAATAAAATAAGACTTGTGAAATTCCATGTCTTATATTTAATTGGGACATCAGATGGTGGAAGGATTGAATTGCACGGTAACTATTTACTCAAAGGTTCTTTTATGATTAATGTTGAAATCTATATTATCCGGAAAGTCGTTAATCGCTAGGGAGGCTTATCCTATTGTAGAATAAATAATATTTATTTAAATAAATTAATTGTTTAATTTATTTATTTAAATAAGATTAGAATTGTTCTAATTGATTTATTCACAACCTTTTAATATGGAGAACCTAAAGGGTCACACCATAAAAGGAAGAATAATTATTTAAGAAGTTAATGGCATAATCGTAATAAAATGTTAAGTATATTTAATTTAATCTATGGTGATAGAATAAATTAAATAGCTTAATATTTATTATTTAATATTTTAGAAATATTAAATATAAATTAATAAGAGGAGTCTTATTAATATTATTACAATTATTATTATTTTAATTTCTAAAAGAGTTTAGGAATTAATTTAATATAAGTACTCTCATTTATTCCTAATTGAATTAGGAAGGAAAATTAGTTAAAGGAGTTTAATTAATTATCCCTAATAAGATTAGGGAGCTTAATTAATTAAAAGAATTTAATTAATTAAATAAATCCCAATTCCTTAATTGTTAAGGTGGGTTGCCCACATCTATAAATAAGAGGAGTCTTATTATGGGGATGTGGTTGTTGACTTTTACTAATACGTAATAATTTCAATTTGTTGGAGAGTACGCCCTTTTTCTATAGAGATAGGAAAAACTAGGGTTTGAGCCAATACCCCTTCTTCTTGAATTCCTATTCTTCCTTGGTGGATCACCTCTAGAGGCCAAACACATGGGTGGCTAACGTTGATCAAAGGATGGAACCAAACCCGGTGGATTCAAGTTGAACGCGAAAAGGATTGGAGGTGAACTTGTACCTGAGGAAGCTTGATCTTCAAGGGTATGATTTTATTCTTTATCTTTTCGTTTAATTAATAATTGTGCATAAAGGGTGATCCGGGTTTATGGTTTGTAAATTTTTTTTAAACTCTGATTTTACACGTTTCCGCACTTTTTATGCAATTTGATTGCGCCCATGAATATTACAAACATAACAACGTCAATACCTCATTTCTCACAAACTTTGTTTATATTCAGATGTTGTGAATAGGGCTCAGTAGCTATGTTTTCACGTCTAGATCAAAGACCTCATGTCAGACTATGGATCTAACACATAAAATAAGAAAAATCGTAAACAGAAAAAGATATGTGGCTCCTGACATATGCTTGTCAGACCACCTTTAGAGTTCATGGACAGTTTTTGAAAAACTTAATTTTAAAGCATTTTAATGCTATGGATCTATGTTATATAATAACATAGATCACCATAAAATATCTTATAACACAAATCTAAACACATAAACACAAACATGGACTAAACATAGAAGATCAAAAATCAAATTAGAGTTTATACCTTCTAGTTCCAATCTTGATCTTGATCTTCCTAACTGATCTTGGGTGATCTAGGGGCTGTATTTGGAACTGATTCACTAAAGGATTTGGGAGGTTTAGAGAGAGGGGGGGTTGTTTGAGAGCTAGTTGGCAAATGAGCAAAATACATGCACTTTCTCTCTCTTTATCTCTTATATAATATTTAGATGCAATGAATTTGCTGAGGTTGCTGCTGATTTAGTGAGATTTTGGTCACATGGGGTAGATAGAGTTAGTCACTAACTCAAGATTATGACAAGATTTGCAAGTTATGTCCAAATAATGCAACAAGGGTAAATGGGTCATTTGATTTCTAAATTTAATGGCATAATTGTAACATGTGCAAACCCTTAAGGTTTGACCCTTAGGGTTTAACCCTAAGGTTTGGTATAAAAATTTATAGGATTTCAACTTAGGGTTTAATATAAAATATTTAGTTTCAAAAATAGTAATTAGGGTTTCTTGATATTATTAGAGTGCCCAAATTATGAATTAGGATTTCCTAATTAACATTATACAGAAACATTAGGGTTTAAATTCCACTAATTAGCATTAAGCTTTATCATTAAGCGATTAGGGTTCCTAATTTAGAAATTAATTTTTTCCTAATTTTTATATAAATGTATAATATAGGTCGTTAGACACATTATCATAGTATCACGACTACAAAATAACTTGACAAATTCTTAATGTAACGACCCCAAAATTCATACAATTTAATTCTCGACTTCCGTCGTTAATAATACATTCAACCTCTAATTTTACATCATTAATCGATAATACAACCATCTAAATTTACGGAATAATTAAAATTTTCTATTACAAACTATCCTCGTTCCCAAAACCTTCAACCTTTACATCTAAATATCTCAGAATCATGTTAATACTACAATAGTTTACATCGCAAAATGATATTACAATTCAACATTAATACATTATTTGAAACCTTAAACATGGTTCAAATAATAATAACACAACCAAAGTGTATAAATCTTCAAGTATCACATCTTATTCATGTCTTTCAAGTAACACATAACTTTACCTTGAATCTTGAACCTGCAAAAGTGGTTATTTGCAAGGTTGAGCTCGACAACCCAGCAAAATCTAATAGTTTTCATGCATCACATAGCATATAATATCATGCTCAACATATACCATACATTCTACAGTTCGTATAACAATATAAAGATTGAGTCCTTACTCAATCAGCATGCTTTAATCAATCAACATAGTCATAAATTGACTTTAACATTTCATACTTTGAACATATATATAACACATCATACTATTTGCAATAAAGATTTAAAATAGTTAATCATCAAGTTCACATAGCAAATAGGAACTGAAAGACTTTCCTTGATCGTTGTTTACCAATAACAGTTTAACAGCTTACAGATATCTGCACTTCACATGCCCTACACAATTATATAATCATTCACATTAACTATTAGTCACATAGCAATGCATAGTAGTTGTAATGTAAACTTTACTCTATGTCTCATAACCCTTCCTATAATAAATACACAATGTTCAATTTGATTGTGTTAACTTTCAACTTATATCTCACTGTATTTCATATTTGAAGTTCATTCAAATGTTTAAGTCTTGATAGGACCACTTATTGGTTTTATATTAACACTATTCAATATCTTATAATATTCATTTCATTTGATTTAAAACACTTTTTACGTTCATTATCACTTATCACGGCGTTTTGACGTTTATTCGTCACACGCCTAATTTGTCTCTCTTGTGTGTGCTTAGTATGCATATACAACTTATCTAATACATCATTTATTAATGTTAAGCATCATTATACTTCATAATATTCATTTTCTATAACTTAGAACAACATCTTTTATCGTCAAAAGCACTACACTTGCATACGTGCATGCCCGACGCCCTCCGATTGTCCTCGAAAACACAACAGTCCTACAAATGACCATTTTGAACCCTGTTCCCGACCTCAAATTGAAAAACTTAGAGAACAAAAGTTGTAATTCTATTCGCCCTCGTTTCGGATCATCTTGAATCACCTCAATTGGAGTTCGTATGAAAATGTTTTGACCATTTTACCAAAATAGATCAAAGAAGTCACAGTTAGCAAACATGGGGCGCGACCGCGCCCCTTTTTCGCGCGTCTGCACCATCTAGCAATCTTTTGGTAGCGCCTTACACTTCCGGCAACAAGGCCTTCGTGTTGCTTCGCCTAGATTATAGTGTTTTGCGATTTTTGACCCTTTTCTCCTACTAAACTTCATAACTTGAGTTATACACATCCAAATTAGTCCGTTTTCGATTCTATGGATTCGTAATTCATAGAACTACAATATACTAGAATTCTAATTTATAGAAACATTAACCAACCTAAAATTTGACCTAAAATACATGTTCATACTCTATTTTCATGTTTTAAACACATTTAGCTAATTTGATCGCCACGACTTCATTACTTAACTGATTAACATGATTTAAACTACGACGCTTTCATTTCTTCACATATTAACATAATCCAACCTCAATTTATAGATTATAACACATATAGGGCATAAAATTTTGTACTTTCTAAAGCCAATTTTCGTGTATAAACACTGTTATATACTTTTCTTCCTACAAACCAATTTACATGGATTTTTATCATCAAACAACACTCACATGTGATGATTAACAGAGTATAAACCCTACTTGCAAGTATATATATAAATCCAACACAACTATCAATTTACAATGGATAATCACTAAGAAATCAAAATATACAACTATGAAGTAATTTACCTTGATTTAGCAAAGTGTTAGAAACCCTTCTTGTTCTCTTAGCAATCTCTGCAATTCTCTCTTCTCTCCAAGCTCTCCCTCTTTCTAAACCCTCTATGTTTCTTCTTCTCTCCCAATTCTCTGCTTTTAGGCCTTAGGAGAGAAATAAGACGCGAAAGAAAAAAAATAACCTGATATAGCTTAATTCCCACTTACTCTATTAGTTAAAAAAAATAAAAAGACGTTAGTTACATAAACCAAAGGCCACAAGGCCTTGTTTGGCCACACACCAATTCCCCCAAACTAGATTATTTTAATAATACTATATTATATAGTTTCATGTGTCACACCTTTAGTTAATTTAAATAAATTATAATAATAATAATTATAATCTTATTATAAGTATACTTATAATTAATAAATAATTACATATATCTAATTTAATTAATAAATTATATTTAAACATTACTTTATTTAATATACTTATTTTCTTTCATATTAAACAACTCATTTAATTTAATTAATTCATTAAATTAAATTTTCAAAGAATAAAATTTACCTTTTGCTTTAATTTAATTATCATACACACGTAACTAAATTATTATACCACAATTTCATAAATTATTTATTTTTCTCAATAAATAAATTATTTAAAATATTTATTTAATTCAATAAATATTTAAAATAATTACCAAATTTATTTAATTTCTTCATTAGTTAACTTAACTATTTAACCTCACTTTTCCAATATATATATATATATATATATATATATATATATATATCTTCAAACCGATCACATATTTTAAAATATATAGCATGTATATATACATACTCAAACTCCAAACATCTCATAATAAGAATTTTAATTATTAAATTCCTATTTTAATAACTTATAAAAATTCGAGTTGTCACATTTAAAGTCGTAAATGACTTTTGAATTAGGGTTTCTAACCAATTAGGGTCTCCCAATTTTAATTAGGGTTTTCCCTAATTAAGACTAAAGTCTACAATACATGTCATTATTCATATAACACAATCACTACACAGTCTTGAATCTCCCATTCGAGTTTCAAAATAGGGTTAAACAAATTAATGTTAGGATTTAGTCATGATACACCATAATTAACCAACCATTATCAGTCCACACATACAGTACATATTTATAGCACTAAAATAAAACTAATATTTATAATAAATATCATTAATCACATAACATAATTACTAGACAGATTTTAAAGTCTCATTTGACTTCAAAACTATGCTTTATCAGTAACATTAGGGTTTTTCAAGTTACATTAAAACTTTTCCACACATTAACCTTACACACATAACATACATATTTATAACACTGACAAATAATAATATAATATTATTATTCTCATTCCTTGATCAAAATCAAAAATTAGGGTTTGATTCCATATATGATTTATCTTACATGTATAACATTATTAATTAAGTTAAATAATTAACTTAATTAATCAAATAAATTCGTATAATAAAATAGTTATTATAATAATTCTATAATCATTTCATATATTATTTAAATAATATAATAATCATATTTTTATGGAAAATAAATAATAAAAAACATTTTTACTATAAAATTAATTATTATAAGAATATAATTTATAATGATCAGTAATTCTAAAAAATATTATTTGTAATTATTTATGTAATAAATAAATTTTATTTATCACATATATACATATACTTTACCTGGCACATATTCCCACCTTTATAAATAAATAAAAATTTATGCGCAAAATTTCTTATTTATTTATATAGAAAATATCAGGTTATTACAATAACCCTCCCTTATAAAGATTCCTTCCCCGGAATCACCGTTTTAAAACCTATACATACAAGGGTACATAGCATACACAATCATTTCAAGTAGATCTCGATCAAATTTGATCGAACTGATCTTTAACTATTCAGTATAAAGCTTGTCTATCTGCTTAAACATAAATTTGAAATCTAATAGAACTCAAATTCCTCCTTTAAAATTTCTTTATAAAATAATTTACTATATATATAAGAAAATCATATATAATAAAATAAAATTTGTTCGAATAATACCTGGAGTTCTATCAACAGCTGCTACAATATCCTGGACCGTCATGTTAAAGACTCTTGCGGTTGATTCTGTTGATTTGTTTGCTGAAGTTGGTCCTGTTGTCGCCAATGTCCCGCTACTTTTCCCCATATTCGCACTCCTTGCTTCCTTTCTCCTTTTCGGATAATCCTTCACCTTATGCTCTGCTGCTCTACACCTGAAACACCTATTGTTCATCCTAGAATTGGGGCAGTTGGGAGAGATATGTCCCTTCTGCCCACACTTATAACACACAAACTAACCTTTAAGACACTCTCCCGAGTGATTCCTTTCGCAATTTCTACACTGCACAATGATAAGTAGGTTTTATACCTACTTATCCGGTATTTTTTACTTAAATTAGTTGCTTATATCCAGGTTTATTAGTTACTTTTCATACATTTTATGTTATTTTGTAGGCCATGGCATGACATTAGCATGAAGAAGCAAGGAAAAGAAATTCGGACATTATTTGGACTAAAATATGCAAGCAAGTGCAAGAAGGGAATATTGAATGACTTTTAACACTAAGTTGGATCCATATTCTTGGCTTGGAACATGGATTTTATTGTAGATCTACTTCAAGCCCGATTTCGACCTTTATTCGGACGGAATCTATCAATCTTCAAAAAATAAAAGTTATAGATCTCGTCGATATCTTTGATTTGATAGGTGTCAAGCCCCGTAACTTCTAGCGGATCAAAGGTTATGCCTGTTTTACCAAAGGACATCGCAGCAGAAAATAGAGTAGTGCAGACAGCGCTAGGGGCACGCTAGGCCACCAGAAACTCTACTACATGAGCGCGGGGCGCGTTCAAAATGATCTAGGAATAGCGCGGGGTGCGCTAGTCGGTGGGAAAATAGCTGAATTTGGTTATTTGATATCCAAATTTAGCTAGAATAGGATTCTTAGTTGCGTAACTTGCTAGGATATCCATTAGAACTATAAATACTAGATTTTAACTTAGATTGATGGGCTAGTTCTAAGACTCCATAAAATCCCTCTTGGGATAGATTTCTATGAACTTATTCTTTATTTTCTTTCTTAGATTTGGAACCCTAGATTAGATTAGAATTAGAGATTGAAGTAACTTGGAGACCATTGAAGATCAAGAGCAGGAGCTTGAGGAAGATGGAGATTTGTTGACAACATATTCAATTCTTTTCTTTAATCTTATTCTTATCTTTTAATGTGTATTCAAGTGTGGATTCTTAGTTTTAATTTAATGAACTAATTCTTTGTTTGAGATTACAATGAATCTTATTGTGTTGTTTATTTTAATATGCTTCACTATCAATTACTATGTTCTATTGTGAGAATTGTCTATTGTGGTTTGGACTTAATTGTTTAATTGATTAGCCATCAATTACCGTGATAATCTATATGAACTTGAGAGATGAAGTATAGATTTAGATCTGATCATGATAGCATATGTTTGTGATTTCTGCATAGATGGAATTCATGATTCGTGTTTAGGATAGAGATATGCCCTTACGCCATATGTAATCTTATAGAGAACTTATACTTTAAATCCTTTTTAATTGTAATTCACAAAGAGATATAGTGAATTAGTTAATTAGGGTGTCTTGCTTAATTCTATCATCTGTGGATTTAAGTGAGTATGGGTATTATTCATCGAGAGTTGGTTTTGTCTGCTTTAGTGTTCTTGATTAACAATTCAGAATAGAGAATATTTGATGATAAGTGTGTTAGCTTAAATGAAGCAATAAGTGAAGTTGTGATCTTAAATCTTCATAATCTTAATTTAACTAGTTGAATTTAATAGAAGTTTAATTATATAATTTCAAATTCATTTGTTTAAATAAGATTGAGTTGGTTACGAGTTAGTACTTGGTGATTTTTATTAAATAATTCCTCGTGGGAACGATACTCTACTTTCACTGTATTACTTGTTGACCACATATACTTGCGTGTTGTGTGTAACTAGATTTTACCCAACAAGTTTTTGGCGCCATTGTCGGGGAATTAGTTAATATATTTTTACCAATATTAGCTTCAATCAAATTAGTCTTAATTTAAACATTTAATTTCTTTTTATTTAATTCTCTTCGTATTTTTCTTTCTTTTCAGGTACCATGGCGGAATTTAATTATCAAGGGTCGTATACGGGAATGACTCAGCCAAGGGGAGCGGGGATTGATGGTCTCAATGCATTTTCTGCATTACCAGTGCAACTTGAGACACTTTCGAGGAGGTTGGACGTTGTTGCAGCCCAACGTAATCGAAGGATAGCATTTACTTGCAATTATTATACTGGTAATCATTCGAGTCATCAATGCACCGTTAATTTTGGGTCGGGACAACACGGGGGTGAATACCTCAATGATTATACATATGCTAATTATCATCAAGTTTAGGGGTATCACCCAGATTAGTAATGGAGTTATATTTATGAAGATCAATACTACGCTCCAAATCCAACATACACACTAGAATTTTCATGTAAACCTCCATTGCCAAAAGAAGAAAAGTCAAATTCAGAGGAATTACTGTCAAAGCTCATAGCAAACCAAGAGGAGAAGATGATGAGTCAAGAAATATCGAGCCACAATTTTCAGCACCAGATGGAACAACTCATCACCACTTCAACTTATGGTCCTCAATACATGGATTCCAAAACTGAGACAAATAATTCGAGATTGGAGGAATTGTTGTCCAAGTTCATAGCATCAAATGAGGAGAGAAGGATTAATCAACAAAAGTCAATTCAGAATCTTCAGAATAAGATAGATCAAATGTTCAAAGCCTTGAACAACTATCCTCAAATCAATTAGTGTTATGACGAGGATTCTGAGATTGATGAAGTGCCTGAACTAAATATACAACTGGATAAGCCACAAGACGTTGAAAAAGAGGAGACACGTGGGGATAATGACAACAAGGTCGGTGAGAAACTAATTGTGAGAACCAAAGATGATGAGCCAATGTTATTTATGCCTCAAGTGCCTTCTCCAACAAAGTTCAAGAATCCGGTTAGATTTGCAAAACCTTGTCCGATTGGTAGTCATGTCATTGACAAAGCTCCTGGAGACGTAAGAGCGAGTACAACTTCAAAGCCATGGTGCGAGGGGTGGGATGAGAAAGATGAAGAACCACTTGTGTTGGAAAAGCCTCAATGCCAGAATCTATTCGTAGACACAATAGAGAAAACACCTAGATGTTGGAAGTACTTGAATGTGATCTTATCTAAAGAAACCATACTAGGTGACTTTAATTCGATAGCCATCGCAAATGGGAACATACCAAAAGCTATATTATTTCTGATGGATTGAGGGTTCCTTAATTTTCGAAGAGGAATTGGATAGCGTTGACTAGACAAAGTCAGGCTGAAAGACTGTAATTCAAGCGCTAACTGGGAGGCAATCCGGGAATTTTTATATTTATATGCTTTACTAGTTTATTTAGTAGATAGGAATTAATTTGCTTATTAAGTTCTCTTAACAATCCAAAGTGTTATTCTAATCCATGTTGTCTCTTTTCATTGCAGGTATTGGAGGTTCAATGGACAGGCAAAAGATTATGGAAAGGTTATGCAAGTCAAACTCAAGTGTGGTGTCTGATTCATTCCAATGTGCTTAACCTATTCTTTAAACATCACAGACAAGGAGTTAAATTGCTATATGTCAAGGAAGTCCTCTCTTTTAATTTTTCCTATCTTAGCCATTGAGGACAATGTTTGTTTTAAGTTTGGGGGTATTTATCATGTTTAGTATTTAGTTGGGCAATGTTTTGATGGAATTTGATTTTGGCTAATGATAAGTGGGTGGTTGATATTGTTCACTCTTGGAGAATTGATGAGCATGCTTAGTCTATATTTTAACTAGTTAGTTGGGTTGATATGCAAGCAAGTGCAAGAAGGGAATATTGACGGACTTTTAACACTAAGTTGGATGCATGTTCTTGGCTTGGAATTTGGATTTTATTGTAGATCTACTTCTTAGCTATCCGTAACATCTTGAATCATCCCAATCGGAGCTCGGATGCGAGAGTTATGGCCTTTTTATCAACAAAGATCAAAACTAAGAGTTGTCATGCTTGCCATTTACATAGCATCTAATTCACGCCTGATTTCGACATTTATTCGGACGGAATATGTCAATCTTCAAAGAATGAAAGTTATAGATCTCGTCGATATCTTAGATTTGATTGGTGGCAGGCCCCATAACTCCTAGCGGATCAAACGTTATGCATGTTTTACCAAAGGACGTCGCAGTAGAAAATAGAGTAGCACGGACCGCGCTAGGGGCGCGCTAGGCCACCAGAAACTCTACTACAATAGCGCGGGGCACGTCCAAAATGACCTAGGAACAGCGCGGGGTGCGCTAGTCTGTGGGAAAATAACTGAATTAGGCTATTTGATGTCCAAATTGAGCTAGAATAGGATTCTTAGTTGCCTAACTTGCTAGGATATCCATTAGAGCTATAAATACTTGATTTTAACTTGGATTGGGGGGCTAGTTCTAAGACTACATAAAATTCCTCTTTGGATAGATTTCTATAAACTTATTCTTTACTTTCTTTCTTAGATTAGGAACCCTAGATTAGATTAGAATTAGATATTGAAGCAACTTGGAGACCATTGAAGATCAAGAGCGGGAGCTTGAGGAAGATGGAGATTTGCTAACAACAGATTCAATTATTTTCTTTAATCTTATTCTTATCTTTTAATGTGTATTTAAGTGTGGATTCTTAGTTTTAATTCAATGAACTAATTCTTTATTTGAGATTACAATGGATCTTATTGTGTAGTTTATTTTAATATGCTTCACTATCAATTACTATGTTCTATTGTGAGAATTTTCTATTGTGGTTTGGACTTAATTGTTTAATTGATTGGCCATCAATTACCGTGATAATCTATATGAACTCGAGAGATGAAGTATAGATTTAGATCTGATCATGATAGCATATGTTTGTGATTACTGCATAGATGGAATTCATCATTCGTGTTTAGGATAGAGATATGCTTTTACGCCATATGTAATCTTATAGAGAACTTGTGCTTTAAATCCTTTTTAATTGTAATTCACACAGAGATATAGTGGATTAGTTAATTAGGGTGTCTTGCTTAATTCTATCATCTGTGGATTTAAGTGAGTATGGGTATTCTGCATCGAGAGGTGGTTCTGTCTGCTTTAGTGTTCTTGATTAAAAATTCAGAATAGAGAATAATTGATGATAAGTGTGTTAGCTTAAATGAAGCAATAAGTGAAGTTGTGATCTTAAATCTCCATAATCTTAATTTAACTAGTTGAATTGAATAGTAGTTTAATTATATAATTTGAAATTCATTTGTTTAAATAAGATTGAGTTGGTTACGGGTTAGTACTTGGTGATTTTTATTAAATAATTCCTCGTGGGAACGATACTCTACTTTCACTGTATTACTTGGTGACCACGTATACTTGCGTGTTGTGCGTAACTAGATTTTACCCAACACACAACCTTTTTCTTTCCACCTCCTAGCCTAATTTTGTAATTCCCGAAATTATCTCCTTTCCTTTTTCCAGTCCTACTACCACTACTCCCTTCTCCGACTCTAGCTTGATTTGCCTCCCCACCAAAAATTTGCCTCCCCTTTCATCATATAGGTGGCAAAAGCTGTCTTTTGCCCCTCCATTACCCTAGCTATCACAAACGCTTCTACAGGGTCAGTTGATCCTCTAAATTCTGATTATCTGGTTGATTTCCCGTTGTTGGTATTCCATTCTGCATATCTTGAGCGACCATATTCAAAAAATTCTGCATCGGATCTAGTTGTCCTCCAGCTTTATTGACAGGTTCTTCTGCCCATTGGTTTCATTTTTGTCTTAGCGGCATTATCTGATTAATTAAAATCATAGTTTATCTTTCATCGACTTACCTTCTTTGTCTTAGGGTATACACATAACGCAAAAATTTCTACTCAAATAATCATTTATTAAAAATATTAGATTTTGAAAACTTGGTTTACTGTATTAACCAATGTTCAAATAAATAATTACTATCTTTATACCAACTTATTTCATTGATCCAACATAGAATCATATTCATAGCACTTGACATATCATAGCACATACTGCTTTAAACATCCGCTATCCCTTTGTGACTCAAAAGTCAGGATTCGCTGCCACGACTTATACAAAATATTACATTACAAAACATACTTATCGTATACGCATCATAAAATCATACATATTCAAGTAATACAAGTACTATATATTTCTTACGCCTTCACCAAAGATTAATTGCTTAGTAATCTATATATTCCTATTATCCTCAATAATCCATTCACACCTAACTATACCAAGTTCGTCAAACTTAGCACACATTATGAGTTTAAGAACTCACCACACTCATATGAGTTTAAGAACTCGAGCTTGACCATATATTCTTTAACTATACTCTACCTATCAGTTATACTATCGTTTCTAGGTCTGGTACTACACTTTTCCACAATATCCACTTTAACAGGGTTGCTTTCAAAATGAGCCTCTATTTCAGCTACTGACATTGATATTGGCTCGGTTCTAGAGGTTGACTCCTTCTTTACGATCTGAGGATATCCTAATCCTTTTCAATCTGACATCTACACACAGAAATTATCCTGATTAGCATATAATATATACACATAATAAATAATAATTTTATATAGATTTATCCAATTCATCTACTTTTAAATTAACTCTATATGAGTTATTTGTATTTTCAATGTTTCCCTCTGTTCTAAGGTTATAGCCTAAGGTCTATCCCACCTAAGGTTTCTAACCCTAAAGCTCTAATACCATGTTGTAACGCCCCCCAAATTTAGGTACTTCAAACCCGAACTCGGTGCTTTATGATACAATTTCTATGAGCGGAATAATACTAATAATAATAACAATAATATGAATATCAAACTTAACTTACATTTATCAGAGTCTAATCCCAAGTACGCAACCTTTACTACATTCATTACAATACATGATTAATACATATCATCCTTATCTTAATAAAATCAAACTTATTACATAATATATAGCATAATATTCATTCCACAACTTTCCCTTTTCCTTTGTACTTGGCCGAAACTTCTGGTTGTTCACATTTAGCTGAAAACATTTAAATTAAGCAAGGATGAGCATTTGAGTGCCCAGCAAGTAATGGCAACAATAAAGATTAGCTGAAAGGATTAAATGTTTTCTTTAAATGACACTTCTACAACGAATCAACAGTTGTGAAGTAAGCTGAACCAATAATAACAACATATCAAATCTATATCAAATTTTTGAAACTACGTATTGACTATAAATGAAGGTCAGTCGACAGATTATGAACATTGTTTTTAATTTTTGCTAAGGTTTAGCAAAACTTCATCCGTAAGCCGTCATAACTTACGGGCACGAGGGTGATCATCCCAATGTGCCCTATACTGATCAATACTACATACAAGAACGATGTTTTCATTCAGCATATCCACCTTAGGCGCATAAAAGTTTTTCCAAATTTGGGATGTTCATAATTAGTCTAGAAACTGAATTAAAATAATCCAGCTGAGTAACAATAATGTTCTATCCTGGTCAACGATATTTTTAAATATGTGTCTAGCTGAGTTAAATAGCTTAAACGGGTTTTAAATAACATATACATACCTGAAAACTAGTAGATATGTGTCAACATGTGATTAAATACAATTATTATCCAAGTGAGGGCACTTGTATAATCTAACTTAACTATCTATAAACAAGGTATATATTGATCATTCATTACTACTATACTAGTAAATGAATAGAGTTCGATAACTGGTATGAATACTAATGTTGAAATACATAATCAACAATAATAGAGTTTAAAAACTTAAATAACAGGAGTATAATTTGATAACTTACTTACACAAGATTATTGCATAAGTAGATACAAAGAGTAAGGATACTTGCCTGGTCTGCTACTTACAGTTACGAAACTTAGTTTTATCTTTTATATCAAGACCTATCATCAATAAGATCATTCTATCGATTAGAAATACATACTATAACACATAGTACTTGTGACGCCCCCAAAATAGGTATACATCACCCATCTTGAGTCGCCAAATACATGGTACAGAATACAAATACAAACTTAATTATACAAACGTCGTGTAATATACGACAAAACATTGCTGAGAGTTTAAACAGGAATATTGCCTTCTAGACAATATCCACTCTCAAATAGAGTCCTCATTACATTTATTGTCACACTATTTTATAGAATAGTGATGACTACTATAACACCATCTCGGACCATCACTCCGTTTCCCGACTAGTCCCGGCTACGTTCTCAGTTCCTGAAGAGAATAATAAAAGCAAAAGGGTGAGCTCAACTAGCCCAGTAAGAAATATTATGACTAAGATAATGCAGAATAAATTATCATTAGCCTTCAACAATGTTAAACTGATAAAATACAATAGACATCAAGTTTAACTGCAGCGAAATAAGCAATCCATAAGAAGAGTCAAGTATATCATGATATCTACTATCTTCTATGATTTAAAATGTTTTCATCAATTTTATCATTTGAAACTCGATTTTAATAAATAAACCACATCATCGAATCATCCTCGCACTAGGGTGCCAAGGATATCCATTAAATCATCAATGGTCATGACTATACCGAATAATCCCTGGTCATAATCATACCAAAAACTGTTCATCAATGCACTACAGGCCACTAAGGACTTTTACCACATCATTTATAACATTACAGGTCTTGATTATACCGAATGATCCTTGGTCATAATCATACCGAATCCATCTATGCACGTAAGCGAAAGATGACTTTCATCACAATATAAGCATGAGGATGATGACAATGACATAATAATTTAATAAAACAAGTTCAAGGATAAATTTTAAAGATTTATAATCTAATTTATCCAGAAATCAATAACGTCCAAATTGTCAACATGATCTTTGCTTTGTGGAGTAAAATTCAAGAATGCTCGAAGAATATTTCCATGAAAATCTTTGGATGAAGTTTAAATATCCGAGGATATTCTACTAATTTCATGGAGTATAGAAGCCAAAACTTTAACCAACTGAGTATAATAGAATATATGAAACTGCAAATGGATTTTCACCCGCCATGCGGTATTCCACGTAGACAGATCATTTCCACAATTTAATAAGGAATGAATATGAAGGATCATTCACCATGCATGCGGTAATCCACATAGACAGGTTATTCCAAACGAATAATAAATAATGGAATAACATAAGAATTCACTAGGCATGCGATAGATCACATAGATAGGTTATTCCTAATAGAATAATAAAGAATGAAACCAGGTCATGCGTAATCCGCACAGAAAGGATATTCCAACAGAATAATAAAGAATGGAACCAGGTCATGCGTAATCCGCACAGACAGGATGTTCCAGCAGAATAATAAAGAATGGAACCAGGTCATACATAATTCGCACAGACATGATGTTCCAACAGAATAATAAAGAATGGAATAACAACAAAATTCACCAGACATGCGATAGACTGCACAGACAGGTTATTCCAACAGAATAATAAAGAATGGAATAACACAAGAATTTCACCATATATGCGGTACTTCACATAGACAGGTTATTCCAACATAATAATAAAATTGGAATAACAAACCTTACGAGTATTAAAAGAAAATAGCTCTCTTCATGAATACGAAAGAATAATACCCCTTACCAGAGAAAAAAACTAGATACTAGAATAGTGAGGTAGCAGACTTCTCTTCTTCTTTCTCTCTATAATTTCTCTTTAAAATAATTGCTCTATAGCTTTAGTGAATTGGTAAGAAATGAAGGAAGAATGAGCTTCTATTTATAGGAAAATATAGTTTCGATAATTGCACGTTTTGGGGCTTGAAATATTACAGTACAATACCTTCAACTTTTCTTTCATTCTTAATTTAGTCCTGCAAGTATTATCAAACTTGCACCACCTCCCCTAATAGTAAATCATGTGACTTAATAGCTCATTCATGTGACTCAATAGTATAATCATGTGAAAAAACTAATTACAGTATAGTACCTTAAACTATACCTCCATCTTTAATTTAGTCATGCAAGTATTATCAATCTTGCACCAACTCCCCTAATAGTACATGAATGTGAATAAATAGTACACACATGTGAACAAATAGTTATATACATGTGAATTAATAGCAATTAATGGCTCATTTATCCGATTAATTACCCGATAACTTCCAAACATCAATTATTATGGAAATAAATGTCGATTTCCATTAACACTAATAATTTCCACATAATGGAACTATCAACTTCATCTTTAATCAACACGAACTTATTCATCATTAATATTATAATTCACAATATTTAACAACCAGGTTGTTCCCACTAAAGAGGGGGCTTTCCAATAAGGATTTCTCCCTATTGGCCCGCAATTAGGTGACCAAACCTCTCCTTGACAGAACTTTTAGACATTGTCAATACTGCAAATAATAATATGAATAACTTTGTCGTCCCAATTATTGATTTAATAATATATAAAATATTATGCAGATGATACTGTGACAATAACTGAATCAATAATATGAGAGCTATGATGCATCAATTACTGTAGCAATAATTGAGTACAACTGAGTGACTTCTCACGTAAGCATTAATAATCAATACCGTGTACTACGTAACTAACCACGCCAGTACATTGTACTTTTACTACTAGGGTAGTTCAACAGTTTAACGGTAAAACTTCTGTCGTTATTTTTATAAAAAGATAATTCTGTCGTTTTCTAACTACGATAATACTTCCGTTGTGGGGTCCACCAATGATTGTACCGTCGTACGAATATTCCTTGTTAAAACGAATATTCCCTGACCAATCGAATATTATATAACCATTTGCTTACTTTGTAAAATTTGTAAATATTACCCACAACTATAACATTATATCATATCCAGACCATAATATTCAAAAAATATATTTCGAGAGAAATTAATCTTTATTCATAAAAGTTGGTGTCTTACAACCTCCCTTCTTATGAAATTTCATCCTCAAAATTAGGTACGTACACGGTATATCGAAGAGGTGAGGATATCGACTTCATCTCGATTCTAACTCCCGTGTCATTTCTTCCACATCGTGGTTTCTCCACAAAACTTTAACTTGAGGTATAACCTTGGAGCGTAGAATATGATCCTTCTTATCCAAGATTTTAACAGGAAACTCTTCATATGTTAAATCTTCCTCTATCTCGTCTGGTTCTAATTTAATAATGTGGTCCGGGTCTTTCACATATTTACGTAACATAGATATGTGGAAAACTTTATGAACACGAGACATACTTGGCGGTAAGGCGAGTCTATAGGCCACAGTTCCTACTCATTCGAGGATTATAAATTGGCCCATGAATCGAGGATTGAGCTTTCCTCTCTTTCCAAATCTCGTAACTCCTTTCCATGGAGCAACACGTAACAACACATGATCTCCAATATTGAATTCCACGTCTTTTCGATGAAGATCAGCATAACTCTTTTGTCAATCTTGTGAGGTTTTTATACGTTGTCGGATCGTTTGAATCTTTTTTGTAGTCATACGTACCAACTCTGGTTCCAACAATGTTGCTTCACCCACCTCATCCTAGCATACTGGAGAACGACACTTTCTTCCATACAACGCCTCAAATGGAGCTATGCCAATACTTGCTTGATAACTATTGTTGTAGGAAAACTCTACCAATAGTAAGAACTTGTCCCAACTTCCCTTGAAGTCAAGGACACGGAGTCTTAATAAATCTTCAAGAGTTTGAATAGTCCTTTCTGTAGGGGTTTCAACACAGAAACACAGCGAAAATAAACCAATTTAAAGCAATTCTGAAACCCAAAACAAGATCCATGCGAAAACAGAAATTAATTCAGTGGTTTAGATATTATACTGATTATGAAAGATTTCTGAAAAGGCTTCAAATCCTTTACGCAATCCAATCAGAACCGCGCCTTTATAGTATCCACACGAACGTCGCACGAACCGTCGAACGATTCTGCAATAAAGGAACTGCGGTACTAGCCACCAAAGGAATAGGATTTTGGAACCATTTTCTCTCTAGTCTCTCTCTAAGAGCGGCTAGGGTTTTTTTTAAATGATGTAACCCTAAGTTGCTGCTATATATCATATATATAGTAGTTAAAAGGAATTAATCAAATCAAAACCTAATTTCATAAAATCCGAATTTATATATATATATATATATATATATATCTTAATTAAGTCTTACTTAATTAATATACATATATACAAATTATCCTTTTAATTTAAATTCGTGATTTAAATACTATTAATCATATTAATAAATTTAAATCCTTAAAAATTTAAATTTATTCCCTTCTAAATTATGTTCTATGTGTGTGACCCTATAAGTTATTATTACGTTGGCAATAATTTTATAATCATATTATAAAATTATAAATAGTGAGCGACATCTATTAATGCATCACTGCTACCCAAGTAATAATAAGATCGATGAATCGATGCAACCTTTTCGTGACCAATGTTTCAATGTAATTTAATCTTTTTAACTTTAATATCCTAGATTAAACTCGAGTCATGGAATGTGTCATACTCTTCATAATTTAATCTGAGTTTTCCTGATCAATGAGTAGACTATATGAAACAAATCACTATTTGAGCATGGCCATTTATTTCATAGTCATACTCAATCAAGAGGCCTATAGATATCACCCCTAATATATAGGAGGGTTAAATTCCATCTAGATCACTCATATTCCTCACACGATTCATAATGTACCCAATAATCATCTTTATAGTCCACCCTATTAAAGGTGACATTTAATGATATCAAAGTACATAAATTCCCGTGTAGTAATATAGTGATTTCAGGTCAGAGGACAATTATATCATTGTCACTATGAGAAACGCTAATGACACTTTGCATAATGTTCCACGTAGAATTCTCATGGTGGGTCTGTCCAGTATATCGTTCTCTAACATGTACCTATGCATTGACTTAATATCTCATATATTTATGACCAATGAGATTTGGTCATCAGTCAATCCACATATTAGTCTCAATGCATCATTGTTGTCCCATCAACAATGATACTCGACTAGGGACATTTAAGAACAACGATACTAATTGTAATTATATAATCTCATGTTCAAGTCACATACTTGAAACTATATAATTTGTATCACTATTCTAAGGAATTTTATTATGTTAACATTTATATAACCATAATAAAACCATAATAAAATCATTCATTTATTCAATCAAATATAATATCAAAATGTTAAGCAATTATATCAAATAATTGGCCTCTAGGGCATAAACTCTAACACTTTCTAACTGCTCATCCGTTTGAGGATGATATGCCGAACTAAATCGTAAATCCGCGTCCATAGCTTTTTGTAAACTAACCCAAAATCTTGAATTGAATCTTGGTTCTCGATCAGAAACTATAGAGATTGGCATACCATGCAATCTTACAATCTCGTTTATATATATACTAGCAAGACTTTCAAGTGTATAAGTTTCTCGTATCGGTAAGAAATGAGCAGACTTGGTCAATCTATCAACAATGACCCAAATCACATCTATGCCTTGAGAAACCTTGGGAAGACCAGTAACGAAATCCATGGTCATGTGCTCCCACTTCCATTCTGGAATTTTATGTGGTTGCAATGGACCTTTTGGCATTTGATGCTCCGCCTTGACTCGTTGACAATTTAGACACCTTGAGATAAACCCCGCTATATCTCTCTTCGTATTTCTCCACCAAAATGTATGACGAAGATCATGATACATTTTGGTACTCCCAGGATGGATTGTAAATGGTGTGTTGTGCGCCTCCATCATGATTTTATACTTTAACTCAGGATCGTTAGGAACACAAAGTCTGGAGTTGACTCGAAGTATTCCTTCTTCATCGATTCTTTCTTCTGGCATAACACCTTCTTGTACTTTCTTCCTCATATGCATCAGCTCCAGGTCTCTAGCTTGAGCAGCTTTAACTTTATCGATTAAAGTCGGTTCTACTCGTATATTCCCCATCATCACGTGGGTCCCTGGAGTCTTTATCTCTATCTCCATCCTTTGCAAGTCATACAAAATGGGCCTTTACGTTGACAATATCGCACTCGTACCCGCATATGATCTTCTACTCAATGCGTCAGCTACCACGTTCGCTTTTCCAGGATGGTATGATCATAATCTTTCAACAGTTCAAGTCAACGTCGATGTCGCATGTTGAGTTCCTTTTGAGTGAAGAAATATTTGAGGCTTTTATGATCCGTAAAGATCTCCACTTTCTCCCCATACAAGTAATGCCTCCAAATCTTTAGTGCAAAAACAATCACGCCTAACTCTAGATCATGAGTAGGATAATTCCTCTCATATTCTTTGAGTTATCGAGAAGCATAGGCTATGACTTTCCCATGTTGCATGAGAACACATCCTAACCCTTTGCCCGAAGCATCACTGTAGATGACAAATCCCTCCGAGCCAGATGGTATTGTCGTAGCATTTGCTTGAAATGAGTCTCCTCTTGAGTTCTTGAAAACTCTTCTCGCATTCCTCACTCCAACCGAATTTTGTATCTTTCCGAGTCAGCTGCGTTAATAGAGTAGCGATTCAAGAAAACCCTTCTACGAATCACCGATAATAACTAGCTAAGCCGAGAAAGCTACGTACTTCGATCACTGACTTAGGTTGCTCCCAGCTTTGAATTACTTCAATCTTTATCGGGTCAACAGATATTCCATGATTTGATATCATGTGCCCAAGGAATGCAACTTCCTCAAGCCAGAACTCGCATTTCTTCAACTTGGCATATAGCTTATTTTCACGAAGATTTTGAAGTATCAGCCTCAAGTGTTTCTCATGGTGTTCACGGGTTTTGGAGTATACGAGGATGTCATTAATAAAGACGACCACAAAGTAATCCAAATATTCCTTGAATACTCAGTTCATCATGTCCATGAAGGCATCAGGAGCATTAGTCAATCCAAAAGACATGACTAGGAACTCATAATGCCCGTACCGAGTTCTAAAAGCAGTCTTAGGAATGTCATCAGTTTTAATCTTCAACTGATGATATCCGGAACGAAGATCAATCTTTGAAAATAATTTGGCTCCTCGCAACTGGTCAAACAGGTCATCAATGTGAGGCAACGGGTACCTATTTTTGATGGTGACATGATTCAACTCCCGATAATCAATACAAAGTTTCATATTTCCATCTTTCTTCTTCACAAATAGAACAGGCGCACCCCAAGGAGACGTACAAGGACGAATGAAACTAATGTCTAACAATTCCTGTAGTTGGGTTTTTAAATCCTAAAGTTCAATAGGAGTCATTCGATATGGGGCTTTGGAAATGGATTTTGTACTGGATTCAAGGCCGATACAAAATTCAATTTCACGCTCTAGGGGTAGGCCAGAAAGTTCTTCAGGGAATACGTCAGAAAATTTATTAACAATAGAAATATCATTCAAATCTGACATATTTTTATTTAAATCCGTGACATGGGCTAAGAAAGCTTGACATCTGTTTTTTAATAAACGAATAGATTTATGGCTTGATATGACAGTGATTAATTTTAGTGGTTTGGTTGCTTGAATTGGCATAATAGGTTGGTTAGAAATATAAAAGCTAACAACCTTACAAAAACAATCGATTTTAGCATGATGAGTAGTTAACCAATCAATCCCTAAAATCACATCAAATGCAAGTATTTTCATAGAAATAAGATCAACAGGTAACGTGTTGTTACCGATTTGAATCAAACAAGACTTATAAACCGTGGATGTAATGAAGGTTTCTCCCAACAAAGTTTCAACAGATAAGTCAAAGTCTAATTTCTCCTGAGTCAAATTCAAATGTTGAGCGCAAGTATGAGAAATAAAGGAATGGGTAGAACCGGTATCAAATAAAGTATAAACTTTGCTAGAGTTTATGATTAGTTTACCCGTGACCACCTCGTTCGGATTCCTCGCTTTTTGGGAGGTTACAACAAACGCTTTCCCTTGAACTACCGGTTTTGCCTTGTCTGGGACACCCTTTGATGCCTCCATCCCGGTTGGACTTGACTTTGGTGCATGACAAAATCGGGCTAGGTGACCTTCTTTTCCACAATTGTAACATGCTTTGGATGGCATCGTGCCATTTGGACTTATGTGTCCTTCCCCTCCACATTTGTAACATACGACCGGCGGTTGTTCTCCTTCCTTAACAATAGGTGCTGGTGCTGACGTCTTTCCATCATTATTGAATCTCCTCTTCTTGAAATGTCCACTCTTATTGTTATGGCCATGATTACCCCCGAAGTGATTACCATTTCTGGCATGTTGATTCCCTCCACGCTTGTTGTCACCGCTTCGATGACTGCTACCACTAGTATTATCGACTTGTCGGCTACTTTCTCTTGGTTGGGTTGACTTATTACCTCGCTCCAATAATTGAGCCCTATTCACAACATCTAAATACAAACACAGTTTATGAGAGATAAGGTATTGATGTATCTCGGGTTTCAAACCTCTTAGAAACATCCGTGTCATTCTCTCCTCATTATCAACCAAGTGGGACGCAAACCGAGACAACTCGACAAACTTAGCTTCGTACTGCACCACGGTCATATTATTTTGCTCAAGCTTGATGAACTCTACCTCCTTCATATGATGAATACTTTCAGGAAAGTACTTGTCGTTGAACAGTTCTTGGAACTTCTCCCAAGACATCTTCAGTACGGCAGGTTGAGCACGCTTTAAAGATTCCCATCAGTAATCTACCACCGCTCGCAACATGAAGGTGGCAAAGGGAACCTTTTCCTCCTTGGAGCATCCCAAGACATCAAATATCTTGTTGATCTGCTTTATCCACGTCTCCGCCTTAAGTGGTTTTGGCTCTCCAAAAAACTCCGGTGGTTCCAGCTCCTTGAACTGCTTAGCTGTGACCGTCTGAGAGTTGTCAGTGTTTCCACCTGCATTTTGGACAGGAGCCGCTCTCGCCTGATGTTGCATGAATTGTATAAAGCCTCTGAATATCCCATCGTTCACCATTTCATCGGTGTTATTGTTTACATGAGGATTATTGTCTTCTTGTTACACATTACCCTGGGTATTGATCATTGGTGACTCAAGGGTCTCATGTGCTTCATTTCTTATCTCAACATTTTTGGATGCCATTTTCAAATACTGCCACAAAACAAGGGTTAATTAATATATCACATATTATCCCTATACTCTGACCGACCAATTAAATACCAAATAAACTTAGGTAGGTCATACTAGCGAAGGAATTCCCCGTCTCTCCCCTCCTAGTTCTTGTCTCACATCTCAGCCATGGATCATATCCCTAAGCTTTGATACCAACTGTGATGCCACCAAAATAGGTATGCATCACTCATCTTGAGTCGCAAAATACATGGTACATAATACAAATACAAATTTAATTATACAAACGTCGTGTAATATACGACAAAACATAGTTGAGAGTTTAAATAGGAATATTGCCTTCTAGATAATATCCACTCTCAAATAGAGTCCTCATTACATTTATTGTCACACTATTTTATAGAATAGTGAGGACTACTAGAACACCATCTCGGACCATCACTCCGTTCCCCGACTAGTCCCGGCTACATTCTCATTTCCTAAAGAGAACAATGAAAGCAAAAGGGTGAGCTCAACTAGCCCAGTAAAAAATATTATGACTAAGATAATGTAGAATAAATTATCATTAGCCTTCAACAATGTTAAACTGATAAAATATAATTGACATCAAGTTTAACTGTAGTGAAATAAGCAATCCATTAGAAGAGTCAAGTAGAGCATGATATCTACTATCTTCTATGATTTAAAATGTTTTCATCAATTTTTATCGCTGAAACTCAGCTTAATAAATAAACCACATCATCGAATCATCCCTGCACTATGGGCCAAGGATATTCATTAAATCATCAATGGTCATGACTATACCGAATAATCCTTGGTCATAATCATACCAAAAACTGTCCATCGATGCACTACAGGCCACTGAGGACTTTTACCACATCATTTATAACATTACATGTCTTGATTATACCAAATGATCCCTGGTCATAATCATACAGAATCCATCTATACACGTAAGCCAAAGATGACTTTCATCACAATATAAGCATGGGGATGATGACAATGACATAATAATTTAATAAAACAAGTTCAAGAATAAATTTTAAAGATTTATAAGTTAATTTATCCTGAAATCAATTACGTCCAAATTGTCAACATGATACTGCTTTATGGAGTAAAATTTAAGAATGCTCAGAAGAATATTTCCATGAAAAGATACTGGATGAAGCGCAAATATCCAGGATATTCTACTAATTTCATGAATATAGAAGCCAAAACTTTAACCAACTGAGTATAATAGAATATATGAAACTGCAAATAGATTTTCACCCGCCATGCGGTAATCCATTATTACAGATCATTTCCACAATTTAATAATAAATGAATACAAAGGATTATTCACCATGCATGTGGTAATCCACATAGACAGGTTATTCTAACAGAATAATAAAGAATGGAATAACAGAAGAATTCACCAGTCATGCGATATACCGCACAGACAGGTTATTCCCCATAGAATAATAAAGAATGGAACTGGGTCATGTGTAATCCGCACAGACAGGATATTAGAACATAATAATAAAGAATGGAACCAGGTCATGCGTAATCCGCACAGACAGGATGTTCCAACAGAATAATAAAGAATGGAACTAGGTTATGCGTAATCCACACAGATAGGATGTTCCAATGGAATAACAACAGAATTCACCAGGCATGCGATAGACCGCACAGATAGGTTATTCCAACAGAATAATAAAGAATGGAATAACAAAAGAATTTCACCATGTATGCAGTACTTCGAATAGACAGGTTATTCCAACATAATAATAAAGAATGGAATATCAACCCTTACGAGTATTGAAAGAAAATGGCTCTCTTCATGAATACGAAAGAATAATACCCCTTACCTTAGAAACAAATTGGATACTAGAATAGTGAGGTAACAGACTTCTCTTCTTCTTTCTCTCTATAATAATTTCCCTATAGTTTTAGTGAATTGGTGAGAAATAAAGGAAGAATGTGCTTCTATTTATATGAAAATATAGTTTCGATAATTACATGTTTTGGGGCTCAAAATATTACAGTACAATACCTTCAACTTTTCTTTCATTTTTAATTTAGTCCTATAAGTATTATCAAACTTGCACCACCTCCCCTAATAGTAAATCATGTGAATTAATAGTTCATTCATGTGACTCAATAGTATAATCATGTGAAAAAACTAATTACAGCATCTTTAATTTAGTCATGCAAGTATTATCAATCTTGCACCAACTCCCCTAATAGTACATGAATGTGAATCAATAGTACACACATGTGAACAAATAGTTCTATGCATGTGAATTAATAGCAATTAATTGCTCATTTATCCGATTAATTACCCGATAACTTCCAGACATCAATTATTATCGAAATAAACGCCGATTTTCACTAACACTAATAATTCCCACATAATGGAACTATCAACTTCATCTTTAATCAACACGAACTTATTCATCATTAATATTATAATTCACAATATTTAACAACCAGGTTGTTCCCAGGAAAGAGGGGGCTTTCCAATAAGAATTTCTCCCTATTGGAGAGCAATTAGGTGACTAAACCTCTCCTTGATAGAACTTCTAGACATTGTCAATATTGCAAATAATAATATGAATAACTTTGTCGTCCTAATTATTGATTTAATAATATATAAAATATTATGTAGATGATACTATGACAATAACTGAATCAATAATATGAGAGATATGATGCATCAATTACTGTAGCAATAATTGAGTATAACTAAGTGACTTCTCACGTAAGCATCAATAATCAATACCGTGCTACTATGCAACCACGCCAGACATCAGTATTTCTTTACTAACGGGTAGTTCAACGGTTTAACGGTAAAACTTCCGCCGTTATTTTTATAAAAAAATAATTCTGTCATTTTCTAACTACGACAATACTCCCGTTGTGGGGTCCACCAATGATTTTGCCGTCGTACGAATATTCCTTGTTAAAACGAATATTCCCCGACCAATCGAATATTATATAACCACTTGCTTACTCTGCAAAATTTGTAAATATTACCTACAACTATAACATTATATCATATCCAGACCATAATATTCAAAAAAATATATTTCGAGAGAAATTAATCTTTATTCATAAAAGTCGGGGTCTTACAGTACTGCTATTTGCAGTCAGCACATAACCTAATCACATTATCACATAGTTATATCAGTTATTGGATCACAAACAAACACTAATACAGTTAAACTATCTAAGTCCAGATCAATTTCTAAAATATTTTGGTATACCAACGACTTTATCGGGTAATTATCGAGTCTAAAACTCAATTCAATAGTTCAATAGATGTAAATATCAGTCATATTATTTTTAAATAACTTATAATAATTTTTAAACATTTATTATAATTTATCATGATTTTTCAACCAATCGTAATCATTATTAAATGATTTTATTCTATTATCATTAATATTTAAATAATATTAAACTATTAATGAAATCATTGCTAAAATATTAAAGTTATTTATAATAACTCAAAATATTTTTAAACATTAATATTACCTTAAAAGATTTTTTAAAATATTAAAAATCATTTTAAATATTTTCATTAATATTTAAATATTAATGTACTATTTATCAAAATATTAAAAGGCATTAATTATAACTTAAAAATATTTTTAAATCCTTTATGTCCTTTTTAAATGATTTTAAATTAATAAAATTTTTAAAACTATTTATTTAATATAATTATTAAATAAATCAAATATCATTTAATATTAAATAATTAATGAAATTTATCTTTAAATATTGAAAGTTATATTTTATAACTTAAAATATTTTTAAACTTTTATTTTCATTTAAAATGATTTTTCTAATATTAAAATCATTTTTAAATTAATTTATTTAATATAATAGTTAAATAAATTTAATATCATTAATATTAATTTATTAATGAGAATTCTCCAAAAATATTGAAAATTACATTTTAAAATTTAAAATATTTTTAAACAATTTATTCTTATTTAAAATGATTTTTATAATATTAAAATCATTTTTCTCTAATTTATTTAATATTGTAACGCCCGAGAAAATCAGATTTTTATGATAATTAAATTTTTATTTGATTATGTGAATTAAATGAATTTAATTGATTATTTTGTGAGTAAGCTATGTGAATGTCGTTCTATGACCTAGAATGTGCTAATGTGGTTAGTAATCTGGCTACGTACTAGAATTAATTGTTTAGAATTTCCAAGACGAAAATAAATATTTTCCGAGAAATTTTCGTAGAAACACTATTCATTCGTTTCTGTTTGAGGAATTATTTTGAAATTCCGAGAAACGCGTAATGATAGAATATCGAGATGAGATAAAATATATAATAATATTTCATTTATGGCAAACGGAGTTTTCGCCTGCGGACTTAAAACCTAAGGGTTGAGTGTATTGATTTCCGAGAAGGAAATGAAACGCATAGAAGGATTTGCGTTATGGTTAAAGTGTGTGTGTATACAAGTATGATACTATCTAGTATCTATGTATAATGCGATGAGTTAATACGAAGTACAATACGATTATCGTACGTGTAGTATACGGAGAGAATACATGAATTATACGTATAGAATACGATTAGTATTATGGAATTAAGTTAAGACTTAATGATAATTCATTTGAGTTGGATTATGTTTAGTCTAATCAATTTTATAGGCAAGCGCGATGAATTAATGTGTTAAGCCCAAGTCAAGGCCCAATATTAGATTGGTTGAGCCCAATGTAAGAAAACCGAACCGTGGATCGAACCGGTGGGTCACCGAATGGGTAAAATCCCGGGGCAACCCATGGGGATGACCCATGGGCATGGTGGGCCGGCCCTTGGTGTGCAAGGCAAGCATAACACTTGGTCACCAAGTATTTTACTTGGTGACAAAGTGTGTAATAGTAAGGAGGTGATGGTGAAATGTTCAATTTGCCCTCCATTTCATTTGCCTATAAAGAGAAAGCTAAAGTTGGTCTTTTGTGAGTTTTTCAAATTGCCAACCTAGATTTTGAGAGAGAAAAGAGCTAGACTCAACCAAATCTTATACTTTGAAGTTTTGTTTGAGAGTTGTCAAGATTACCTAAGAGTTCTTAAGGTAATATTCTTTAATTCAAATTCCATCTCTTTTGGTTTTCTTTTAGTATGGAGAATCATAAATGGGTTGTGTATGTCTAGTATGGTGGAATAAGGATGACTTGTTATAGATTCAATCTCTATAAGTCATGAAATCATAGAAATCATAAGGTTTGATATAGCTTAAAATCATGAAAATATTGATTGTTGAGATTGATTGTTGATAAACAATTAAACTCCATCAATACGTAAATATGTGCATCTTGTTTGGTTAGGATGTAGATATGAAGTCCATGGATTATTCCATGTGATTTGGCTTAGAGAACGTTAGTAACGAAGTTATGGCGAATTTCACGGAAATAGACGTTAAACGTCGAAAACGTTGAAATTCCGGATTGGTAGTTGAAAGTTGTTGTGAGACTTGAAAACATTGTTTTTCAATGTCACCACGTGAGATAAGGTATTTAAGAGTTGTGGGTTCGAGAATTGTCGGATTCCGACTTAAAACAAAGAAAACTAGCATTAAACGCTCATTAACGTTTATGAACGTTTAAAAAAATGACCTCAATAGTAAATTTTGAGTTAGCGGATTCAAAAGTGACGAATTCTTATATGAACGCGTAGAGTATGTCATTTATGACGTGTAGGCTTTTGAACGGACCAAATCGGACTTATAACGAAGAAGTTATGGCTCCGAGAGTCTCACTAAAATTTTTATCTGTAAAAAATTATGGAACTAAGGTCTGGCACCGTGGCACCAGACAGTGATTTAAATGCCGCGCCGCAAAGGCTTGGACAAAGGTAATAATTATCGGAAAGTGGCACCACAGCGCCACTTGTATAAGGAAGTCTCGTGCGCATGCAGAGAGACAGGACTGGTATCGCGACTCAGCTGGCGCCAATACGCCTCAGTGCTTAAGATGTCACGCCACAGACGCGGAAAAGGTGATTGTTGAATGACTTAGGTTTTGAACTGCAATTGTTCAGAGACCTATAAGATTAAAGTTTATGCACTTCATAAGTGTATTAAAACTATTCCTATACTACCTATACTAAGGTATATGGTATTGAAACTTAGGAATTGAATGCATGTTAGTAATTTATGAATGAAGTTCATAATCGCAACGTTGGTACTTCGCCAATGATGATATAGTCCGGTTAATAACGTAAGTTGGTTAATAAGCCGGGATGAAGGGTAATAAGTCAAATTGACTTTAGTAATGTTATTAAGTTAACGAAGACATAGAAGAGAAAGAAGTTGGTAGGAACAATATGAATAATTGTTTGATAGCTAATTACAGTGTGCTATGTGAATATATCATGTAGATTCTATAAAGGCTATGGTCAGTCGATTAAGTTATTTGAAGATGCTGAAAGGCAAGTTTTTCTTAACGTTTGTCTAACTTTCAAGTTAGTCAAGTTTTATGTGATTCATTGTACTGAATTGCGCGACTGATTTTAAAGAAAGGGTCGATGCCAGATTTAACTCAGCTAGACTACTCGTAAGATATAGATTGAGTTATATTCATATCTTTCTATATAGAAATGTTAACGATATCCTATGCCAAGTAATTAGTACGGATGTGAAGGTAAGGTTTGTCTATGAACAAACAAAAGTATTTTTCATCGATTATTCGATGGGCAGGCGAGTTTGCCAAAACTTAAACGTAAATACATTTAATGAATGAGTGTTGATCAACATAGAGTACTATAGGCTGATCACCTAGAAGTGCTCATAAGTAGTACGGATGTACAGCCTTAGTGTTGTGATATCCTTTTCAAATATGAAAACAGAAAGCTACTGTTCATAGTCTATTGACCAGTTCAGAATTCCTAATCTACTCTATACTTTGGGAATTGATGTTATGTATGATTAAAGTATTATTTTTCATGATACTTCATAACTAATTGTTCAGTTATGTAGGAATTGTTATATAATTCACGAATATTGTGATACGGTTATCTTTTGTTAAACTTGTTGAGCTCATTATGCTCACTTCTTGCGTGAATTATATGATTGCAGTTAAGGATGAACGTACTGAGAATGCTAAGAGAGATAAGGGCAAGGCTAAGATGGATACTTAACCATCGTGTAATAGACTAGTATGTTTGTATGTATTATACATGATGAACAACGAATGATGTAATCTGTTTATGAACCTGGGAAGGATTATACTTTGATTGTAATAAGAAGATAGTAATTACATTCATTTTGTTGTAATTCAATGGAATGATTGTATGGTTATGAGTACAGTGTAGCACCATATGTCGGGTTGGAAGATACCCGAGTTTGGGGGCGTCATAGGTTGGTATCAAAGCCTTAGGTTATAAAACTTAAGGGGGGAAAACCTTAAGCTAATAACCTCGTAAGGAAGGTAAAGTTCGAAGAATGAAATTCACGTCAAATGAATTAATAAGGTGTTGAGATAACTCAGTACCGAAAGATTTAAAAGATGGAAATTATTCTTAAATAAATTAAATGTGATTTGTGCTAATACTATTATGTATTATGTACTAATCAACGTGTTATGTGTTTTGTAGATGTCAAACGATAGCTTGATGTTTAGAGATATTGAAGTGATAAGTGAGGATTCAGTGAACCAAGTGGAGATTGTACCAATGCCAGTGGTGGAGGTACCGTTAGTTGTTCTAGAAGACTCAGACATTGAGGAGTACATCTCTGAGGAGGAATACTCCAAGGAGACGATGGGGATAGCGTCATATCTTAATGAGATGCTTGACGTGGAGGAGGAGATGGAGGTGACATCGATTAATACGGTGGTGCCTACTCAGGAGCCAACACCTCCGGATGCAATGAGATCATTGTATCTGGCTGTGTTGGATAGGAATGTGCAATCGCAAGCATCCGTAAAGTGCATACGTAACGAGGAGATAACCGCCCTATATGAGGAGAAGGAATCTGCAGAGGCAGATTTTGAGTCAGAGCACGACGAGAAAGTGCTTATGACAGATAAGGCACAAGATTATAAGCAAGAGGCCGTAGAGCTTCGAAAGAAACTGGTTGAAAAAGACCAGAAAATAGCTAGGATGTCATCTATCCACGAATGTGCTCATGGGGATTTCAAGCTAAAAATTGCTTGTTATTCCATTGAGTCCTGGCAGACTCGACATACTATAAGTTGAAATATTATGTTGATACTGGCAAATCAGAAATATTTGAATGTCGTACGACAGTGTTAGTAGACCGTTAGATCTTTTTGTATATAAGTAGTGACGTAAAACCCTCTTTTGTATAATTAAAGGGTAGTCTTTTTGTAAATCCCAATTTTTGTAGAAGGCAATCGCGGGATAGTATGTAATAGCTTTTTGGCTAAGGTAACATGATGTAAATAGTTTTGACTATGAAAGCATATTTATATAATGAAGTTTTATTTAATGTGCTTGTTGTGGTATGAGTTGTTATTTGAGTATGATAACAAAGTAGTTAAATAGATAATAACAAAACTTTATTTATTTAATCAGAATTATGCCACCAAGAAGGAGACAACGTAACCAAGAGGTCGAGTCTCATAATGAGAATCAGGGGGGGTCCTAATAACCCTATTCAAGAGTTCGTTAATTTATTAACGGCTGCATTTCACCAAGTTGGGGGTGGGATTCCTGTAGCTCCTAGGGTAGTAAGAACAACTACCTTCAAGGAATTTAAGAGTGTGGGTCCTCCTGAGTTTCGAGGAACGACGGACCCACTAGAGGACCAGACATGGGTAAAAGAGAATGAAAAGGCGTTTGTGATAACAAACGTAGGTGAGGCACAAAAGACTTCTTTTGCGACTTACATGATGAAGGGGGAAGCCAACTGTAAGACCCCAAATTATTAATAAATGAAATTTATTTTCCTCTATTTATTATTTTGAAATAGTAAGGGTTGATTTGATTAATGTGGATAGTTATAGGTAAAATACGCAAATATTTCGAATAAGCAAGTGGTTATAAAATATTAATTCATTATTGTCGGGGAATATTCGTTTGGTCGTAGAATATTCAGATTGTTTGGGAATATTCGCATTTACTGACATAGCGATCTTTTATGGGCCCCATAACTTGAAAGCGATTGGATGAAAACGACAAATATAAGTTGTTTATAAATAACGGCAGAGTAGTTATCAAGTAATTATCTTGTTGGAATACCCGGTGGTTAAAACACAGTAATACGCGTTGTTGCACAGTAGCACACGGTATTGCACAAATTATTGATTCTTACGTAAGAAGACACTACTCAATAATTATTACGAAGAATTCTTCGCTCGGTATTTTATTTTATTGATTCAATAATCACGCATTGATATTTTATATTACCGTTGTTTCAATAAATTGTCATCACACAGTATTTTCCATTATCGAAGCAATAATTCATATTATCTGAATAATATTATTAGATAACATTATTGGCAATGTCTAGAAAGTTCATCTAAGGAGAGGTTTGGTCACCTAATCATGGCGCCAAGAAGAAGAAATTCTTATTGAAAGCTCCTCTTTCCAGGAACTACCGGTTGTCAATAATATGATTCTCGTAATATTATTTATGAATAATTAATTATTGATTTATATGATGAGGAAAATATTGATTTTATGTGGATATAGATGGAGAAAATTTTAAAATGATAATTGTTGAAAATTAATATTTTATCTTTTTACGATAAAATAATTCATTTAAATATATTATTTTAATAATATATTAACGGTGATATTTTTACAACGAATGTGGGATATATGAGTATACGAGGAGGAAGAGTATTTTTGTTGCAATAAATGTTTAAAACATGTTAAACATGTCTGGTGGACCCCATTTCTTGACCGAAATTTGATTATAGCTTTGTAAAATTGTCCGTATGTGGATTTGATTCAATTTACATTTGGAATTTGGAAAAACTTTCTTTCGCAAAGTTGTAGAGAATTGAATTTCCTATAAAAAAACGCGAGATTCGAATTTTCTGATAAAATGGCTATTTATTATGAATTATTGAAGTTTCAAGTTCAAATAATTGATTTTTGGAAGTTTTATTTATTTTATTAATAAAAACGTTTTTTATATGTTGTAGGCATATTTAACATGTGCATGGTGGCTGAATTCAGATTCAAGATGTGGGCGTATGAATTTTGTTTATATATAATATTATTATATTCAATTTTCTGCTTTGGTGTTCTAAGCAATTTCCTATAAATATGGTGCTTAGGTTAGAATTGAAAATCACACCAGAAACTGAAATTTTCTCTTTCTATATTATCGAGCGTATTCTTGTGAGTATTTTGAGTATACTTTGAGTATTGCCATACGGTGCAAGTTCAAGTCATAGCCTATATCCGGTGTTTCAACTAGAAGTACTGTCTTTCGAGGTAAGGGATGTTATTTTCTTCTCAAATGATATTATTTCTTCAATATCATTATGCTGAAATATTGGTTAGAACTTTTTATCAAATTTGGAACTTTTTCATGTCGGGGTTACTATTCATGAGTTACTATTCACGAGTTACTATTCATGAGTTACTATTCACGAGTTACTATTCATGAGTTACTATTCACGAGTTACTATTCACGAGTACTATTCATGAAGCGTGAAGATGTTTTTTGTGGAATTTCTATCTTTTGGTGTCGGAGTTACTATTCACGATACTCAAGACTATTCACATATCTGGCACTATTCATAGAAAAATGAAATTTCTTCTCTTTGTCAAAATATCTATTCGGATACTAGCTTTGATTGTATCCATGTTTTGATCATTCTTGAATTTTAGACCAATCGTGATTATTTTTGAGGTATTTTTGGACATGGATAAAACAAAGTGCTAATCCTTAATCCTTAATCCTTAATCCTTGTCATTTTGTTTCTTTGGATTCGTTTCTTTAAAAATATTTTTCATCATCTTGATCTTAAATGATGATATTATGGAATATCTTTGGCACCGTAGTGCAAAAGATGAATGATTTCGAAGAATATCTTTGGCCCGTAGTACAAAGATGAACAGTGTTTAGATGAACATGATCAACTGATGAATATCTTTGGCCTGTAGTGCAAAGATGAATGATTTCTTGATGAATATCTTTGGCCCGTAGTGCAAAGATGAACAGGTGTTGAGATGAACATGACCAACTGATGAATATCTTTGGCCTGTAATGCAAAGATAAATATTTGATTCCAGATGTATATTGATTGATGTTACAGGGATAAAAGATAGACGATGAACTTTTAAATTCATACATAGAAGATAGTTGTTTGCATTCTCTACTTAACTCTTCTAATGAATTATTATTTCCGCTGCGAATATTGGTTTAAAAACTTGTTGTCTATTGTATTCTATTAGTTTTTTTTCCCTGTTGAAGACTAACGATAATTTGTTGTATATTATCTTAGTCATAATATTCTTTCTTGGGCTAGTTGAGCTCACCCTTTTCCTTTTTGTTCCATTTTTCTTCTCGGGAGGCGAGAATATAGCGAATGCATTTAGCCTGGGTATGGAATGAAGGTTTTAGAAAGAATTGTTTAGTAGTCCTCACCATTTTGTAAAATAATGTATCAATAAATGTGATGAGGATTTATTTGAGTATAGATATTGTCTAGAAGATAATATTTGTATTCAAACTCACGATTTCTGGTTGTAATAATAAAGTTGTAGTTATTTCGTACCATGTATTTGGCGACTCGAATGGGTTGGATGGAATGGACCTCTTTGGGGGCGCCACGGTTGGTATCGAGCTTAGGGATATGATCTCTGGCGGAGATCGGGGGAATAGAACTAGGAGGGAGAGGCGAAGTAAATCCTTCGCTAGTGTGTCCTACCTAAGCTTATTTGTTGGTTGGTCATAATATAGGGTATTATGTGATTTGTTAATTTATTTAATTAACCCTTGTTTTATGATAGTTTTTAAGAATGGTCACGAGAACGTTAACAATGGAGTGAATGAGATCGTGGAGACACCTCTAATCGCCAACCGAGGATAATGTGATGTCGGTGAAGAAGGAATTAGAGATATCCATGTGGTGAGTGAAGAATTGATTGTTGCACTTTTGAGATAGTCGCAGAGGTAACAATGGTGAGAGTGAGGAAGAAGAGGAAGAAGAGGTACTTGAAGAGAGTTTATTAGAGGTATTTTTATGATCAAAATGTAGAATTGCAAAATCGTATTCATGAGTTAGAAGAGCAGTGAAGAATTGCGAGCGAATCGTGGAGCAAAAGGATGCAACGATTCAAGCTTATGTTACCCGATATGTGATGCTTGAATGAAGCACTCTTTGGCGAGTATAAGATGATAAAGTGGAATCGAAAAGTGAAAGAAGACATAACCGAAGCAGTGAGAATGAGTGATGCATGGGTAAAAGCCGACGACAGCGTTGATATTATGGAAAGAGATGTCAATCTAAAAAGAAAAGATTTAACAATGACGGAAGACATCGGCGTGACAAAGATCAAGACCAAAGAACAAATTCTAGGGGAAGAGAACGATCGCCAGTTAGATGCTACAGATGCGGAGAGGAGGGACATATAAGGTCAAACTGTTCAAAGCCTTCCAAGGTATGTTTTAGTTGTGGAAAAGATGGTCACATAGCTCGATTTTGTCCTATAGCGAAATCAAGTCCAGTTGGGACGTTGGCACCAGAGGCGGATACAGAAAAGTCAAAGTCAACGATTACTGGAAGAGCGTTTTTCGTGACTTCTCAAAAAGCGAGTAACCCAAACGAAGTTAGCACGGGTTAGTTAATTATAAATTCTTGCGAAGTTTATACCTTACTAGATACCGGTTCTACCCATTCTTTTATCTCTCTTGCTTGCGCTCAACGTTTGAACTTGACTATGGAGAAATTAGACTTTGACCTATTTATGGAGACTCCGTTAGGAGAAACTTTCATTACATTCGTTGTTTAGAAATCTTGTTTGATCCAAGTTGGCACCATCACATTACCTGTTGACCTTATTTATTTAAAGATACTTGCTTTTGATGTGATTTTAGGGATTGATTGGTTAACTACTCATCATGCCAAATTGATTGCTTTTGTAAGGTTGTTAGTTTTCATATTCCTAAGCAACCTGTTATTCGAATTCAAGCAATCAAACCATTATAGTCAAACATTTTCATATCAAGCCATGAAGTCATTCGTTTATTATGGATGTCAATTTTTCTTAGTCCATGTTATGGATTTGAATAAAGACACGTCAGATTTGAATAATATTCCTGTTGTTATTGATTTTTCCTGATGTATTTCCTGAAGAATTTCTTGGCTTACTCCCAAAGATCGATATTAAATTTTGTATCGACTTTGAACCCGGACAAAACTCATTTCTAAAATCTCATATCGAATGGCTTCTATTGAACTTCAGGAAGTTAAAAATTCAACTATAGAATTTGGTACCGAGCCTTTATCTGGTGACTTCCTTTGTGGAATGCACCGAAGCCAGACTCTCCGTAGGGGACACCATATTCGTGCGATAGTAAACTGATAGGTGTCATTGTAACGTGTTATCCAAGGTTGGGATATGAGTCACGATTGAGAACAACCCTAAGTCAGTAATCGAAATAAGTAGCTTTCAGGCTTAGTTGGTTATTATCGGAAATTCGTTGAAGGATATTCTCGAATCGCTATTCCATTAACGCAAATTGACTCGTAGAGATACAAAATTCGAATGGAGCATGGAATGTGGGAAGAACTTCGAAGAACTCAAGAGGAGACTCATTTCAAAGACATGTTCTGACCATGCCATCCCGGAAAAGCGAACGTGGTAGGCGGCGTGTTGAGTAGAAGATCGTATACAAGTACGAGTACGATATTGTCAAAGACTCATTTTGAATAATTTACAAATAATAGAGATGGAGATGAAAACTCTAGTTACCCGCGTGATGATATCTGAGTATAATCGACTTTAATCGATAAAGTTAAAGTCATTCAAGCTACACACGGAAATGATGAATTTGAAGAAGGAGGTGCAAGAAGTTGTTATTTTAAAAGCGAGAATCGGTGAGGTGAGGAAAGCTCAAACCTTCGATTTATTAATCCATTTGAAATTCTCGATCGAATATGAACTCGTGGCCTATAGACTGCTTTTATCGCCAAGTACGACGCGTGTTCATAACGTTTTTCACGTATCGATGTTACGTAAATATGTGGACGACCCGAACTACGTCATTGAGTTAGAACCGGACGAGATAGCCGAAGACTTAACATACGAGGAGGTACCTGTCAAGATCTTGGATATGAAAGAACATGTCTTATGTACCGAGGTTATACCACAAGTTAAAGTTTTGTGGAGAAACCATGCTATTGAGGAAATGACCTGGGAGTTGGAAACGGAAATGAAAGCGAGGTATTCTCATCTTTTCGAAACACCAGGTACGTACGTCAATTTCGAGGACGAAATTTCATAAGGATTAATAAATGAAATTTATTTTCCTCTATTTATTATTTTGAAATAGTAAGGGTTGATTTGATTAATGTGGATAGTTATAGGTAAAATACGCAAATATTTCGAATAAGCAAGTGGTTATAAAATATTAATTCATTATTGTCAGGGAATATTCGTTTGGTCGTGGAATATTAAATGCTTTGTCGAGGGAATATTAAATGCTGACGTGCGTCTTTTGTGGGCCCCATAACGGAAAGCGATTGGATGAAGAAAGCGACAAATATAAGTTGTTTATAAATAAAGCAGGCGTAGTTATTCACAGAATTATCTTTGTTGGAATACCCGGTGGTTAAAACACACTAATACGCGTTGTTGAAGCGGTAGACACTGCAGTATTACACCAATTATTGATTCTTACGTAAGAAGACACTACTCAATAATTGTTACGATAATTATTATTCGAAGATTTTATTTTATTGATTCAATAATTCACGCATTGATATTTTATATTATTGTTGTTTCAATAAATTGTCATCACACGTATTTTCCATTATCGAAGCAATAATTCATATTATCTCGAATAATATTATTAGATAACATTATTGGCAATGTCTAGAAAGTTCATCTAAGGAGAGGTTTGGTCACCTAATTGCTGGCAAGAAGAAGAAATTCTTATTGGAAAGCCCCTCTTTCTGAGGAAGCGCCTGGTTGTCAATAATGTGATTCGTAATATTATTTATGAATAATTAATTATTGATTTATATGATGGGGAAAATATTGATTTTATGTGGATATAGATGGAAAAATTTTTAAAATGACAATTGTTAAAAATTAATATTTTATCTTTTACGATAAAATAATTCATTTAAATATATTATTTTAATAATATATTAAGCTGGTGATATTTTTACAACTTGAATGTGGGATATATGAGTATACGAGGAGGAAGAGTATTTTGTTGCAATAAATGTTTAAAACATGTTAAACATGTCGGTGGACCCCATTTCTTGGTCGAAATTTGATTATAGCTTTTGTAAAATTGTCCGTATGTGGATTTTGGTCAATTTCATTTGGAATTTGGAAAACTTTCTTACGCAAAGTTGTAGAGAATTGAATTTCCTATAAAAAAAAGCGAGATTCGAATTTTACGATAAAATGGCTATTTATTATGAATTATTGAAGTTCAAGTTAAAATAATTGATTTTGGAAGTTTTATTTATTTTATTAATAAAACGTTTTTTATATGTTGTAGGCATATTTAACATGTGCATGGTGGCTGAATTCAGATTCAAGATGTGGGCGTATGAATTTTGTTTATATATAATATTATTATATTCAATTTTACGCTTTGGTGTTCTAAGCGATTTTCTATAAATATGGTGCTTAGGTTAGAATTGAAAATCACACCGTAAACTCAAGTTTTCTCTCTATATTATCGGCGTATTCTTGTGAGTATTTTGAGTATACTTTGAGTATTGCCATACGTGCAAGTTCAAGTCATAGCCTATATCAGGTGTTTCAACTAGAAGTCTTGTCTTTCGAGGTAAGGGATGTTATTTTCTTCTCAAATGATATTATTTCTTCAATATCATTATCTTTGAAATATTGGTTAGAACTTTTATCAAATTTGGAACTTTTTCATGTGGGGTTACTATTCATGAGTTACTTATTCACGAGTTACTATTCATGAGTTACTATTCACGAGTTACTTATTCATGAGTTACTATTCACGAGTTCTTATTCACGAAAGTACTATTCATGAAGCGTGAAGATGTTTTTTGTGGAATTTCTATCTTTTGGTGTTGGAGTTACTATTCACGTGATACTCAAGACTATTCACGATATCTCGGACTATTCAATAGAAAAATGAAATTTCTTCTCTTTGTCCAAAATATCTATTCTGGATACTAGCTTTGATTGTATCCATGTTTTGATCATTCTTGAATTTTAGACCACTGTGATTATTTTTGAGGTATTTTTGGACATGGATAAAACAAAGTGCGAATCCTTAATCCTTAATCCTTAATCCTTGTCATTTTGTTTCACTGGATTCGTTTCTTTAAAAATATTTTTCATCATCTTCAGTCTTAAATGATGATATTATGGAATATCTTTGGCCTGTAGTGCAAAGATGAATGATTTCTGAAGAATATCTTTGGCCCGTAGTGCAAAGATGAGCAGTGTTTAGATGAACATGATCGGTGATGAATATCTTTGCTTTGTAGTGCAAAGATGAATGATTTCTTGATGAATATCTTTGCCCAGTAGTGCAAAAGATGAGCAGTGTTGAGATGAACATGACCGGTGATGAATATCTTTGGCTCGTAATGCAAAGATAAATATTTGATTCGGATGTATATTGATTGATGTTACGGGGATAAAAGATGAGCGATGAACTTTTAAATTCATACATAGAAGATAGTTGTTTGCATTCTCTACTTAACTCTTCTAATGAATTATTATTTCAGCTGCGAATATTGGTTTAAAACTTGTTGTCTATTGTATTCTATTAGTTTTTTTTCCTGTTGAAGACTAACGATAATTTGTTGTATATTATCTTAGTCATAATATTCTTCTTGGGCTAGTTGAGCTCACCTTTTTCCTTTTGTTCCATTTTCTTCTTAGGAGGCGAGAATATAGCGAAGTACAGTCGGGGTATGGAATGAAGGTTTTAGAAAGAATTGTTTAGTAGTCCTCACCATTTTTGTAAAATAATGTATCAATAAATGTGATGAGGATTTATTTGAGTATAGATATTGTCTAGAAGATAATATTTGTATTTAAACTCACAGTTTTACGGTTGTAATAATAAAGTTGTAGTTATTTCTGTACCATGTATTTGGCGACTCAGAATGGGTTGGATGGAATGGACCTATTTTGGGGGCGTCACACCAACTACTGGTGGGAGGATCACCAGGGCGGGGCTAGGACAGAAGTTGTTATGTGGAAACAGTTTAAGAAGGTGTTCTTCGAGAACTACTTCCCTACTAGCATGCAAGGTAGAATGAAGATTAAGCTCTTGGAACTTAAGCAGGGGGATATGACAGTTCCCCAGTATGCCACCAAATTCAATGAATTGGCGAGGTTTGCTCCACGTCAGGTGCATACGGAGGAGAGGAAGGAGCACAGATTTGAGCAGGGTTTAAAACCCTGGCTCTATAGTAGAATATCGGTTTTCCAGAGTGCTTCCTACGGGACCATTCTGGAAAAGGCGATAATAGCTGAAGCTGGTGGTGAGGTTTTGTCTCAGTACCACAAAGAGCGGAAGAATAAGAGTAAGTTAGAAGGAGGTAGTAAGGCTGAAGTTGCGAACGGAAGTGGCAACTTACCTAAGAGGAAGAGTTTTAACACTTGGAATACTGGGGTAAAGCAGGGAGATCCTAAGCGTAGGATAAAAGCATGCAAGACATGCAGAAAGACTCACCTGGGAGTCTTTTTAAAGGGAAATCACCGCTACAACTTTCAAGGGAGGGCATTTGTCACCTTGTTGTCCTAACCCTAAGAAGAACTAGGGGTGTTTTTTCTGTGGGTCATTGAACCACATGGCAAGAAATTGCCCGAAGAAAGGGTTAGAGGGAAATAAGGGTTCTGGTAGTGGTAAATTACCCATTACTGGACCAACACCATCAGTGGGTAGACCCTCAGCTCATACGTTTAATATGTCTGTCCAAGATGCGGTAGCATCAACGGTTGTGGTAGCAGGTATCATTTTGGTCAATGAGATAAATGTTTATGTGCTATTTAACTCGGGTGCTACTTGTTCTTTTATAGAATGTGAACTTGCTAAGCGATTAGGTTTAATCCCTAAAAAGTTATCAATACCTTTAGACGTTGAGGTAGCAAATGAAGAAATAATCCCCATTGAACATATTCATAAGGATTGTTGCGTAGATATTAGATGGAATAAGTTATCGGTAGATTTGGTGTCGATAAGGTTAAAAGAATTCGATGTAATTCTTGGTATGGATTGGTTGGTTAACCATAAGGCGATAATAGATTGCCATAGGAAAGGTGTAAACCTTTGGCTTTTTAAGAAAACCAAGGTAGTGTTCTTCGGTAGTTAATCACCGAGACGCTCTTGTTGTCTATTGATGACACAAGCTAGGAAAATGTTGAGAAAAGGGTGTGTAGGTTATCTGTGCCATGTTGTGGATACCTAAAGAGTGGGAACATCCTTGGACCAGATACCTATAGTGCAAGAGTTCGCGGATGTATTTTCGAAGGAGTTATCGGGTATTCCACCGGACAGGGAGGTTGAGTTTGTAATTGATCTGTTATCGGGAACGACACCAGTTTCAAGGGCACCATATCAGATAGCGCCAGTTGAGATGAAGGAGTTAATGGTTCAATTACAAGAACTATTAGACATAAAGTACATTCAACCGAGTGTGTCTCCTTGGGGAGCACCAGTATTGTTTGTAAAGAAAAAAGATGGGTCGTTAAGAATTTGTATCAACTATCGAGAGTTGAACAAGTTAATGATTAAGAATAAATACTCGTTGCCCAGGATCGATGACCTATTTGATCAGTTGAAAGGAGAAAAGTATTTTTCTAAGATAGATTTGCGCACGGGGTATCATCAGTTAAAGGTGAGGTAGGAGGATGTACCTAAGACGGCGTTCAGAACTCGTTATGGTCATTATGAGTTTCTAGTGATGTCATTTGGGTTGACTAATGCACCAGCCGCATTTATGGATATGATGAAAAGAGTGTTCAAACAATATTTAGACAAGTTTGTCGTAATGTTCATTGATGATATTCTAGTCTATTCAAAGACGCCAGATGATCATGCTGAACATTTAAGGATAGTGTTGGAAACACTAAGGATGGAAAGGTTCTATGCGAAATTCACAAAGTGTGAATTTTAGCTTAAACGAGTGCAGTTTCTAGGACATGTTATTGATAAAGATGGCATTTTCGTAGATCCAGCAAAAGTAGAAGCAGTTAATGGGTGGGAGCAACCGAAAATGCCAACTGAGGTTCGGAGTTTTCTGGGGTTAGCGGGATACTATAGAAGGTTCATTCCGGACTTTTCTAAAATAGCTACTCCATTGACAAATCTAACAAGAAAGTCGGTGAAGTATGTGTGGACTGAAAAATGTGAGAATGGTTTTCAGGAGTTGAAGAAGAGGTTAAGTGTGGCACCTGTATTGTCCTTACCCAACGATACAGGAAATTTTTTAGTGTATAGCGATACTTCACATAAAGGACTGGGTTGCGTGCTCATGCAGCATGGCAAAGTCATTGCGTATGCGTCACATCAATTAAAGGATTATGAGAAGGCATATCCTACTCATGATCTGGAATTGGCAGCTGTAGTTTTTGCCTTGAAGATATGGAGGCATTATCTATATGGTGAGAAGTGTGAGATATATACGGACCATAAAAGTCTGAAATATATCTTCACACAGAAGTAGTTGAATATGACAGAGAAGGTGGTTAGAGTTAATAAAAGATTATGACTATGATATTTTATATCATCTGGGAAAGGCAAATGTAGTAGCTGATACGCTAAGTAGGAAGGGTAGAGAGAAACTGTCAATGTTAACAACTGAGAATGAGTTGATAACAGCGATGGCAAGAATGGAGTTAGAGGTTAAGTTATCGGAGGAAGCGGTGGAAATGTTATTTTCCATGGAAACCCAACCGACCATAGCGAAACAGGTTAGGGGAGTACAATTGAGCAACGAGGAATGCGAGCAGATGAAGAAGAGTATAGAAGATGAAGAAAAGACTAAGTATAACCTCGATAAGGAGGGATTACTTCGTTTTGAAGGAAGAATTTGGGTTCCAAATTAAAAGAGGAAATAATGATGGAGGCTCATAGTTCGAGGTACTCGATACATCCTAGTAGCACGAAGATGTATCAAGATATTCGTCAAAACTTTTGGTGGCCGAACATGAAAAGGGCGATAGCAGATTACATTAGTAGGTGCTTAACTTGTCAAAAAGTTAAGGCTGAACACCAACGACCTAGCGGCTTGTTGCACCTGTTAGAAATTCCAGAGTGGAAATTGGAGCACATCACAATAGATTTTGTGGTGGGACTTCCAACAACAAGAAAAGGATATGATGCTATTTGGGTGATAGTGGATCGATTGACGAAATCGGCTCATTTTCTACCAATAGGAGTTAGGTATAACCTAGATCAGTTAGCTAAGCTGTATGTCAAGGAAATTATTTCCAGACATGGAGTACCTGTTTCGATTGTGTTAGATCGTGATCCACGATTCAAATCGAACTTTTGGAGGAGTTTGCAAGAGCAAATGGGAACGTAGTTAAGATTGAGTATGGTGTATCATCCTCAGACGGATGGTCAGAGTGAACGGACAAATCAAACGCTGGAAGATATGTTAAGACCTTGCGTTATGGATTTCAAAGGGAGTTGGGACGAATATCTACCATTGGTGGAATTTTCGTACAACAATAGTTTTCACGCTAGTACAGGCATGCCGCCTTACGAAGCATTGTATGGAAGGAAGTGTCGAACTCCATTGTGTTGGGATGAGGTGGGTGAACGTCGGATGTTGGGACCTGAGATGGTACAGCAAACGGCGGACATGGTGAAGATAATACATGCTCGATTAGTTGCGGCCCAATATAGGCAGAAGAAGTATGCAGATCCTCGTAGAGAGAAGAGAGAATTCGATGTAGGATCTTTTGTTTTTCTGAAAGTATCACCTTGGAAGGGGAAGATATGTTTTGGAAAGAAAGGGAAGTTAACTCCAAGGTTTGTAGGACCTTTTGAGATTTTAAGAACGGTAGGAGAGGTGGCTTATGTAGTAGCCTTACCTCCAGAAATGGAACACATTCATAATGTGTTTCATGTGTCTGTGTTGCGTCCTTATAAACCAGACTATAAACACGTAATAGAGTATGAATCTATTCAGATAGAGAAAGATTTGTCATATGAGGAACTTTTGATTCAAATTATTGATAGGAAGGTGTTGCCTCTTTTTCAGTTCTGATAAAAGAGCTCTAACTCATGCAAGCATACATGTGTCAATAAGTAATACATAGTAAGTAGAGTATCGATCCCACAGAGAAAGTTATCAACTTTAAACTACTATGCATCAATTAAATCACTATATCTATATGCTTAAACTAACAACTATATTGGTAAATTAATCTAAATGTAAATAATAACTAAAACAAGAATAATAACGGAATAAACCAAATCTGGAAAGAATGGGATCCTAACTTCATTTAATACTTCATCCAATTACAACTATCATGCAAGAATTGTTCATGTATCACAGGCAAGTAGCCAAGAGCACTAATAGAGTCATAGCCATTTTTCAATGTACCATGACCTACTTACACAACATCCATAAATGATAGACTCCATGTAATCATCAATATAACCAAAATCACTATATGTCTATGTGAAATTGCAATCATACTGAATTTAAGCACAAGCCCTTATTTTAACTCATACAGTGAAATAGTATATGTCTATTTGTTTCACGAAATACACAAGCTATTTAAAACAAACCCATATACGTATGCTACCATGATTACAATCCATACTCGCATGTTCATTGTCAATTCCATACAAGTACTGAGACGAATGGTGATCAAGCATTCATACATGCAAAACAATCATGATAGAAATTCCATATGATATGCAAAACAGCCCCAGCAATCAAGCATGCAACTAAACTACATATTAAAATCCGTTAGAATCCCATAATGGAGTTTAGTTCAAGACTGAACCAAAAGCCATTATGGGATCAAAGCTAAACATGGTTAACAAACAAACAATTGAAAGATGAAGAATAGAAACGATCAACCCCAATTGCGGATTATAGACCAATATTAACATTCAAATCCTCATATAAATCCAGCAAAATAATAATTATAATCCACACTGATAGAAAACCCCAAGAAGAATTAGAGAAATAGGCGTTTAAGCTTCATTCTACGTTGAAATCTCCCTCAATCTGAAAACCCTAGTTCCTACTATGAAAATACGTCAAAAGTTATCAAAGATATGTCTAACACCAGTCAGATATCATTTTTAAAACAAATTACAACCCTTTTAATTAAAAATTAAAATAAAACAAATCAATGACTTGACCATACGATCGCGTGAGCGTAGCACTCACCTTGATATAATCCTCATGGCGCGAGACTTGCGATATCTTGAGAGTTATGCCGAGAGTGCTCGCATGCGGTATGGCGATCCTCAAGCATGTTTTCGCGGTAGCATGGCCGCGTAACCTGCGCATCTGTACTCTTGTTACGGTTACGTAAATGTCTGCTATTATCGCTACTTGTTCATTCTTTTCCTTCCTTCCTTCATTATTAGTCCCTTTGCTTCACTACATTCTCATGCCGTGCATCCGTAAGCCTCGAGCCATGCATCCAATAGCCTCTGGCCATCCAACACCACCAAAGTACGCCATTTCCTGTAATTTTATGCCAAAAGGAGTTCTCAGTACATGCAATGCAAAATAACATGAAATGCAACTAAAACAGACTAAAATGTACTTGAGATGGGCATAATTCGCGTAAATTGATATCCAATAAGTAGGTATAAAACCCACTTATCAAATACCCCCAAACTTGAACTATTGCTTGCCCTCAAGCAATGCATGCTAAATAACAATGAAAATGCAAAAACACTACTATGCAGCTAAATTACTATGCAGACTAGTCTCACATCATTCCAACTTAAACAGAATTTCAGCCCAAAATGCCTCAGCGAATTATCTAGATTCAAGAATACAAGTTCAAACTAAATTATGGTCATAACATCATACACTCAGATAATTCATACAGGCTATAGAGATGTTGTGTGTGTATAGTGTTCACCAAAACTTGATTCAAGCAAAGAATACACATACTAGACTGCTTAAAATAGAAAATTATAGTTTAAATTAAGAATCATGTATACTTATGCAACGAAGACTGTTCAAACATATCCAAACAAACTAAAGTTCAACAATGGGCTTACCTGCTTTATTGCTACTCACGAGGGAAATTTTCGCTCTTTCCCGCGGTGTTTATTGCTATTTTTCTTTTCTTTTTCTCTTGTTTTTACATGACTGTGCAATGCCTTATTTCATTAAGCAACACTGCTACCCCTTAGCGAGCTTTCAACCAACGACTCCCAGACCATGAAAGTCTTTAAGGCGCTAGGTGTAGAGACAATCCCCTCGGTCGTACTTACTCAAGTAGCCAGGGCCCCGAAATAAGACTAGCCACGTTATTGCTATTCATTTTTTTTATACATAGCATACCCATGTTTTCCTAAAGTTTGAATGTTAATGTTTGTCAAGTCTACATGCATGTTCCACATATTTCTCTTTTTAAAACTATATTTTCTAACAAGCAATGCAACACATAATTCTTATACCTACAAGTGATTGTGAACACATCCGTACAAACCGAAAGCATTTAAACAGCAACATGAATTTCATCGTGTAAAACATTATTGTAATGACCGAGAAATTCGGATCTTATTGTAAAATGATTTTATTAAATTAAATAATAATAAATTTATATTCTATGTGTTATCAAGATGGTTGTCATTCTATAACCTATTAATATTGGAATGTCGTAGTATTTGAGCTACGTGAAGGAATTAAAGTGTTTGAATTTCTAAGACGAAAATGAAAGTTTTTCGAGAAATTTTTCAAAAAACACTATTCATCGGTATTTGCTCGGGAGTTATTTTTGAATTTCCGAGAAATCCGTAATGATAGAATATTAAGGTAAGATGGATTAAGTTATGGAAAACGTAATATTTTGCTTGGGGACTTAAGTTATAAACATTAAGAAAAGCGAAGTAGGAATGAGTAAAGTAATAATTGTACAATACTTTGGTATTGTGCAAAGGAATAAAACAAGTGTAATACAAAGTATTATACGAGTTTGAATGAAGGATGAATTATTGTATATAAATTCTATATGAATTAGAATACGAGAATGATGCATAAACTATATGTATATGTATTATGTAATATTAATGGACTTGTAAAGATTGGTTAGGATTTTGTATAAGCCCAAGTCTATTAAGGTTAAGGCCCAATTACTGAATTAATAAGCAAGTGAGTGTTTCTTAAAGCAATGCCTAAGGATTTATGTAATCCAAGCCCAAGCTAGAATCCATGAGTTGGCAAACCCATGGGGTAAACCATATTAATGTGGTAAATGTGTGGTTACCAAGTATTAAAAGTGGTGACCAAGTTAAGTGGTAACCAAGTTAAATGAGTAATGACCAAGCAAGGGATAGGTTTTGTGCCTTGCAAGTAATGAATAATAAGGAGGTGCAAAAGGAGGTGGGATGATGGAATTGACTAAATTGCCCTAACCTTAGGAATTCTATAAATAGTGAAGGTTGGCAAGTCATTTAATAGTTGTTCAAATAATCCAAACACTCTCTCTCAAAGTGCTTAATTGTTAGGAAGATTAAGTTGCAAATAAGCTACTTACTTATATAAGAAGAAGAAGACTATTTACCAAAGACTTCAAATGTAAGACTCCTTCTCCAATTATCTTCTATCTCTATCATGATAGGTTGATAAGAAAAGTTTGGATTAAGGAACATGAATGATAAAAAAGTAAGAAGTATGTGTAAGTAATGAACTTAAGCCATATAAGTTGGTAATAAGTCATTTAAGCTAGCATAAGTTATAAACTTATGTGAAAGTATTATGAACTTGTAATAAGTTTATTAGTGAAGTAATATGGAAGAAAAAGAACTTGTATGATCATATGTATCAAGTATACATAAGTAAAGCTATATGTTGAGAACATATAGGTATGATGCTTGAGAAACTTTAATTATCATAAGTCATGAATGATAAGTTCATAAGTAGTTTATAATTTATCAAGTTATGAGCTTATGAAGAAATAAAGTCAAAATCCAACCATGTGTATAAGTTGTTGGTATAAGTATATTAAGATGTTCACATGATGAATGGAATTTCATTTGTAATGTTGAACAAATCATAAGAATGAAGATTTTAGGAAATCGCATGCGATTAGACGATAATCGTCGAATTCGTGAAATTCCCGGATTAGAAGTCAAATTTTAAGTTTGAACTCGGAAAGGTTGTTTTCCAATGGAGACAAGTCATGTTCATCATTTAAGAGTTGCGAACTCGAAAATGAGCGAATTTCGAATTAGAACGAAGAAACGATCGTTGAACATTCACGAACGTTTATCGTTTACGTTAAAAATGAACCAATAGGCGAATTTTTAGCAAACGAAGTCGAATAGATAAAATTCTTGCATGAGCAGCGTAGATTACGTAATTTGTGAACCGTGGGCTTTTGAGCGAGCCAATTCGGACTTATAACAAAGGAGTTATCGTCAGGAAGTTTACAAAATTTCCTGGCCGAATTTTTTTACGGTGCCTGAGTTGGCGTTGGCGGCATGGCCAACCCTAGACCAAAAAGTGGTCATGCCCAGTGCCGAAAGCAGCAGGTCAAAGCACTGCTGGAAACTCATCGCAAAGACGAACCTTAATCTTGTTGGTGGGCTTGCATGCAGCGCCATATACAGGACCATGACATATCTTGGAAACTTCGCATGCAAATACGACCCATTAAAGTAAGGACTCTCATGCATGGCCAAGTCGGGAGACATCATTATTAACGTCGCAGCACATGTAGAAGAAGTAAGTTATAAAAGCTGGTGCACCATGCACATGCGGTCTTTGATGGAAGATAGTGAAGAATAGACATGAATGCAAAGCAAGAAAATGTAATTAGTTTGAAGTAAACCTACCTTAAGGAACTTGAAGTAACATTATTAAAACATTGTTAGACCTTAAGAGTAATGTGTAAAGGTTGATAATAACTTATCCATTTATGAATGCAAATAGAATGATAAAGCGAAATTAATAATAATGAAATCTAATACACAATTAGATTGAGATGAAGGGTAAGATATAGTCAGATACATACTTGATTATATGTGACCTAATGTAAGGCATTATGTGATCATGTATTGTAGAGACTTGAAAGACTTGAACGTAAAGTAATTACACAGTAGCAGACGCTAAAGGAAAGTATTCTAACTCTTGTCTCAAGTTCAATTGAACAAGTTTTTGAAGTTCATGTATCCTTACGCATGAATTAAAGTACAATGAAGTTAAAGCCAGTTCTTTTGGCTAGACTTGACATATTGAGTGGATTGTTGATAATCTATTCATCTGTTATCAAATGTGATTATCTTTTGTCAACTACTTGATATGGTTTTCAAAAAAAAAGTGAAATGTTAAACAAAAGTTTTGTCGGTAAAAGCAGCGAGCACGTGAGGTTGCCAAATGATTAAGCGTACATACGTTTAATGGATGTAGTGTTGATCAACATAGAGTACAATAGGTGATCACCTAGAAGTGCTCGTAAGTAATCTTTGGACTTACGGACTTAGTTTAAGGTTGTCCTTTTCAAAGAAAGAATGAATACTCGAGGTCTTTGGCCTAGGAGTGAAATATTTTCTTGAATATTATTCATTGTGAAACATTTTGAAAGAAAGATGAAGTGCTATTTTGAATTATCAATAGTACTTCATAACTATTGTTCAGTTATCGAAGATATACGATTCATATGTATCAAGCATGTTGTTATTGAAATTGTTATACTTGTTGAGCTAGTTATGCTCACTCTTGCTTGAACCATATGAATGCAACTAAATGAACGTCCAGAAGGATCGAAAAAGGATAAAGGAAAAGGAAAAAGGCGATTATTAAAGTTGTCTTGTAATAGTATAGGTCTATTGTTGTAATGTAATGAATATTATGACAAAGAACCTTTATGTAATGGGTATAGAACACAGGAAATGTAAATATTACTTTTAATATATAGGCGTTATGTTAGTTCTTTGAGACTTTTCAATGGAATGAATGTATGAAAGTTTGTATAGTATAGCACCATCATCGGGTTGGAAGATACCGGATTTGGGGGCGCTACAAGTTAGTATCAAAGCCTAGGTTATAAAACTTAAGGGGATTAGAACCTTAAGTCATAACCTTAATAAAAAGTAAAAGATGAAAGATAACCTTATAAAAATGCATTATATTATGTTATGTGTTTTTATTATTTTCTTGACGATGTACTAATCAAACTATATTGTTTTATTGTAGATGTCGGGAGAAAATGATATATATAGAAATATACATGTAGTGAGCGAGATTGAGTTAATCGGGTAGAGATACTACCCAATCCGTAGCGATTGAGCAGAGAGGTGGTAGTAATAGAGTCCGGAGACTCGGACGATTTAGACTATATATCTATTTTCGATGGGCATGCTAGAGGAGGAGGTGGGCGTGATGTCCTTTGACCGAGTTCCACCTACGGAAGAATTGACTCTTGAAGAGTCGATGAAGGCACTATTTATGTCGGTATTGGATAGGAATGTCCATTCTTACCAAGAGGTGAAGGAGTTGGAAGAGGAACTCCAAGTTTGTAAAGTGAGGACAAGACTAGCATGGAGGGTATGTGGGAAGAAGAGCACGATGATAGAATTCTAGCTAAGGACAAGGTCAGGAGAGTTGAAATGTGAAGTCTTTGAGCTCAAGCGAGAGCTAAAGACTAAACAGCGAGAAGTTGGAGAGGATGTCCTATATACATAGGAGTTCTCACGTGGACTTCCAAGTAGACAAGTATTTGGATATCCGGTGGAAGCGAGAGGCGGACTTCGACATACCATTAGTCGAGATGTCATAGTTGGTTTGGCAAGAAAGATTTTGAGAATGCCATTGGTGAGATGTAATCTAGCAATAGCTAGAGTAGATTAGATATGTAAATATTATGTATCTAGTAGTGACGTAAAACCCTCTTTTTGTATATCAAGGGTAGTCTTTTGTAAATCCCAATTTTGGAAAGTAATTGCGGGATGGTAATGTAATCACTAAAATTTGAGTAATGTAAACAATGTAGTGTTATACTACAAGTTATGAATCAATATAAGTCTTTTTATGGAATATATTGAGTAATGAGTATGAGTTATTGTTTCATTACAAATAATAACTAATCAACAAGAAGAAGGTAATAGTGATGTGTTGTTTTCTTAATGACAAAATCGCCAAGAAGGAGACAACAAAATCAAGACACTAATGTTAAACCAACCGGAGGGTGGTCCAAGTTAATCAATGCGGGGAGTTCGTTAATCTTTTAATGGCGCATTTAATAGAACGGGGGCTAATGTACCGTAATTCACGGAGTAATCTGAGCTACTACTTTTAAGGACTTTAAAAAGTGTAGGTCATGGGAGTTCAAAGGAACTACGGACCTATATAAGCCCAGACTTGGGTAAAAGAAATTGAGAAAGCATTTGTTATAGCAAATGTTGAGGAGGGTCAAAAGGTTGCCTTTGCAACCTATTTGATGAAAGGAGAGGCCAACTTCTGGTGAGAGGCAAACCAGGCTAGGGCGATATAGGAAACCTAACGTGGGAGAGGTTTAAGGAGATTTTCTTTGAGAACTATTTTCCCACAGTATCTGAGGAGAATGGAAATGAGGTTTCTTGAATTGAAACAAGGGGATATAGCAGTTCCCAGTATCTTTGCCAAGTTTAATGAACTGGCAAGATTTGCTCCACATCAAGTGGACCTTTGAAGTGAGGAAAGGCTAGGAGATTGAAGGGCTTGAAACCACGGCTCTATAGCCGGATCTCGGTGTTTCAAAGTACTTCCTTTGGAACCATTTTAGAAGGCAATAATTAGAAGGTGGGAATGAGGCTCTCGGCCGATTACCACAAAGATAAGAAAAATAAGGGTAAAGTTGATGGGGAATCAAAGGCCAGAAGGAGCGGTGAGTAGTGGCGATGCGGTCGAAAAAAAAAGGGCTTTAACTCGGGAAATCTGAGGAGTAAAACAAGGGATTCAAGAGAAGGATGGAGGCCTGTAAAACCTGCGGGAAGACTCACTTAGGAGTCTATCTCAAAGGAAAGGTCGTATGTTATAATTGTGGACAGGAAGGGCATATTTCGCCTAACTGTCCCAATCCGAAAATAAACCACGGATGTTTTGTATGTGGATCAACTGACCACATAGCGAAGAGTTGCCCGAAGAAGGGTATGGAAGGAAATAAGGGCACTAATAGCGGTAAGTTGGCTATTAGTGGTCAGCTCAGTCGGGTAGATCAATGGCCCGCACTTTTAATATGATGGTCCAAGATGCGGTGGCATCGGGGGGATGTAATTGCGGTATTATTCGATCGATAACATAAATGCATACGTCTTTATTTGATTCGGGTGCTACTTGTTCGTTTATAGCATGTGATTTTGCTAGACGACTAGGATTACTTCCCGAAAAGTTGCATATACCTTTGAACATTAAGGTAGGAAACGAAGAGATAATTCCTGTTGAAAGTATTCATAGGGGTTGTTGCGTAGATGTACGTGGTTGCAAGTTATCGATAGACTTAATACCGATAAAGTTAGGAGAATTCGATGTGATTCTCGGAATGGATTGGTTGATTAACCATGGAGCCATTATAGATTACCAAAAGAAATGTGTGAGCATCAGGACATTGAAGTAACCTCCTGTAGTATTTTATGGAAATAAATCACCGGGACGTTCGTGTTGTCTTACGATGACACAAACTAGAAAACTTTTAAGGAGGGGTGTGTAGGTTATACGTGCCATGTTGTTGATACCCGGCATGTGGGAGAAACCATGGAACAAATACCTATAATAAGCGAATTCATGGATGTATTTCAAGTGAGTTACCGGGTTTACCGCCGGATCGGGAGATCGAATTTGTAATAGACATTGTGCCAGGAGCGGCACCAGTCTCAAGGGCACCATACCGTATGGCGCCTGTGGAAATGAAGGAGTTAATGGTTCAGTTATAGGAACTATTGGATAGAAATTACATTCAGCCAAGTGTTTCTCCGTGGGGGGGCACCAGTGTTGTTTGTCAAGAAGAAAGACGGATCGTTAAGGCTTTGTATCGACTATCGGGAGTTGAACAAGTTAACGATAAAGAATAAATACCCATTGCCCAGGATCGATGATCTCTTTGATCGAGTTAAAAGGGCAAAGTATTTTTCTAAAATAGATTTCTTGATGACGGGTATCACCAGTTGAAGGTTAGGAAGGAGGATGTACCAAAAGCGGCATTGAGGACTCGTTATGGTCATTACGAGTTTACGGTGATGTCATTTGGGTTGTGAATGCACCAATTTGCATTTATGGATATGATGAGCAGAGTGTTCAAACCATATTTGGACAAGTTTATCGTTGTGTTTATCGATGATATTCTAGTCTATTCTAAGGCGGCGGAAGATCACTGTTGAACATTTAAGATTAGTGTTGGAAACACTAAGGAAGGAGAAGTTATATCTGAAATTCACCAAGTGTGAATTTTGGCTAAAAAATCTGATTTTTTAGGTCATGTCATTGACAAGAAGGGATTCGAGTGGATCCGACAAAGGTAGAAGCGGTGATGAGCGGGAACAACGAAAACACCGGCGAGGTGCGGAGTTTCCTAGGGTTAGCGGGATCTTATCGAAGATTTATCCAAGATTTTTGAAGATAGCTACCAGTTGACTAACTTGACAAGGAAGGCGGTGAAATACGTATGGACGGACAAATGTGAAGACAGTTTTCAAGAACTGAAGAAAAGATTAAGTGAAGCGCCTGTTTTGTCATTGCCAGATAACACAGGAAATTTTATAGTATATAGTGATGCTTCGCATAGAGGACTTGGTTGCGTGCTCATGCAACATGGCAAAGTCATTGCGTATGCATCACGAAAGTTGAAGGATTATGAGAAAGTTTATCCTACTCATGATCTGGAACTGGCCGTGGTAGTATTTGCCCTAAAGATATGGAGACATTATCTTTATGGGGAGAAATGTGAGATATATACGGACCATAAGAGTCTAAAGTATATCTTCACTCAGAAGGAATTGAATATGAGGCAGAGAAGATGGCTAGAGTTGATAAAGGATTACGATTGTGAAATCTATATCACCACAGGAAAGCGATGTAGTTCTTCGGCGCCTTAAGTAGGAAGGGTCGGGAAAAGTTGTCTATGTTAACGACTCAAAATGAGTTAATAATGAGAGATGGCTAGGATGGAAATAGAAGTAAAGCTTGCCAAGTGATTGAGGCGAGATACTTTTTATGATGGAGATGCAATCTACCATCGTAGAGAGAGTCGAGGAGGTACAACTCAAGAGGCGATGAGTGTAACCAAATGAAGAAGCGGTTATCAGAGAAGGAAGGCGCTAAGTATAGTCTTGATATTGAGGGATTATTAAGATTTGAAGGAAGAATTTGGGTTAGAATGAGGCGGAATTAAAGGAGCAAGTATTACAAGAAGCTCATAGTTCGAGGTACTCGATACATCTGGTAGCACTAAGATGTATCAAGACCTTGACGAGAGAGTTTTGGTGGCAAAAACATGAAGAGAGAAATAGCGAGTATGTGAGTAGGTGCTTGACTTGTCAAAAGTTAAAAGTAGAACATCAACGACCAGTGGCTTATTACGGTCATTGGAGATTCGAGAATGGAAGTGGGAGCATATCTCGATGGATTTTCGTGGTGGGACTTCAATAGCGGCAAAAGGGTGCGATTCGATTTGGGTAATAGTCGATGGATTGATGAAATCGGCTCACTTCTTACCAATTAGGGTCAAGTATAACTTAGACCGATTAGCTAAACTCTATATCAAGGAAATTATTTCTAGACATGGAGTACTAGTATCGATTGTGTCGAGATCGTGATCCACGATTCACATCAATTTACGGAGAAGTTTGCAAAAACATTTGGAAACAGTTGAAGTTAAGCACTGACTTATCATCCATAAACCGATGGGCGAGAGCGAGAGGACAATTAGAGACGTTAGAAGACATGTTGAGGTCTTGCGTCATGGATTTCAAGGGTAGTTGGGATGATCACCTACCACTTGTAGAGTTTGCATATAACAATGATTATCATGCAAGCATAGGTATCCGCCTTATGAAGCTGTCACGGAAGAAGGTGCGAGAACACCATTGTGTTGGGGACGAGGTGGGAGAGCGCCGGATGCTAGGACCGAATTGGTGCGGCGCAGGCGATGGATGTGGTTAAGTTAATTCGGATGCGTCTTGTTTGACTCGGAGATGCGGACAAAAGAAGTATGCGGACTCACATAGATTAAGCAGAGAGTTTGAAGTAGGTTAGTATGTGTTTCTAAAGGTATCTCCACGGAAAGGAAAGATACGCTTTGGAAAGAAAGGAAGTTAAGTCCAAGGTTTATAGGACCTTTTGAAGTATTAAAGCGGGTAGGAGAGGTGGCGTATATGATAGCATTACCTCCGGACCTAGAAAGAATACATAACGTGTTTCACGTATCGTATTACGTCCATATAAGCTGGGACTATAAGCACGTAATCGAAGTATGAGCCGATTCATATCGAGAAGGATTTATCATATGAAGAAGAATGCCGATTCAAATCATTGATAGAAAAAGCAAGCAAGTTACGAGGAACAAAGTAATACCGTCGGTGAAGGTATTATGGAAGAACCACGATCAAAGAAGAAGCGGCGTGGGAATTAGAAGAAAAGATGAAGAAAAATTTTCCTCATCTATTTGATTAAGTAAGAGCGAGATTTAGGGGATAGAATCTTTATAAGGGGAAGAATGTAACGGCCAGAGAAATTCGGATCTTATTGTAAAATGATTTTATTAAATTAAATAATAATAAAATTATATTCTATGTGTTATCAAGATGGTTGTCATTCTATAACCTATTGATATTGGAATGTCGTAGTATTTGAGCTACGTGAAGGAATTAAAGTGTTTGAATTTCTAAGTCGAAAATGAAAGTTTTCGAGAAATTTTCCAAAAAACACTATTCATCGGTATTTGCTCGGGAGTTATTTTTGAATTTTTGAGAAATACGTAATGATAGAATATTAAGGTAAGATGGATTATGTAATAATAATCTAGTTATGGAAAAGCGTAATATTTAAACTTGCGGACTTAAGTTATAAGCGTTAAGAAAAGCGAAGTAGGAATGAGTAAAGTAATAATTGTACAATACTTTGGTATTGTGCAAAGGAATGAAAACAAGTGTAATATGAAGTATTATACGAGTTTGTATAAGGATGAATTATTGTATATAAATTCTATATGAATTAGAATACGAGAATGATGCATAAACTATATGTATATATGTATTATGTAATATTAATGGACTTGTAAAGATTGGTTAGGATTTTGTACAAGCCCAAGTCGATTAAGGTTAAGGCCCAATTATTGAATTAATAAGCAAGTGAGTGTTTGTTAAAAGCAAAGCCCAAAGATTTATGTAATCCAAGCCCAAGCTAGAATCCATGAGTTGGCAAACCCATGGGGTAAACCATATTAATGTGGTAAATGTGTGGTTACCAAGTATTAAAAGTGGTGAAAAGTGGTGACCAAGTTAAGTGGTAACCAAGTTAAATGAGTAATGACCAAGCAAGGGATAGGTTTTGTGCCTTGTAAGTAATGAATAGTAAGGAGGTGCAAAAGGAGGTGGGATGATGGAATTGACTAAATTGCCCTAACCTTAGGAATTCTATAAATAGTGAAGGTTGGCAAGTCATTTAATAGTTGTTCAAATAATCCAAACACTCTCTCTCAAAGTGCTTAATTGTTAGGAAGATTAAGTTGCAAATAAGCTACTTATATAAGAAGAAGAAGACTATTTACCAAAGACTTCAAATGTAAGACTCCTTCTCCAATTATCTTCTATCTCTATCATGATAGGTTGATAAGAAAAGTTTGGATTAAGGAACATGAATGATAAAAAGTAAGAAGTATGTGTAAGTAATGAACTTAAGCCATATAAGTTGGTAATAAGTCATTTAAGCTAGCATAAGTTATAAACTTATGTGAAAGTATTATGAACTTGTAATAAGTTTATTAGTGAAGTAATATGGAAGAAAAAGAACTAGTATGATCATATGTATCAAGTATACATAAGTAAAGCTATATGTTGAGAACATATAGGTATGATGCTTGAGAAACTTTAATTATCATAAGTCATGAATGATAAGTTCATAAGTAGTTTATAATTTATCAAGTTATGAGCTTATGAAGAAATAAAGTCAAAATCCAACCATGTGTATAAGTTGTTGGTATAAGTATATTAAGATGTTCACATGATGAATGGAATTCATTTCTAATGTTGAACAAATCATAAGAATGAAGATTTGCCGAAAATCGCACGATTAGACGATAATCGTCGAATTCGTGAAATTCTCAGATTAGAAGTCAAATTTTGAGTTTGAACTCGGAAAGGTTATTTTCCAATGGAGACCAGTCATGTTTGTCATTTAAGAGTTGCGGACTCAAAAATGATCGAATTCCAACTTAGAATGAAGAAACGATCGTTGAACGTTCATGAACGTTTATCGTTTACGTTAAAAATGAACCAATAGGTGAATTTTTAGAAAACAAAGTCGAATAGATAAAATTCTTGCATGAACGCATAGATTACGTAATTTGTGAACCGTGGGCTTTTGAACGAGCCAATTCGGACTTATAACGAAGGGTTTATGCGTCCGTGAAGTTCACAAAATTTCCTGGTTGAATTTTTTACGGTGTGCCTGAGTTGTGCCATGGCGTCAACCCTAGACCAAATTAGTCACCATGATGTGTGAAAGCAAAGTGTCAAGAGCACACTTTGAAACTTCATGCTGCAATGCATGAACCTTAATCTTGTTTGTGGCGGCCTAGCAACCATGTATCTGAGACCATGACATCTGAAACTTCATGGCATGCAGCTGATGACCATTAAAATAAGATAACTGCTTGGCGTCAAGTCTGGACTCATCATCTTATTAACTTTCGCATGGCCAGTATATTAGTAGTTATAAAAAGCTTGGTGCATGCTTGGTCTTTGATGGAAGATAGTGAAGAATAGACATGAATGCAAAGCAAGAAAATGTAATTAGTTTGAAGTAAACCTACCTTAAGGAACTTGAAGTAACATTATTAAAACATTGTTAGACCTTAAGAGTAATGTGTAAAGGTTGATAATAACTTATCCATTTATGAATGCAAATAGAATGATAAAGCGGAATGAATAATAAATGAAATCTAATACACAATTAGATTGAGATGAAGGGTAAGATATACTCATATACATACTTGATTATATGTGACCTAATGTAAGGCATTATGTGATCATGTATTATAGAGACTTGAAAGACTTGAATGTAAAGTATTTATACTGTAGCAGACGCTAAAGGTAAGTATTCTAACTCTTGTCTCAGTTCAATCTGAACAAGTTTTTAAACTTCATGTATCCTTACGCATGAATTGAAGTACAATGAAGTTAAAGCCAGTTCTTTTGGCTAGACTTGACATATTGAGTGGATTGTTGATAATCTATTCATCCGTTATCAAATGTGATTATCTTTTGTCAACTACTTGATATGGTTTTCAAAAAAAAATGAAATGTTAAACAAATAGTTTTGTGGTAAAAAGCAGCGAGCGCACGTGAGGTTGCCAAATGATTAAGCGTATATACGTTTAATGGATGTAGTGTTGATCAACATAGAGTACAATAGGTGATCACCTAGAAGAAGTGCGTAAGTAAGTATCTAAGACTACGGACTTAGTTCGAGGTTGTCCTTTTCAAAGAAAGAAAGAATGAATACTTTTTCGGTGATTATTCCCCATAGAATAATGGGTCTCTCTGCTGTGATCTCGTGCTGATGAGATGAAGGCACTAGCTTTGCACAGATGAATAGATTCCACGCCTTTGCATAGCGGTTTAGGGCTGCTACTGGGAATATATGAGGCTGGTTTGTGCCGGTCTTGTATGTTAATTTTGTGTCAGGCACACACAACTCAGCAATCACCAATTCCACGTCTGTCTCCAAGTGTGCACCTGTAACCCAGTTAGTTGACCCTTTTGGTGGTATCTCAGTAAGTCTAAAACGGTTCTGATGGCAGCGGGTTTGTAGTCTATCTCGAAACCTCGAACCATAAAGATACCCCTCATGGTGACTTTGGCGTTGGCGTAGAACTCGCGGACTATGCTCATTGGAATGGGCGTGGGAGTGGCAGTCAGTCCACCCCATCCTCGTTCGTGGATCATGGCACACAACTGACCATCTTGCCCCTCCGGTTTGAATCCTCTTTCCTTGAAAAATGTTTTTGCTACGATTCGGTAGTACTCCTGCTGGGCTTCCAAACACAGGAACTTGGTGTGGTCGACAATGTCCTCCCCTTGACTGTAGGAGGAAGATGATGAAGAAGAAGATGATCGTGTTCTCTTTCGACCCATTTGCAGATGATTAACAGAAAATGCAGATGAAATTACTGAGAGTGAATGAGAGCTTTTGATGTGATAACCCTCAAACTTGTTTCTGCCAACCCAATCAGAATCCCTAGCTTTATACTGCAGTGATGAGACGTGAGTAGATGTAGAACATGGGAGAAATCGTGGATGATTACGTGATGGAGAGATTGACGGCTTCAAGTTTGTAACTGATAGAAGGGAATGAAGAGACGTGCGGTTTGGAGACTGAGGAGATTGTGCTTCTGTTATTATTTCAAATGAGAGTCCAAATGGTCCCCAACTCATTTTTTAAAATTTTTCAAATATGTCTCGGTCAGATGTAGGCGCGCATGTTGCAAGGCGAGGTTTTAATGGTAAAGGCCTTGTTGGCCTTGTGGCCATGTGGGCGTGAGGTTGGAAAATCTGTGCAGCGGTATATCTGGCGTGGTAGCGTGGTTACGTGTTGTAATCATCGCGTGGCCGCGCGATCCTGATACCTGCACTGCTAACTTTTATTATTAGAATCTGCAAGACAGAAATGTATGCTCTCCAATACACCTGCAATAACATCAATAGACCTTATCAAAGCATGGTTTACTAAATAAACATGAGTGTCTATTGCATCACCCTCATTTCATTGCCATGCACACACATGCTCCTATTAAATATCAGCTATTATGTTAATTATGCAGAGATAAGCACATGGTCCTAACTAAGGTTGGAAATGAGCTAACGAAATAACTTGAACTAACTAAGTAAGGAATAAAGAAAAAATTAAGAGATAGAAAATAATGGGTTTCCTCCCATCAAGCGCTAAGTTATAGTCAATTAGCTTGACTGTCTCTGAATCTCATGGCGAAGATAGAGTTGAGGCACCTTTCTGTCTGTCCACCGCACCCTAAAATTTAATGACTTCAGCTTTCATCAATGGCTTTACCTCCAAATCTGAGTTTTCACCAAATACAAAACTTAACGGTTCATAGTTCACCAAATGCTGAATTTCATCATTTAGACCTCAATCCACCAAATCCACCCGGAAGTATTCTTCTTCATCTGTTGGGAGATTCATGGCTTTGAAGACGTTGAAAGTGACCTCCTGATCATGAACACGCATAGTGAGTTCCCCTTTATGTACATCTATCAAAGTCTTGCACGTGGCTAAGAATGGTCTCCCCAGTATTATTGGTATGCTCTTGTCCTCCTCGTACTCTAAGATGATGAAGTCGGCCGGAAAAATAAACTTGTCCACCTTTACCAACACATCTTCAATAATTCCCCGTGGATACGTGATGGATCTGTCAGCTAGCTTTAATGAAATGTTTGTCGGCCTTGGAGTCGGCAATCCCAACTGATTGAACACTGATAAGGGCATCAAATTTATACTTGCCCCAAGATCACATAAACACTTATTGAAGCTCATCTTCCCAATTGTCCAAGGAATTGTGAAGCTGCCCGGATCCTTCAGCTTTGGAGGTAATTTCTGCTGAAGCACTGCACTGCATTCCTCTGTCAAGGCTACTGTCTCAAATTCATCTAATCTTCTCTTCCTTGACAATATACCCTTCATAAACTTTTCATAACTTGACATTTGTTCCAATGCCTTAGTGAAAGGTATGTTGATCTGCAGCTTTTTGAATACCTCCAAGAACTTACTGAATTGTTTATCTTCCCTCTGTTTATTTAATCTCTGCGGATATGGTACTTGAGGTTGAATTGGTGGTACTGAACTATTAATCTTTTCCTCTGAACCTGCTTTATCTTTCTCTTCCTACTGCGACTCAGATTTTTCCAGATTTTCTTCCTCAAAGATTCACCTACTTCGCGCTGCCTCAAGGCGTGCAAGCATCCCTTGTAAATCGGTGGTAGCGCGACTTCCAAAGACTGTAGTATTCTTCTCAGATCTCAATGTGATCGCTTGACATTGTTACTTCCCGTCTCTTCTAGGATTTGTCTCTGTGTTACTTGGCAATGAACCTTGGGGCCTGTTGTTAAGCATGCTCGCCATCTGCCCCATTTGAGTCTCCAAATTCTTGATAGCCAGTGCTTGGCTTTTGATCATCACCTCCGTGTTTACCATGTATTTCAGCATCATCTCCTCCATTTCTGATTTCTTTTTTGGTTGTGGTGCAGCTGGAGTGTGATGTTGTTGTTGTTGAGAAAATCCCGGTGGAAACGGTGGTTTTGATGAAAACTGTGGCTGGGATGACTGTGGATGAAACTGTTGGGTTGGCTGAAACTGATTCTGCTGATTCCCTTGGTTATTTGACCAACTAAAGTTTAGATGATTTCTGTTGTTGGGGTGGTATGTGTTCTGAAACTGCCCTTGGCCTTTTCTATAATTACTCACATACGGTATCGACTCCGAGTTGATAGCACATTGATCTGTCGAGTGTGACCCCGCACAAATCTCATAAACGAAGGCAACTATTTTTACTTTGCTCTCTGCTATTGTGTCTATCTTCTTTGCCATAGCTTCCATCTGTGCCGATAACTGTGTAATGGCATCTACCTCCAACACACCTGCAACCTTGGGTTGTGGCATCCGAGATGTAGGATTCTGAAAATCATTAGCTGTCATCATAGCTCTTTGCCCATAATGCCCCTCCTGCAGCTGCATCTAAAATCGGTCTCGACTGCCAGCCCAATCCATTGTAAAAAGTGTTAATCACCATCCAATCTAGCATACCGTGATGAGGACACTTCCGTAGCATCTCTTTGTATCTCTCATATGCTTCATATAATGACTCTCCCTGTTGTTGCTCAAACTGACATATAGTTGCCCTCATCTTTTCAGTCTTAGCCATTAGGAAGAACTTGGCTAAGAATTTCTGCGCTAAGTCCTCCCATGTAGTGATTGACCCTGACGGCAAACAATGTAGCCAACTTCTTGCCTTATCCCTCAATGAGAATGGGAACAACCTCAGTCTAATATCATCCTCCGTCACACTGTTATATCGGAATGTATCACAAATCTCGATGAAACTCAACAGGTGTTCATTCGGATCATCCATAGCAAAGACACCCCCAAATCAGACATCAATTACGCACCATTTGAATAGTGCCCTGTTTAATCTCAAAAGTATTCGCTGCTATTGCCGATCTGACTATGCTAGACTGTAGTCTGTTTATATTTGGCATGGAATAGTCCCTTAGAGCCCGGTGCTCTTCTCTTTGCTCAATTCTCTGTTCTTCTACCATACTAACTGTAGTACTCTCTAACAGAGCTTGCAAATTTCTCCGCACACTTGCTTTCCAACCTCTTCCATTGATGTTATCTTGTGCTGGTGTTAATTTAGAATTAGATGATCGCGTGTGCCTAAAAATCTACAAGTACCTGAAATCATAAACAAAACCAAAAATAGAAATGAGAAATGATCAGAATTTTCTAAGTCATACAATATAGCTTGAAACTGATGATAATTATTTAAATTAAACGCCTTTCCCTAAGAATAACAGCGCTTAAAACTTGTTGCCTCTTTTTCAGTTCTGATAAAAGAGCTCTAACTCATGCAAGCATACATGTGTCAACAAGTAATAAAGAGTAAGTAGAGTATCGATCTTACAGAGAAAGTTGTCAACTTTAAACTACTATGCATCAATTAAATCACTATATTTATATGCTTAAACTAACGACTATATTGGTAAATTAATCTAAATGTAAATAATAACTAAAACAAGAATAATAACGGAATAAACCAAATCTGGAAAGAATGGGATCCTAACTTCATTTAATACTTCATCCAATTACCACTATCATGCAAGAATTGTTCACGTATAACAGGAAAGTAGCCAAGAGCACTAATAGAGTCATAGACATTTTTCAATGTACCATGACCTACTTACACAGCATCCACAAATGATAGACTCCATGTAATCATCAATATAACCAAAATCACTATATGTCTATGTGAAATTGCAATCATACTGAATTTAAGCAAAAGCCCTTATTTTAACTCATACGGTGAAACAGTATATGTCTATCTGGTTCACGAAATACACAAGCCATATAAAACAACCTCATATACGTATGCTACCATGATTACAATCCATACTCGCATGTTCATTGTCAATTCCATACAAGTACTGAGACGAATGGTGATCAAACATTCATACATGCAAAACAATCATGATAGAAATTCCATATGATATGCAAAACAGCCCCAGCAATCAAGCATGCAACTAAACTACATATTAAAATCCGTTAGAATCCCATAATGGAGTTTAGTTCATGACTGGACCAAAAGTTATTATGGGATCAAAGCTAAACATGGTTAACAAACAAACAATTAAAAGATGAAGGATAGAAACGATCAAACCCAATTGCTGATTATAGACCAATATTAATGTTCAAATCCTCATATAAATCCAGTAAAATAATAATTATAATCCACACTGATAGAAAACCCCAAGAAGAATTGGAGAAATAGGCGTTTAAGCTTCATTCTACATTGGAATCTCCCTCAATGTGAAAACCCTAGTTCCTACTATGAAAATACATCAAAAGTTATCAAAGATATGTCTGACACTAGTTAGATATCGTTTTTAAAACAAATTATAACCCTTTTAATTAAAAATTTAAATAAAACAAATCAGCTGCTTCAGCCATCGCGCGCAGTCGCGTGCTCCCCCAGTATAATCCTCGCGTGGGCGCGAGACTTGCAGTATGTAGAGTTGTCTGGTCGGGTGCTCATGCGGGCGCGCATCCTCAAGCATGTTTCGCCGCTGCGGCCTGCGCAAATTGTACTCTAGTTCGGTTACGTAAATGCTGCACGCTGCCATCGCTACTTGTTCATTCTTTTCCTTTCTTCCTTCATTATCAGTCCCTTTGTTTCACTACATTCTCATGTCGTGCATCCGTAAGCCTTGAGCCATGCATCCAATAGCCTCTGGCCATCCAACACCACCAAAGTACGCCATTTCCTGCACTTTTATGCCAAAAGGAGTTCTTAGTACATGCAATGCAAAATAACATGAAATGCAACTAAAATAGACTAAAATGTACTTGAGATGGGCATAATTCGCGTAAATTGATATCCAATAAGTAGGTATAAAACCCACTTATCAGAAGGAACAAGTTTTAAGAAATAAGGTCATACCTTCAGTGAAGGTGTTATGGAGAAACCACAATGTTGAAGAAGCAAAGTGGGAACTCGAGAGTAAATGAAGGAAGATTTTCCTCATTTGTTTATGTAATTATAAGCTAGATTCTGGGGACAGAATCCTGATAAGGGGAGAGAATGTAACGCCCGAGGAAATTGGATTTTTATGATAATTAAATTTTTATATTATTATGTGAATTAAATGAATTTAATTGATTATTTTGTGAGTAAGCTATGTGAAGGTCGTTCTATGACCTAGAATGTGCTAATGTGGTTAGTAATCTGGCTATGTGCTAGAATTAATTGTTTAGAATTTCCAAGATGAAAATAAATGTTTTCTGAGAAATTTCCGTAGAAATAATATTCATCCGTTTCTGTTCGAGGAATTATTTTGAAATTTTGAGAAACGCGTAGTGATAGAATATCGAGATGAGACGAAATATATAATAATATTTCATTTATGGCAAACGAAGTTTTCGCCTGGGGACTTAAAACCTAAGGGTTGAGTGTATTGATTTCCGAGAAGGAAATGAAACGCGTAAAAGGATTTGCGTTATGCTTAAAGCGTGTGTATACAAGTATGATACTATCTAGTATCTATGTATAATACGATGAGTTAATATGAAGTACAATATGATTATCGTATGAGTATTATACGGAGAGAATACGTGAATTATACGTATAGAATACGATTAGTACTATGGAATTAAGTTAAGACTTAATGATAATTCATTTGAGTTGGATTATGTTTAGTCCAATCAATTGTATAGGCAAGCCCAATGAATTAATGTGTTAAGCCCAAGTCGAAGACCAATATTAGATTGGTTAAGCCCAATGCAAGAAAACCGAACCGTGAATCGAACCGGTGGGTCACCGAATGGGTAAAACCCATGGGGCAACCCATGGGGATGACCCATGGGCATGGTGGGCCGGCCCTTGGTGTGCAAGGCAAGCATAACACTTGGTCACCAAGTATTTTACTTGGTGAAAAAGTGTGTAATAGTAAGGAGGTGATGGTAAAATGCCCAATTTGCCCTCCATTTCATTTGCCTATAAATAGAAAGCTAAAGTTGGTCTTTTGTGAGTTTTTCAAATTGCCAACCTAGATTTTGAGAGAGATAAAGAGCTAGACTCAACCAAATCTTATACTTTGAAGCTTTGTTTGAGAGTTGTCAAGATTACCTAAGAGTTCTTAAGGTAATATTCTTTAATTCTAATTCCATCTCTTTTGGTTTTCTTTTAGTATGGAGAATCATAAATGGGTGGTTTATGTCTAGTATGGTGGAATAAGGATGACTTGTTATAGATTCAATCTCTATAAGTCATGAAATCATAGAAATCATAAGGTTTGATATAGCTTAAAATCATAAAAATATTGATTGTTGAGATTGATTGTTGATAAACAATTGAACTGTTAGGTTTGTAATATTCATGTGCGCAATCAAATTGCAAAATTAATGCGGAAGCGTGGTAAAATCAGATTTTAAAAATTTACAAACCATATACCCGGATCATCCTTTATGCGCAATTATTAATTTAACGAAAAGATAAAGAATAAAATCATACCCTTGAAGATCGAGCTTCCTCAGGTACAAGTTCACCTCCAAATCCTTTCGCGTTCAATCTTGAATCCACCGGGTTTGGTTCCTTCCTTTGATCAACGTTAGCCACCCAAATGTTTGGCCTCTAGAGGTGATCCACCAAGGAAGAATAAAATTCAAGATGAAGGGTGGTTGGCTAAACCCTAGTTTTTTTTCTATCTCTATAGAAAGGGTGTACTCTCCCAACAATTGGAATTATTACGTATGTTGAAAAATCAACAACCCATACCCACCCATAATAAGACTCCTCTTATTTATAGATGTGGGCAACCCATCTTAACAATTAAGGAATTGGGTTTTATTTAATTAATTAAATTCTTTTAATTAATTAATCTCCCTAATCTTATTAGGGATAATTAATTAAACTCCTTTAATTAATTTTCCTTCCTAATCCAATTAGGAATAAATGAGAGTACTTATATTAAATTAATTCCTAAACTCTTTTAGAAATTAAAATAATAATAATTGTAATAATATTAATAAGACTCCTCTTATTAATTTATATTTAATATTTCTAAAATATTAAATAATAAATATTAAGCTATTTAATTTATTCTATCACCATAGATTAAATTAAATATACTTATATATTATTACGATTATGCCATTAACTTCTTAAATAATTATTCTTCCTTTTATGGTGTGACCCTTTAGGTTCTCCATATTAAACAGGTTGTGAATAAATCAATTAGAACAATTCTAATCTTATTTAAATAAATAATTAATTTATTTAAATAAATAATATTTATTCTACAATAGGGATAAGCCTCCCTAAGCGATCAACGACTTTCCGGATAATATAGATTTCAACATTAATCATTAAAGAACCTTTGAGTAAATAGTTACCGAAATACAATTCAATCCTTCCACCATACAATGTCCCAATTAAATATAAGACATGGAATTACTTGTCAAGTCTTATTTTATTTAATTATATGTATTTCGACTCTTAAATGCACAACTCAAATAATGCAAATTAGAAACTCCTTTCTAATTTCATTACGCTTGCCAAGGACTCTTTGGGTTGTCATTTATCGAATCACATAGGACATTCTCTTCTTTTATTAGAAGTGGTAGATTCTTTATTGATCATACATTATCTCCATGTACAACTTATTATACCCAAGCATACCCTTTGATATACCCTAAGGATCTTAAGGAATAAGTCAAAGTATAACTCATCATATAAGATACTATGATGATCTCAAGTCCAAGGATTACTTGTAGACTACTATCACTCTGAGAATTCCTATTGACAGCAAATAAAACTCCATTAGGTATTCCTTAGCGAGCCACGTCAAAGTGAACTTATTCTCTAATAAGCACCTACATACTTGTTTTAGTGTCTCCACACAAATGATCATGAGATCAATCATCCTCATCCAATGAGCAAGCAAGCAACGTATGTACCAATCTATCCGGATTCACTAATCCCCAATTTAGTAATCCAATGATTGGGAACTATTTTAGTTTTAAGCTTTCTAAGAATTTAGATCTCATTAGAATGATCATCATCATTATTCTAAAAGCATTGCTTAAAACTATGGGTTTATCACATATTATAAAACAAACATCATGTAGATAATTAAAAGCCTTTAATAAATTAATACTTTTATTAATAAATGAATAAGATTGTTACAAAGTATATGCTTTATCATCAAACATGATTGGCTTGTGTGTGCATACTACTTTCAATCTCCCACTTGCACTAAAGCCAATCGTCATGGTAACTCATACTCTTCTTCTCTAAGTGACGATTATCCCTTTGTTGGATAAGCTTTAGTTAATGGATATGTAATGTTGTTTATGAGAGTCCACTATCTCTATAGTGATTTCCCATCTTTCAATGATTCTTATAATCAAATGAAAGTGCCACAACACATGTTTAGATCCAAGATGAGACTTAGGAACTATTCCTAGTTACGTAATGAACTTTTAATCCAAACAATTAACTTGCGACTTCATTTATAGCTATATACTTTGTCTTTATCACTAAACCAAAGAACTCTTTCTTTGTTTGGAACCTTTCAATTCATCTGCACCCTTCGCTCAAGGTAACCCTTTACCTTAAAGTGGATTTTTTCGTCGTCTTGGTGCATGCGAAAAAATTGAGTCATTAAGCCCTCTAGTTTTAATTAAGACCCACCATGAATATGATCACATCCTTAGTGCCGGTTAAGAACTTTAAGATGTTTTTCACTGACTCACAGTGAACTTCTCCAGAATATGACCGATCAACATCAGGTCTCGTATATTTCATTGCATACATGATTGTCACTCATGCAATCTCTCTTCTTTGGAGTCTATGGGGACTATTAAGAGAGATACACTCCATAGCTCATCATACATGAGACATCTCTTGGAGTTTGCCATGCTAAACGACTTTAGCATCAAATGAATATACGTTCCTTGGGTTAAGTCGAGCATCCTCTTAAATCTATCTATATAGATTTATATCCCCAATTAAGATATTCTTCCCAAATCATTCGTGGAGGATTGTTTAGACAACTTTATCTTTACTGATTGTAGCATTGGTATGTTATTCCTCATCCATAGTATATCAACATATAACACTAGAAATTTCACGACGCCCCATCGACCCTTTTGTACACACTAGAAGTCTTACCTCATCGAATGTAACTACGGATCATCATCTTCTATGATGTGTACCTCATCATCATCATCCATGATGAATCCATACCTCCTAGGTATCTTTGGTACTATTCAGATTTACGATTGGTTGTGGTACAACAGTCATCATCTACTGAGTTCCTCTTATTTGACTTATAGTGTTTTGTGGTTCTTGAACTCCTCAAGATCTATTATCCTCCCACTAGCCCTTTCAATGATAAACACCTTTATCTTAGAAAGCGGCGTGTTTCATAACAAACACCTTTTGCTAAGTAGGATTATAGAACACATGCCCTAAACTTACTTTAGGATGTCCAACAAATCTACACTTGTCAAATCTTGTCCCAAGCTTATCTTTTGAAACCGTTTCACATAAGTTGGACAACCCCTTATCTTAACATACTTAAGATTAGGAATCCTCCATGTCCATAACTTTTATGGAGTCTTAGGGCGGATTTTGAGGTTACCATTTTCGTAGATATGCAGCCATTTCTAGGACATTATCCCAAAAGAATCACTGGAATGTTGGTAAAATCATTATGGACCGCACCATGTCCAACAAGGTACGATTTTTCCTTTCAGATACATTAATCAATTATCACGTATCAGGAGGCGTCCATTATGAGAAAACCATTTGAGATGATCTAGAAACTTATTGCACAAGTATTTATTCCTTGATCTAATCAAAAAAAAATCTTAATACTTTGCAAATCTGTTTTACTTCTGAATTCTTTGAACCTTTCAAATAATTCACACTTGTATTTCACCAAATACACACATTCAACTCTTTGAATGATCATCTCCTTTTCTTATACTAATTTGTTCAATATGCAAAATTATTTTCATGTAAGTCAAGTATACAAAATTTATTAAGTAATATTTCGATTCTATACAAAACATTATTATTATAAATAGAACAACAATTGTCCTTAATTATAATACCAAAGTTTTCATTGTCCAACAATAAAATGGAAATAATATTTTTAACAAGAACTGGAATACAATAACAACTTATTGACTTAATAGATTTGTTCGTAGTAGGCGATGCTAAACAATAAGTTTCTATGGCTAATGTTGCAACCTTTGCTTCATTTCCCACACATAGGATTACTTATACTTGTTTAGCTTTTACTACTATTTGGTCCCTTCATAAATCTATATTTATGATAACCAAAGTCGGTATCCAATACCCAAGTAGAACCTTGACTTAAAGAAAAATTATTTTAAATCATGAACAAAAGCGTATTATGAAGAAACTTCACTAAGCTTCTTTGGTTAGCCTCCGCAAGATGCTTCTCAGATTTCTTTCGGTGTGTCGGGCTTATTGCGGTGGAAGCAAACTCCTTTGCTATTCGTGTCGTTTTTGTTCTTATTATCCTTTGTTTATGCCTTTCTATTTACCTTCTTTGAATCGTTCTTCTTTTCGGAAGATCCTTTGGCCCCTACCAAGAAGACTTGATCTTTCTTGGTTGGAAAGTGACTCTCAACATTTTCAATATGTTAAGCAAATCGGGTGAGGTGATATCTAGCTTGTTCATATGAAAAATTCACAACAATTGTGAAAGAGTTAGGGAGTGAGTGCAAGATCAAATCTTGGCTCAACTCTCCATCCATGACAAAACTTCGTTGTCCTAATTGATCAATCAAATTGATAATGTTAAGGACTTTTATCATCTTTGTAGTGTCATCGGTCATTCTAGATCGGAAGAGCTCCTTAGATATCGATATCTATCGGCCCTACTTTCCTCACCATCAACTACTTGATGTGCGGGGAATATAGTAGGAGCATCCATAGTTTCATGCCGTGTTTGAAGCTCGTTACTTTCGTGGATGCGAGCATGATGCATTGAGCCAATTGTGCATCATCTTGCCACTTTCTAAAAGTAGCAATGTCTTCCTCGAGGTATTATGCGCAACCATTGCGAGGATAGGCGTATTAAGGACATAAGATAGCTTTTCACTATGAGAACTATTCTCAAATTCCTTAACCAATCCGTTTAATTCGGATCGATTAATTTAACATCTAATATGCTTCAGTGATGATAGTAATTTTAGACATTGTAAAATTTCGTAAATGAATTTGTAATTAACAACATTTTAACATACATTCTTTTATTAATTACCAAAATAAATTAGGTCTTGTTTTAAATTGGTATCTCCCACTATTTTCTTCAAACTATATTACCTCACTTATATAGTTTCGGCAAAATCTAATTAAAGATTTTTGCTAGTGAGAATAAGGATCCCATTTCAAATGTATATAGCCTTGTGGTGACACAACAAACTATATATAAATAAATAGGTAGACAACTTTTGTCAATTACATCAACTATGCAACTCCTTGTATTTTACCTCTTAGATTATTTTGATCAAGTGGTGGCACATCCGAATCAAAATTATCCAAGTTAAGTCCGACCTAGCACTCCATATATTCAAAAAAGAAAAATATCATCCTTGTGGTGACACAACAAAACAATATTGTTCAATTTTCTTTATAAGCATCAAATGTGATAAATTAACATCTTAAATACTTAATACTTGCCTTGTGGTGACACAACAAACTCATATTAAATATTTAATACTCTATTAATTTTATCATGCTAGAAGGCGACGTTCGATATTCCAAATATCTTTGAACGCTTAGGACTTAATATAAAATTATGAGGGGTTTGTTATTAATTTGTCTCATCTTGTTTAAGTATGCATTATATATATATATAAAATACGCGTTATATTAATGAACATGCGAAGCATGTTTGCATAATATATAATATATATAGTATAAGCATGCACATATAGAATACTATATTCTACCGGATTGATTATGGACTTTTATTCTAGTTTGGTTCACTAGAGCCACCAAGTGAACCAAAAGGTCAACTCCCCTAGGGTGCAAGAAATAATATTTAAATATAACAATTACATTTAAACCAGGGCTCCATTACAAACGGGTCTTCACGCCTCCTTGCTCCTTGATCTCCAATTTTCAAAATAATCCTAAATATTCCTATTACAAAACTATTTTAAAATAAATAGAAACCTTGATCGTGATCGAGGGAAGTACATAGGAGGAGATAGAATTTACATTAAGAAAAATTAGAGAAGGCAGTCTGTGAGACCCCATTTAATAAAACCCATACATTCATGCATCCAACTAAAATAAATCCAATCATATTGGTCGATAGTCCATAATCAATCCCATTTATTATCATACACATCACCATATGCATCAATAAATAACATTCATCTCATGAATAATAAACATTTAATATATATATTGATATCATTTAATGGGCAAATTTATTTAGTATAAAATCAATTTTTGAATCAAAATAAACTCCTTTATTTTAATCCAAAATTAAATCAAAATAAAACTATTTTATTTTAATTCATCATATTTTGAATAAAATAAACTATTTTATTTTAATCAAAATCTTTAATCAAAATAAACTCTTTTATTTTAATTAATTATGGAATCAATTCCATGTAAAAAAAATTAATTAAAATAAACTCTTTTATTTTAATTAATTATGGAATCCAATTCCATGTAAAAAAAAAAATATTAAAGGAAACACGGATATTTCTTTTCCTATTCACAAATAAACTCCTTTATTTTGAATAATATGAAATCTTATTCCATATTTAAATAAACTCCTTTATTTAAGGAAACACGGATTCACTTTCCTATTCACAAATAAACTCTTTTATTTTGAATAATATGAAATCTTATTTCATATCTAAATAAACTCCTTTATTTAAGGAAAATAAAATCCAATTTCAACTCCAATTAGTTATCATGGAATCCAATTCCAACTCTAATTAGTTAGCATGAAATTTAATTTTAATATTAAAATAAACCTTTTATTTTAAGATTAAAATAAACCTTTATTTTAAACTTAAAATAAACTTTTATTTTAAGATTAAAATAATTATATATATAATATTCAATTTTAAAATTAAAATAAACTCCTTTTTATTTTAATATTAAAATAAACTTTTTATTTTAAAATTAAAATAAACATTTTATTTTAATTATAAAATAATTATGAATAATATATATATATAGTATATATATATATATAACTATTATATATATATATATATATAACTATAGTACAGCAGCTTGGTTCTTATATTCCGTGCAAGCCATGTACAAAAAACAGCAACCTGTTCCTCTAAAAAGTTCACGTGCCCACCCTTTTTTTTTTTTTTTTTTTTTTATATGTGAAGCCAGCCGTGAGCAAAAGATGGCAGTATCATCAAAAAACCGTGGCTAGGTCCTTTTTCGATTTCCGTTCGAGGTTTGTGAATTGTTGCCTACAGTAGGAGTTCATGCGATCCAATCCTCGCCATTAATTACGTAAAAGATAGTAAAAATGAAATCAAAAAGGCGAACACCTTTTTCTGATATTATTTTCCTCCTCTCTCTCGGGTGGTCTTTTATTTAATTTATTTTCTTATGTAGCTTAATAAATTTTATACAATAAAATTATGCCCAATTAAATTGTTCTAAACACATATCAATATACATATCAAATTAAAACAATTAATAATTTGCATAAAGGTTTGGCTCTGATACCACTGTTAGGTTTGTAATATTAAGTATGCATGATCAAATTGCAAAATTAATGCTAAGCGTGGTAAAATCGATTTTAAAAATTTACAAACCATATACCCGGATCATCCTTTATGCGCAATTATTAATTTAACGAAAAGATAAAGAATAAAATCATACCCTTGAAGATCGAGCTTCCTCAGGTACAAGTTCACCTCCAAATCCTTTCGCGTTCAATCTTGAATCCACGGGTTTGGTTCCTTCCTTTGATCGGCGTTAGCCACCCAAATGTTTGGCCTCAGAGGTGATCCACCGAGGAAGAATAAAATTCAAGATGAAGGGTGGTTGGCTAAACCCTAGTTTTTTTTCTATCTCTATAGAAAGGGTGTACTCTCCCAACAATTGGAATTATTACGTATGTTGAAAAATCAACAACCCATACCCACCCATAATAAGACTCCTCTTATTTATAGATGTGGGCAACCCATCTTAACAATTAAGGAATTGGGTTTTATTTAATTAATTAAATTCTTTTAATTAATTAATCTCCCTAATCTTATTAGGGATAATTAATTAAACTCCTTTAATTAATTTTCCTTCCTAATCCAATTAGGAATAAATGAGAGTACTTATATTAAATTAATTCCTAAACTCTTTTAGAAATTAAAATAATAATAATTGTAATAATATTAATAAGACTCCTCTTATTAATTTATATTTAATATTTCTAAAATATTAAATAATAAATATTAAGCTATTTAATTTATTCTATCACCATAGATTAAATTAAATATACTTAACATATTATTACGATTATGCCATTAACTTCTTAAATAATTATTCTTCCTTTTATGGTGTGACCCTTTAGGTTCTCCATATTAAAGGTTGTGAATAAATCAATTAGAACAATTCTAATCTTATTTAAATAAATAATTAATTTATTTAAATAAATAATATTTATTCTACTGATAGGGATAAGCCTCCCTAGCGATCAACGACTTTCCGGATAATATAGATTTCAACATTAATCATTAAAGAACCTTTGAGTAAATAGTTACCAGAAATAATTCAATCCTTCCACCATACAATGTCCCAATTAAATATAAGACATGGAATTATTGTCAAGTCTTATTTTATTTAATTATATGTATTTCGACTCTTAAATGCACTGACTCAAATAATGCAAATTAGAAACTCCTTTCTAATTTCATTCTGCGCCTTAACCAAGGACTCTTTGGGTTGTCATTTATCGAATCACATAGGACATTTCTCTTCTTTTATTAGAAGTGGTAGATTCTTTATTGATCATACATTATCTCCATGTATACAACTTATTATACCCAAGCATACCCTTTGATATACCCTAAGGATCTTAAGGAATAAGTCAAAGTATAACTCATCATACACAAGATACTATGATGATCTCAAGTCCAAGGATTACTTGTACTACTATCACTACAGAATTCCTATCGACAGCAAATAAAACTCCATTAGGTATTCCTTAGCGAGCCACGTTCAAATGAACTTATTCTCTAATAAGCACCTACATACTTGCTTTAGTGTCTCCACACAAATGATCATGAGATCAATCATCCTCATCCAATGAGCAAGCAGCGTATGTACCAATCTATCCGGATTCACTAATCCCCAATTTAGTAATCCAATGATTGGGAACTATTTTAGTTTTAAGCTTTCTAAGAATTTAGATCTCATTAGAATGATCATCATCATTATTCTAAAAGCATTGCTTAAAACTATGGGTTTATCACATATTATAAAACAGCATCATGTAGATAATTAAAAGCCTTTAATAAATTAATACTTTTTATTAATAAATGAATAAGATTGTTACAAAGTATATGCTTTATCATCAAACATGATTGGCTTGTGTGCATACTACTTTCAAATTGAACTCCATCAATACGTAAATATGTGCATCTTGCTTGGTTAGGATGTAGATATGAAGTCCATGGAATATTCCATGTGATTTGGCTTAGAGAACGTTAGTAACGAAGTTATGGCGAATTTCACGGAAATAGACGTTAAACGTCGAAAACGTTGAAATTCTGGATTTGTAGTCAAAATTGCCGTGAGACTTGAAAAGGTTGTTTTTCAATGTCAACCCATGAGATAGGGTATTTAAGAGTTGTGGGTTCAAGAATTGTCGGATTCTGACTTAAAACTAAGAAAACAAGCATTGAACTCTCATTAACGTTTACGAACGATTAAAAAAATGAACTCAATAGTGAATTTTGAGTTAACGGATTCGAAAGTGTCGAATTCTTATATGAACGCATAAAGTATGTCATTTATGACGTGTAGGCTTTTGAACGAACCAAATCGATCTTATAACGAAGAAGTTATGGCTCTGAGAATCTCACTAAAAATTTTATCGTAAAAATTGCATCGAGGTCCGCGCCATGTATGCAGTACCCGGATAGTTTTTTAAATGCCTTGCTTTGCCGTAACGGCAAGCAAGACGAGTGTAATTGGCTACTGGAAAGTGGCACTGCAATGCCACTTATATAAGGAAGTCTTTTGCTGCAGCCGTGAGGCCAAGGACACTGGTATCAAGAATCAGCCGCAGGCCATAAGTCTTGTGCTAAGATGTCGCATGACACGGTCTTTGGGTGATTGTTGAATAACTTAGGTTTTGAACTGCAATTGTTCAGAGACCTATAAGAGTAAAGTTTATGCACTTCATAAGTGTATTAAAACTATTCCTATACTACCTATACTAAGGTATATGGTATTGAAACTTAAGAATTGAATGCATGTTAGTAATTTATGAATGAAGTTCATAAAGTGTTATCAATGAACCCTAATCGCAATGTTGGTACTTTGCCAATGATGATAGAGTCCGGTTAATAAAGTAAGTTGGTTAATAAGCCGGGACGAAGGGTAATAAGTCAAATTGACTTTAGTAATGTTATTAAGTTAACCAAGACATAGAAGAGAAAGAAGTTGGTAGGAACAATATGAATAATTGTTTGATAGCTAATTATAGTGTGCTATGTGAATATATCATGTAGATTCTATAAAGGCTGTGGTCAGTCGATTAAGTTATTTGAAGACGCTGAAAGGCAAGTTTTTCTTAACGCTTATCTAACTTTCAAGTTAGTCAAGTTTTATGTGATTCATTGTCTTTGAATTGCACTAATCGGGTTTTAAAGAAAGGGTCGATGCATTTAACTCTCGGCTAGACTACTCGTAAGATATAGACTGATTTATATTCATATCTTTCTATATAGAAATGTTAACGCTATCATATGCCAAGTAATTGGTACGGATGTGGAGGTAAGGTTTGTCTATGAACAAACAAAAGTATTTTCATCGATTATTCGATGGGCATGTGACGCCCCCAAAATAGGTATACATCACCCATTCTGAGTTGTCAATACATGGTACAGAAACAACTACAACTTTATTATTACAACAGTAAAACTGTGAGTTTGAATACAAATATTATCTTCTAGACAATATCTATACTCAAATAAATCCTCATCACATTTATTGATACATTATTTTACAAAAATGGTGAGGACTACTAAACAATTCTTTCTAAAACCTTCATTCCATACCCCCACTCGCACTCGCTTATATTCTCGCCTCCGAGAAGAAAAATGGAACAAAAGGAAAAGGGTGAGCTCAACTAGCCCAAGAAAGAATATTATGACTAAGATAATATACAACAAATTATCGTTAGTCTTCAACGGGGAAAAATCTAATAGAATACAATAGACAACAAATTTTAAATCAATATTCGCAATGAAATAATAATTCATTAGAAGAGTTAAGTAGAGAATCCAAACTACTATCTTCTATGTATGAATTTAAAAGTTCATCGTCTATCTTTTATCCTCGTAACATCAATCAATATACATATGGAATCAAATATTCATCTTTGCACTATGTGCCAAAGATATTCATCATTGGTCATGTTCATCTAAACACTGCTCATCTTTTGCACTACTACCAAAGATATTCTTGAGAAAACATTCATCTTTGCACTCTGTGCCAAAGATATTCAATAATATCATCATTTAAGATCGAGGATGATGAAAAATATTTTTAAAGAAACGAATCCAGTGAAACAAAATGACAAGGATTAAGGATTAAGGATTCGTACTTTGTTTTATCCATGTTCAAAAAATACCTCAAAAATAATCATAGTGGTGTAAAATTCAAAAATGATCAAAACATGGATACAATCAAAGCTAGTATCCACAATAGATATTTTGGACAAAAAGAAGAAATTTTATTTTTCGGTGAATAGTGCCAGTATCACGTGAATATAGTTAGTATCGTGAATAATAACTCAAACACCAAAAGATAGAAATTTTCCAAAAAAAACATCTTCACGCTTCATGAATAGTACTCGTGAATAGTAACTCATGAATAGTAACTCGTGAATAGTAACTCATTAATAGTAACCCCGACATGAAAAAGTTCCAAATTTGATAAAAGTTCCAACTAATATTTCAAAGATAATGATATTGAATAAATAATATCATTTGAGAAGAAAATAACATCCTTACCTCGAAAGATTAGTACTTCTAAATTTGGAATACTAGGGTATAGTCTTTGAAGGGAACTTGCACCGCCTAACAATACTCAAATTATACTCACAAGAATACGCTCAATATATCGAGAGAGAAATAGAGAGAAACTTCAGTTTTTTGGTGTATTTTTCAATTCTAACCTAAGCACCCTATTTATAGAAAAATGCTTAGAACACCAAAATAGAAAATTGAATATAATATTAATATATTTTCACATTTTCTTTAGCCCATCTTAGACAACTGATCTCAGCCCATTTGAATCACATGTGAGGCCAACTTAGTTGCAAAAACGTTTTTCTCAAAATAATTAACTAAAACTCCCAAAAATTAATTATTTGAACTTGAACTTCAATAATTCATAATAAATAGTCCTTTTATCAGAAAATTCAAATCTCATGAGTTTTTATAGGAAATTCAATTCTCTACAACTTTGCAGGAGAAAGTTTTCCGAATTCCAAACAGAAATTGACCGAAATCCACAAACCAAGGCGATTTTACAGTATAATCAATTTTCTATTAATAATTGTGTCCACCAACACACAAAACATGTGTTAAACATTTAATGCCACAAAAATACTCTTTCTCCTCATATACTCATATATCCCACATTCATTGTAAAAATATCATCGTTAATATATTATTAAAATAATATATTTAAATGAATTATTTTATCAAAAAAAGATAAAATATTAATTTTCAACAATTGTCACATTAAAAATTTTCTCCATCTATATCCTCATAAAATCAATATTTTCCTCATCATATAAATCAATAATTAATTATTCATAAATAATATTATAGAATCACATTATTGACAACCGTGCAGCCCCTAAGATAGAGGGGCTTTCAATAAGGATCTCTCTCACTTCGGCAAGCGCAATTAGATGACCAAACCTCTCCTTAGAGATGTAACTTTCTAGACATTGTCAATAATGTTATCTTATAATATTATTGAGATAATATGAATTATTGCTCGATAATGGAAAATACGATTGTAATGACAATTATCAAACAACAAAGAATATAAAATGTCAACGTAGCAATTATTGAATCAATAAAATAAAATATCGAATAAGAATAATCAGTAACCATTATTGAGTAGTGCCTTCAATAATTGGTTCAATACCTTGTGCATCGCGTGCAACAACGTGTATTATTGTGTTTTAACCACGGGTATTCCAACAATGTTACTTGGTGTGAATAACTACGCCTGTTATTTTTAAACAACTTATACTGCATCGTTTTCTTCATCCAATCGCTTTTCGTTATGGGGCCATATATACGTCATGTTGCTTGGCCGCATTTAATATTCCCGACAAAGACGAATATTCTCCGACAACAATGAATATTTTATAACCACTTGCTTATTTTGAAATATTTATGTATTTTACCCCTAACTATCCACATTAATCAAATCAACCCTTACTATTTCAAAATAATAAATAGAGAAAATTAAATTTCATTAATAATAAGTTGGGGTCTTACAACCTCCCTCCTTATGAAATTTCGTCCTCGAAATTGATGTACGTGCACTGGTGTTTCAAAAGGTGAGGATACCTCGCTTTCATTTCCGTTTCCAATTCCTGTGTCATTTTCTCTATAGCATGATTCCTCCACAAAACTTTAACTTGTGGTATGACCTTTCATGCAGTAGGGACATGCTCCTTCCGATCCAAGATCTTGACAGTACCTCCTCACACGTTAAGTCTTGGCTATCTCGTCCGGTTCTAACTCTATAACGTGGTTTGGGTCTTTCACATATTTACGAAATATGGATATGTGAAACACATTATGAACACGAGACATACTCTTGAGGTAACGCGAGTCTATAGGCTACATTTCCTACTCGGTCAAGAATTTGAAATGGACCAATAAATCGTGGATTGAGCTTTTTCTCTTCCCAAATCTTGTAACTCCCTTCCATGGAGCAACTTGCAACAATACATGATCCCCTACACTAAATTCCACGTCCTTTCGATGAAGATCCGCATAACTCTTTTGTCGATCTTGTGCCGTTTGTATACGTTGTCGAATCATTTGTATCTTTTCCAGTAGTCATACGTATCAACTCGGGTCCCAATGGTGTTTCTTCACCCACCTCGTCCCAACATCTTTGGAGAGCGACACTTTTCGCCCATATAATGCTTCAAATGGAGCCACACCTATACTTGCTCGATAATCGCATTGTTGTTGTAGGAGAATTCCACCAATGGTAAATACTTATCCTAACCGCCTTTGAAGTCTAGGACACGAGTCTTAATAAATCTTCAAGAGTTTGAATAGTCCTTTCGATTGTCCGTCTGGTTTGAGGATGGTATGCCAAAGATAATCGTAAAACCGTGCCCATAGATTTTTTGCAAGCTAACCCAAAATCTTGAAGTGAATCTTGGGTCACGATCCAAACTATGGATACGGGCATGCCATGCAACCTCACAATCTCATTCACGCACATACTAGCAAGACGTTCAAGTGAATAAGTCTCCGACGGCAAGAAATGAGCGGACTTGGTTAATCTATCAACAATAACCCAAATAGCATTGATGCCCTGAGAAACCGTAGGAAGACCCGTAACAAAATCCATGGTAATGTGTTCCCACTTCCATTTCGGAATCTCAAGTGGTTGCAACGGACCCTTAGGTACCAGATGCTCGCCTTTTACACGTTGACAAGTTAAACACATTGAGATAAACTTTGCAATCTCTCTCTTCATATTGTTCCACCAAAATGTATATCGAAGATCACGATACATTTTAGTACTTCCAGATGGATTGCAAATGGTGTATTGTGTGCCTCCATCATAATCTTGTACTTCAAATCAGTCGTTAGGAACACAAAGTCTAGAGTGGACTAGAAGTATTCCTTCTTCATCAATTCTCGCTTAGGAATAGCTCCTTCTTGTACTTTTCTTCTTCATCATACGATCGGCTCAAGCCGGTGGCTTGAGCAACCTTAACTTTTCTATTAAAGTTAGCTCTGTCGTATACTTGACATCATCGCACTCGCTCCTCAGATATGATCTTCTACTCAACGCGCCGCCTACCACATTCGCTTTTCCGGGATGGTATTGAATAGTGTGGTCGTAGTCTTTCAATAGCTCGAGCCAACGTCGCCGCCAAGATGTTGAGTTCTTTTGAGTGAAGAAATATTTAAGGCTTTTATGGTCCGAATATATCTCCACTTTCTCCCCATATAGATAGTGCCTCCATATCTTTAAGCGAACGAAAACGATTTGCCGCTAACTCTAGATCATGAGTAGGATAATTCCTCTCATACTCTTTAAGTTGTCGCGAGGCATAGGCTATGACTTTCCCACGTTGCATGAGAACACATCCTAACCCTTTGCTCGAAGCATCGCAGTAGATAACAAATCCATCCGAACCAGATGGTATTGTTAGAAACAGTCTTAAATAAGTCTCCTCTTAAGCTCTTGGAAACTCTTCTCGCATTCTTCGCTCCAAACGCAATTTTGTATCCTTCCGGAAGTTATTTGGGTTAATGGAGTAGCGATTCGAGAAAACCCTTCCACGAATCTCCGATAATAACCAACTAAGCCCAAAAACAACATACTTGATCCACCGACTTGGTTGCTTCTAACTTCAGATTGCTTCAATCTTGGCGGATCAATAGATACTCCATGTTTCGACACCACGTGCCCAAGGAATGCTACTTCCTCAAGCCGTAACTCGCATTTCTTCAATTTGGCATATAGTTTGTTTTCACGAAGCCTTTGGAGTACCAAACTTCAAATGGTGCTCATGATCTTCACGACTTTTGGAATATATGAGGATGTCATCAATAAAAACAACAACGAACCCGATCCAAATATTCCTTGAATACTCGGTTCATCATATCCATGAAAGCCGCAGGAGCATTAGTCAATCCGAAAGACATGACTAAGAATTCATAATGCCCGTCTGCATCGAAGTTCTAAAGGCGTCTTTGAATATCCTCGGTTCTAATCTTCAATTTGATGATATCCGAATCTAAGATCGATTTTTGAAAAGAATTGTGCCCTCTTGCAATTTGGTCAAACAAGTCATCAATACGAGGTAGAGGATACCTATTCTTGATGGTGACATGGTTCAATTCCGATAGTCAATACAAAGTCGCATACTCCCATCTTTCTTCTTTATGAATAAAACAGAGCACCCAAGGAGATGTACTAGGACTAATGAAACCGATGTCCAACAATTTCGTAGTTGGACCTTTAACTCTTGAAGTTCAATAGAGCCATTCGATATGGGGTTTTAGAAATGGGCTTTGTACCAGTTCAAGATCAATAAAGAATTCAACTTCACGTTCGGGGTAGACCGGAAGTTCTTCAGAAATACGCCGGAAAGTCAATAACAACAGAATATTATTCAAATTTGACGTGTCTTTATTCAAATCCATAACATAGGCTAAGAAAGCTTGACATCCGCTTTTTCAATAAACGAATAGCTTTATGATTAGATATGACGGTGATTGATTTTAATGGTTTAGTTGCTTGAATTGCATAACAAAGTTGATTAGGAATATGAAAACTAACAACCTTACTTAAAACAATCAATTTTGGCATGATGAGTAGTTAACCAATCAATCCCTAAAATCACATCAAAAGGTATCTTTAAAGAGATAAGGTCAACGTGTAAGGTGATGGTGCCAACTTGAATCAAACAAGATTTATAAACAATGGATGTGATGAAAGTTTCTCCTAACGGAGTTTCCACAGATAGGTCAAAGTCTAATTTCTCCGGAGTCAAGTTTAAACGTTGAGCACAAGCAGAAGAGATAAATGAATGGGTAGCACCAGATCAAGTAAGGTATAAACCTCGCAAGAATTTATAAATAGCTTACCCGTGATCACCTCGTTTGGGTTCTCTCGATTTTGACCGGTCACAACAAACGCCTCTTCCGGAATCGTTGACTTTGACTTTTTTGGGATGATCTTTTGAGTCACCGTCCCTCATTGAACTAGGTTTCGCCATCGCACAATCTCGAGCGATATGTCCTTCCTTTCCACAATTATAGCATACCTTGAACTGTTGTGGGCGCTTTTGACCGTGATATGTCCCTCTTTCCCCGATTTATAATATATAATGGGTGGTCGTTTCCTCCCTTAGAACCGATTCTCGCCAAGACCGCTTCGCCTTCACATGGTCGTTGTTAAATCTTCTCTTTTTAAAATCTCCTCCCGACTCGCTTCTTCTATTTTCATGGCCATGATTACCACCAGAGTGGTTACCATTTTGTCCGTCTGCTTTTCTTTCTCATTTGGTTATCATTATTTTGTTGATCGCTATCTCTCGGTACGATCCTCGGTTATGGTCCCCAAGTTGACCGCATTACTCGTTATCTCGCCTAATAATTGAGCCACATTTACAACATCCGAATAGAGAGAAAGTTTATGAGAAATGAGATATTGACATATGCCGGGTTTCAAACCTCTAAGAAACATCCGCGTCATACGTTCCTCATTCTCCACCAAATGAGGTGCAAAACCGATAACTCGCAAACTTTGCCTCGTCATCGAGACACCGCCACGTTATTTTTTGCTCTAATCGATGAACTCCACTTCCTTCATATGACGAACACTTTCGTGGAAAGTATTTGTCATTAAATAGTTTTCAAACGCTTCCCAAGACATGCCGAAAAGTTTGGATGGGTACGCTTCATGAGACTCCACCAGAGATACGCGCCTCGCCACGGAACATAAAGGTGGCGAATGGAACCTTCGTCCTCCTCCGTGCATCCCAGACATCGAATATCTTGGAAATTTGCTTGACCCATGTTTCCGCCATGATCGGATCCGGCTTTCCTTAAATTCTGGTGGTCCCAACTCTTTGAATCGCTTGGTCAGGACAACCCGTGAATTGCTATCATTTCCTCCTCAGATTTTGAACACGAAGTCTCCTAAATTCGATTTTGCATGAAGCGCAAAAAGCTTCTAAACATCCCCTCGCTCATCATCCGCTTCGGTGGTGTTGTTCACAGGAGGAGCATTGCTAGCTTTGTTGCACGTTCTCCTCGTTGGTGAGTACAAAGCGCCTCCACGGCCTCATTTCCATTGTTAATATTCTCAACGACATTCTCAAATCATCGCCATAAAACAAGGGTTAATTAAGGAAATCAATATATCACATAATATCCCTATATATCGACCAACTAACAAATAAGCTTAGGTAGGACACACTAGCGAAGGATTTACTCGCCTCTCCCTCCTAGTTCTATTCCCGATCTCCGCTAGAGATCATATCCCTAAGCTCGATACCAACCGTGACGCCCCAAAATAGGTATACATCACCCATTCCGAGTTGTCAATACATGGTATGTAAACAACTACAACTTTTTTATTACAACAAGAAATCGTGAGTTTGAATACAAATATTATCTTTCTAGACAATATCTATACTCAAATAAATCCTCATCACATTTATTGATACATTATTTTACAAAATGGTGAGGACTACTAAACAATTCTTTCTAAAACCTTCATTCCATACCCCACTGCATTTCGCTTATAGTCTCGCCTCCGAGAAGAAAATGGAACAAAAGAAAAAGGGTGAGCTCAACTAGCCCAAGAAAGAATATTATGACTAAGATAATATACAACAAATTATCGTTAGTCTTCAATGGGGAAAAATCTAATAGAATACAATAGACAACAAATTTTAAATCAATATTCGCAATGAAATAATAATTCATTAGAAGAGTTAAGTAGAGAATGCAAACTACTATCTTCTATGTATGAATTTAAAAGTTCATCGCTCATCTTTTATCCTCGTAACATCAATCAATATACATCCGAATCAAATATTCATCTTTGCACTATGTGCCAAAGATATTCATCATTGGTCATGTTCATCTAAACACTGCTCATCTTTGCACTACTACCAAAGATATTCTTCAGAAAACATTCATCTTTGCACTACAAAGCCAAAGATATTCAATAATATCATCATTTAAGACCGAGGATGATGAAAATATTTTTAAAGAAACGAATCCGGTGAAACAAAATGACAAGGATTAAGGATTAAGGATTCGTATTTTGTTTTATCCATGTTCAAAAAAATACCTCAAAAATAATCATATAGTGGTGTAAAATTCAAAATGATCAAAACATGGATACAATCAAAGCTAGTATCCACAATAGATATTTTGGACAAAAAGAAGAAATTTTATTTTTCGGTGAATAGTGCCGTATACGTGAATAGTACCGTATACGTGAATAATAACTCCGACACCAAAAGATAGAAATTTTCCAAAAAACATCTTCACGCTTCATGAATAGTACTCGTGAATAGTAACTCATGAATAGTAACTCGTGAATAGTAACTCATTAATAGTAACCCCAACATGAAAAAGTTCCAAATTTGATAAAAAGTTCCAACCAATATTTCAGCATAATGATATTGAATAAATAATATCATTTGAGAAGAAAATAACATCCCTTACCTCGAAAGATTAGTACTTCTAAATTGGAATCTAGGGTATAGTCTTTGAAGGGAACTTGCACCGTCTAACAATACTCAAATTATACTCACAAGAATACGCTCAATATATCGAGAGAGAAATAGAGAGAAACTTCAGTTTTTTGGTGTGTTTTTCAATTCTAACCTAAGCACCCTATTTATAGGAAAATGCTTAGAACACCAAAATAGAAAATTGAATATAATATTAATATATTTTTCACATTTTCTTTAGCCCATCTTAGACAACTGATCTCAGCCCATTTGAATCACATGTGAGGCCAACTTAGTTGCAAAAAACGTTTTTCTCAAAATAATTAACTAAAACTCCCAAAAATTAATTATTTCGGAACTTCGGAACTTCAATAATTCATAATAAATAGCCCTTTTATCAAAAAATTCAAATCTCGCGAGTTTTTATAGGAAATTCAATTCTCTACAACTTTGCAGGAGAAAGTTTTTCCGAATTCCAAACAGAAATTGACCGAAATCCACCAACACACAAAACATGTGTTAAACATTTAATGCCACAAAAAGACTCTTCCTCCTCATATACTCATATATCCCACATTCATTGTAAAAATATCATCGTTAATATATTATTAAAATAATATATTTAAATGAATTATTTTATCAAAAAAAGATAAAATATTAATTTTCAACAATTGTCACATTAAAAATTTTCTCCATCTATATCCTCATAAAATCAATATTTTCCTCATCATATAAATCAATAATTAATTATTCATAAATAATATTATAGAATCACATTATTGACAATCAAGTGCGTTTCCTCAGATAGGGCTTTCAATAAGGATCTCTCTCATCGGGCGCCAAGCAATTAGATGACCAAACCTCTCCTTGATGTAACTTTCTAGACATCACAATAATGTTATCTTATAATATTATTCAGATAATATGAATAATTGTCTCGATAATGGAAAATACTTGTGGAATGACAATTATTGAAACAACAAAGAATATAAAATGTCAACGTAGCAATTATTGAATCAATAAAATAAAATAATCGAAGCAAGAATCATCAGAACCATTATTGAGTAGTGCCTTCAATAATTGGTGTAATATCGTGTCTTCTTGTGTAACAACGCCAGACATCGTGTTTTAACCACCGGTATTCCAACAAATGTTAACGGTAATAACTACGCCGTTATTTTTAAACAACTTATATTTTCGCGTTTTCTTCATCCAATCGCTTCAAGTTATGGGGCCCATTACATGGTCGTGTGTAGTGCCGTCGCATTTAATATTCCCCACGAAAGCATTTAATATTCTCCGACAAAACAATGAATATTTTATAACCACTTGCTTATTTTGAAATATTTATGATTTTACCCCTAACTATCCACATTAATCAAATCAACCCTTACTATTTCAAAATAATAAATAGAGAAAATTAAATTTCATTAATAATAAGTTGGGGTCTTACAGGGCACGCGAGTTTGCCAAAACTTAACTGTAAATACGTTTAACGAATGAGTGTTGATCAACATAGAGTACTATAGGCTGATCACCTAGAAGTGCTCGTAAGTAATGCGGATGTACACCCTTAGTGTTGTGATATCCTTTTCAAGTATGAAAACAGAAAGCTAGTGTTCATGGTCTATTGACTGGTTCATAATTCCTAATCTACTCTATACTTTGGGAATTGATGTTATGTATGATTAAAGTATTATTGTTCATGATACTTAATAACTAATTGTTCAGTTATGTAGGAATTGTTATATAATTCACGAATATGGTGATACGATTATCTTTTGTTAAACTTGTTGAACTCGTTATGCTCACTTCTTGCGTGAATTATATGATTGCAGTTAAGGATGAACGTACTGAGAATGCTAAGAGAGATAGGGGCAAGGTTAAGATGGATACTTAACCATCGTGTAATAGACTAGTATGTTTGTATGTATTATACATTATGAACAATGAACGATGTAATCAGTTTATGAACCTGGGAAGGATTATACTTTGATTGTAATAGGAAGATAGTAATTACATTCATTTTGTTGTAATTCAATGGAATGATTGTATGGTTATGAGTACAGTGTAGCACCATATGTCGGGTTAAAAGATACCCAAATTTGGGGGTGTCATAAATATACTAATTAAATAAATTAAATACCATATGTCGGGTTGGAAGATACCCGGCACAAAGTCCGTAAGTCCGACATTTCTTATGAGCATGTCTAGGTGATCAGCCTATAGTACTCTATGTTGATCAACACTACATTCATTAAACGTATGTGCGTTTAAGTTGTGGCAACCTCACGTGCCTGTCGTTTGATGACAAAACATTTTTAGCATACTCAGTCTTCGTTTGAAAACCACACCAATATACTTTGGTAAACATTGACCATGCTATGATACAAACATAATATAAGTCTAGCTAAAAGAGTTGGCTTGGACTTCATCGTACAATACTTCATGTGTAAGAATATATGAATTACAAAGCTTGTCCAGATTGAACTGGAACAAGTGTTAGAATACTTGCCTTTAGCGTCTGCTACTGTTATAACACGTATACTTTAAGTCTTTAAGTCTCTACAATATATGATCACATAACGTACCACATTAGGTAATATATAATCAAGTGTGACTACAACTATATCCTACCCTTCTTCTCAATCTAATCATGATTTAGATTTGTTATTTTTTGTTCCGGTTTTTCGTTACGTCGTTCTTACATTCACATCCAATTGACTTATTTTAACCTTAATTGATAATACTTAGGGTTTAAGCATGTCGTAACAATATTATCATCAAGCCTTAGTTCACTATTAATGAGATACCATTCATTCCATAATTGTAAACCTTCTTCACTGGCTAAACCCCTAGGATCGCATCGCGGCTTCTATTATTGCCTTTCATCTGCTACTGCGACGTGAGTTAGCGATAAATTTGAGTTCTACCTTGGCGCTACGACGCCACACTTAACCCTCTTGTTCGCGTCGCGGCGCGACTCTACAATATGGGATAAGATCAGATATGAAATGCTAGTCACCACCAATATACTGGTTTGGCAAGGCCGGGCCAACTCGTGCTCAGAGATAATTTTGACGTCTTTTTAACTTTCCAAATTTCCCGGACTCATAACTTATTCATTATAATTTCGAATTGGCTCGTTTAAAAGCTTACAGTTCACAAATTATATACTCTACATGTTCATGCAAGAATTTTATCTATTTAACTTTGTTTACTCAAAATTCACCTATTTGTTCATTTTTAACGAAAACGGTAAACGTTCGTGAACGTTCAACGCTCGATTCTTCGTTCTAAGTCGGAATCCGATCATTTTCGAGTGTGCAACTCTATAATGCCAAATATGACTTGTCTCCATCGAAAACCAACATTTCTGAGTTCAAACACAAAATACGACTTCCATTCTGATAATTTCACGAATTCGACTATTATCGTCCAATCGTGTGAATTCCGGCACAACTTCGTTACTAACAATTTGATCATCGTTCTATATGAATTCAATTCATTCTATAGACATCTCAAACTACATATTATAACAACTTATTTTCATTTCAAGTTTTGAATTATTCTTCATAAGTTCATAACTTAATAACTTATAAACTACAAGTTTTCATTCCTTATGACTTATTATAGATTAAAGCCCTTTAAGCAATATTCTTACATCTTATCAAGCATATTAACTTTATATGGCAAACATATGACAAGTTCATCATAAGTTCATAACTTATTTAGGTTTATCTTACTTATTTATGACTTATTCGGCTTAAGTCCATTGTTTATTCATTTCTTATATGTTCTTAGCATACATGCTTATTAGACTACACTTCTCTTATCACCCTACAATGATAGAGAAAGAAAATTATTAGACAAGAGTCTTACCCTTGATGAACTAGTACTTCTCTTCTTCTTGAAAATCTAACAAAGGATGTTTTAACTTAAAAGTGCTTATTCTCTCTAACCTAACTTACTTTGCTTGGATGAAAATTAAAAAACAACTAATGATCCATCTCCTATTCTATTTATAGGATTTCTAAAGTTAGGGTAAAAGGGTCATTAGATTATTCCACCTCCTTACTAACCTCCTTACTATTTCATTCTTAACCACTAAGTAAACTTGCTCCCTACATAAGTTTCTTGGTCACCACATAAAGTACTTGGTCACCAATTCACCCATAGGTTGCTCCATGGATCCTAATTATCCAATGAATCATGATTTGGGCTTTAGTCCACTTAGCTTAATTCAATCTTTTGGGTTGGCCTTACTTTAGTTTGGGCTTTTCATTAACAAACACTTGGGCTTGCACATCGATCAAATTCCTTTTGGATCTATACATCCTACATAATCCATACATTCATTCACAATTGGCTTAAAGCCTTAGTATGTATTATATATATATAATTCTCGTATTCTAGTTCGTATATTAATTCACAATATATGATATATCTTTCTTCATACATATTCATATAATACTAAGTATTCAATACCTCGTACAATACTTATGTACCATACGATCAATTCACTTTCTTCTTAACGCTTAACATTTCTAACGTTCTCTATTTAAGTCCGCATGCAAAATATTACGTTTTTCATACATTAGATTATTATTACATAAAATACATCTCACCTTGATATTATAACGATACGTATTTCTCGGAAGTTCAAAAATAATTTCCGAGCAAAAATCGATGAATAGTGTTTTTCAGAAAATTTCTCGGAAAACTTTTATTTTCGTCTTGGAAATTCAAACACTTTAATTCCTTCACGTAGTTAAAAAACTACGACTTTCTGACATTTCTAGGTTATACAACAACATTCATCTTACTAACACATAATAATAACAAATAATATTATTTTATTTATTATAAAAGTATTTATAAAAGGTTCGATTTTCTAGGGCATTACACTCTCTCCCCCTTATAAGGATTCTGTCCCCAGAATCTCGCTATATAAAAACAAATTACACAAATAAGTGAGGGTAATTCTTTTTCATCTTCTCTTCTAGTTCCCACGTCGCTTCTTCAACATCGCGGTTCTTCTATAACACCTTCACGGAAGGTATAACTTTGTTCCGCAGAACTTGCTCTTTTATATCGATAATTTGAATAGTCAACTCTTCATACGTTAAGTCCTTCTTGATTTGAATAGGCTCATATTCTATCACGTGTTTATAATCTGGCTTATAAGGACATAACACGGATATGTGAAACACATTATGTATTCGTTCTAGGTCCGGAGGTAATGCTATCATCTAAGTTACCTCACCTACCCGTTTTAACACTTCAAAAGGTCCTATAAACCTTAGACTTAACTTTCCCTTCTTTCCAAAGCGTATCTTCCCTTTCCAGGGAGATACCTTTAAAAATACGTAAGAGCCTACTTCAAACTCCCTATTTTCTCAATGCAAGTTCCCATACTTCTTTTGTATGTCTTGAGCTGCTATGAGACGCATTTGTATCAACTTCACTATATCCACTGTTTGCTGCACCAAATCGGGTCCTAGCATTCGGCTTTCTCCTACCTCATCCCAATACAATGGTGTTCTACATTTCCTTTCGTACAAAGATTCATAAGGCGGCATACCTATGCTTGCATGATAACTATTGTTATATGCAAACTCTACCAATGGTAGATGATCATCCCAACTACCCTTGAAATCCATGACAAAAGATCTCAACATATCTTCTAACGTCTGAATTATTCTCTCGCTTTGTCCATCGGTTTGTGGATGGTACATCGTACTCAGCTTCAATTACGTTCCCAACTGCTCTTGTAGACTCCTCCAAAAGTTTGATGTGAATTGTGGATCACGATCTGACACAATCGATACTGGTACTCCATGTCTGGAAATTATTTCCTTAACATAAAGTCTAGCTAACTGGTCCAAGTTATACTTGACCCTAATTGGCAAAAAGTGAGCCAACTTCGTCAATCAATCCACTATTACCCAAATCGCATCATACCCTTTCGTTGTAGTCGGAAGTTCCACCACAAAATCCATCGTGATATTCTCCCACTTCCACTCTGAAATTTCCAATGACTGTAACAAGCCACTTGGTCATTGATGTTTGGCCTTAACTTTCTGGTAAGTCAAGCACCTACTCATATACTCAGCTATTTCTCTCTTCATGTTTGGCCACCAAAAACTCTATTAAAGGTCTTGATACATTTTAGTACTACCAGGATGAATTGAAAACCTCGAATTATGAGCCTCTTGCAATACCTGCTCCTTTAATTCCGTCTCATTCGGAACCCAAATTCTTCCTTCAAATCTTAATAATCCCTCATTATCAAGATTGTACTTAGTATCTTTTTCATTGGTTAGCCGCTCCTTTACCCGGTCACACTCAACAGTTTTGAGTTGCACCTCCTTGACTCTTTCTACGATGGTAAATTGCATCTCTGTCGCAAACAATATCTATTTTGATTCTCTTGGAAACTTCACTTCTATTTCCATCTTAGTCATATCTGTTATTAACTCAGTTTGAGCCATTAACATAGACAACTTCTCTCGACCCTTCCTACTAAAGGCGTCGGCAACTACATTGGTTTTTCCAGGGTGATACAGGATTTCACAATCGTAATCCTTTATCAGCTCCAACCATCTCCTCTGTCTCATATTCAACTCCTTCTGTGTGAAGATATATTTTAGACTCTTATGGTCCGTGTATATCTCACATTTTTCTCCGTAAAGATAATGTCTCCATATCTTTAAGGCAAAAACTACTGCAGCCAGTTCCAGATCATGAGTAGGGTAAACTTTCTCATAATCCTTCAATTGCCTTGATGCATACGCAATGACCTTGCCATGCTGCATGAGCACGCAACCAAGTCCTCTATGCGAAGCATCCCTATAAACTACGAAATTTCCTGTGTCATCGGGTAATGACAAAATAGGCGCTTCACTCAATCTCTTCTTCAGTTCTTGAAAATTGTCCTCGTATTTATCAGTCCATGCGTATTTCACCATCTTCCTTGTCAAGTTAGTCAACGAAGTAGCTATCTTTGAAAAATCTTGGATGAATCTCCGATAGTAACCCGCTAACCCTAGGAAACTCCGCACCTCAGTCAGAGTTTTCGGTTGTTCCCAATTCATCACAGCTTCTACTTTCGCTGGATCTACCAAAATCCCCTCATGGTCAATGACATGACCTAAAAACTGTAACTTTTCTAACAAAAATTCACACTTAGTGAACTTCGCATACAACTTCTCCTTCCTTATTGTCTCCAAAACTAATCTTAGGTGTTCAGCATGATCTTCTAGCGTCTTAGAATAGACTAGAATATCATCATTAAAAACTACAACAAACTTGTCCAAATATTGTTTGAACACTCTGTTCATCATATCCATAAATGCAGTTGGTGCATTAGTCAACCCAAATGACATCACCAGAAACTCGTAATGACCATAACGAGTTCTGAATGATGTCTTTGGTACATCCTCCTTCCTAACCTTCAACTGGTGATACCCCATTCTTAAATCTATTTTAGAAAAATACTTAGCCCCTTTCAACTGATCAAAGAGATCATCGATCCTGGGCAATGGGTATTTATTCTTTATCGTTAACTTGTTCAACTCTCTGTAGTCAATACAAAGTCTTAACGATCCATCCTTCTTCTTGACAAATAGTACCGGTACTCCCCAAGGTGAAACACTCAGTTGTATGTACTTTATGTCCAACAGTTCTTGTAACTATACCATCAACTCCTTCATCTCCACTGGCGCCATAAGATACGGTGCCCTGGAAACTGGTGTCGCTCCTGGCACAATGTCTATTAGAAATTCGGTCTCCCTATCCGGTGGAAGACCTGACATATCACTCGAAAATACATCGGCGAATTCTCTAACTATAAGTATTTGTTCCATGGTTGCTACCACTCTCTGGGTATCAACAACATGACACAAATAACCCACACATCCCTTCCTCAATAATTTTCTAATTTGTGTCATGGCTAGACAACACGAACGTCCCGGCAATCTATCCTCGTAGAATACTACCTGAGGTTGTTTTAACGTTCTAAGGTTCACACATTTCTTTTGGCAATCTATAATTACCCCATGGTTAACTAACTAATCCATTCCGAGAATTACATCGAATTCTCCTAACTTTATCGGTATCAAATTTACCGATAATTTATAACCCTGTATATCTACGCAACAACTCCTATGAACATCTTCAACATGAATCATTTCTTCATTTGCTACCTTAATATTTAAAGGTATAGGCAACTTTTCGGGAAGTAATCCTAATCGTCTAGCAAAATCACATGCTATAAACAAACAAGTAGCACACGAATCAAACAATACGTAAGTTTTTTTGTCGTTGATCGGAATAATACCTGCGACGACGTCCCCTGATGCAACCGTATCTTGGACTGTCATGTTAAAGATATGGCCCATCGGCCTACCCGGCTGCGTTGGACCACTAATAGCTAACTTATTGCTACTAATGCCCCAATTCCTGTCCGTCCCCTTCTTCGGGTAGTTCTTTGCCATGTGGTCAGTTGACCCACATACAAAGCATCCGTGGTTCTTCTTTGAACTTGGACAGTTAGGCGAGATATGGCCTTCCTGTCCATAGTTATAGCATACGGCCTTCCCCTTGAGACAGACTCCTAAGTGAGTCTTCCCATAGGTTTTGCAGGCCTTCATCCTCCTATTTGGGTCCCCTTGCTTCACTCCGGTATTCCCAGAGCTGTACATTTTCCTCTTCTATCCCTCGCCACTCCCGCTGGCTCCTTCGACCTTCACTCCCCCATCAACTTTTCCCTTATTCTTCTTGTCTTTGTGGTACTGGCTCAATGCCTCACTACCACCTTCGATGATTATCTCTTTCTCTAAAATGGTCCTAAACGATGTACTTTGGAACACAAAAATACGGTTATAGAGCCAGGGTTTCAAACCCTGCTCGAACCATCGCGCCTTCCTAACCTCGGTGTCCACTTGGTGTGGAGCGAACCTCGCCAGTTCATTAAACTTGGCAGCGTATTGGGGAACCGTCATGTCCCCTTATTTTAATTCGAGAAAACGCATCTCCACCCTTCCCTGCATGCTCGTGGGAAAGTAGTTCTCGAAGAATATCTCCTTGAACCTCACCCATGTCAAATTCTCGATCCCGACCCTAGACTGATTGGCTTCCCACCAAAAGTTGGCCTCTCCCTTCATCATATAGGTTGCAAAGGCAACCTTTTGGGCCTCATCAACATTTGCTATCACAAATGCCTTCTCGATTTCTTTCACCCACGTTTGGGCTTTGATAAGGTCCGTAGTTCCTTTGAACTCCGGTGGACCAACACTCTTAAAATCCTTAAAGGTAGTAGCTCGTGCTACTCCCGGATCTACGGGGATATTAGCCCCATTTCTATTAAATGCGGCTGTTAAAATATTAACAAACTCCTGCATGGGGTTAACTGGACCTCCCTCTGGTTGATTTACATTAGCTCCTTGATTACGTTGTACTCTCCTTGGCGGCATTTTGCTGATACAATAAATAACACATTTCGTTATTATTCCTTTCTTTATTAATTAGTTATTATTTGATACTTAAACAATAACTTCAACATCCATTGCTCATTATGTTCCATAAAAAGGATTATATTCATTCATTCATTGTAGTATAATACTACATCATTTACATTACACAGCCGAAGCTGATTACATTACTTTCCTACTATTGCTTTCCAAAAATTGGGATTTATAAAAAACTACCCTTTGTTATACAAAAGAGGGTTTTACGTCACTATTGGATACAAAATATTTACATATCTGAACTACTCTATCCACTACTAGATCACATCTGCCTCAAGGCATTATCAAAATCTACCATGGCAAGACCGACAATAATATCATGGCTGATAGTATGTCGCGTCTGCCCTGCCTCTACGGGATAAACAGCTACCTACTGCTAGAAATCTGCATAAGAACTCTTATGAATATAGGACATTCTCCCTATCTCCTTGAGCTCAAAAACCTCATGCTTCAGCTCATAGATGTAATAACCCGATATAGAAAATATAATTAAATTAAATCAGAAATTTTGCGTATAAATTTTTTTATTATTATTATTTATTTATTTTAAAGGTGAGAATGCGTGAAAAGTAATGTGTATGTATTTATGTGATGAATATAAAATATATTTATTACATGAATGATTACAAATAATTTTATTTTAGAATTATTGATCATTATAACTTATATTCTTATAATAATTAATTTTATAGTAGAAATGTTTTTATTAATTATTTTCAATGAAAATATGATTATTATATTATTTAGATAATATATGAAATGATTATAGAATTATTATAATAATTATTTTATTTTATTGTATGAATTTAATTTATATTAATTAAGTTAATTATTTTAACTTAATTAATAAAGGTATATATGCAAGATATATCATATATGGAATCTAAACCCTAATTCTAGAATTGGAATAAGGAATGGGAATATTATTATAATATTATATTTATTTCAGTACTATAAATGTGTACTGTATGTACGCATTGTTAATGATTGGTCAATTTTAGTTCAGTGTTTGAAAACCCTCGTATTACTGATAAACCCTAGTTTCGAAGTCAAACGAGACTTTAAAATTTGTTAAGTCACTGTGTCAGGTGATTAATGATATTTATAACATGTATTAATGTTAATCAGGAAAACTCTAATTATAGGAAACCCTAACTATAAATAAAAACTTTAATTTCTAAAATTAGGAACCTTAAATAATAATTAGCTAATTGCTAAATGGAAACCCTAATTTGAAACTCAATTATGAGTTCGAGGCTATTATATAACTATGTTATATGATTTATGTTGTATATTATATAATGATTAATTAGGTAAATCCTAATTAATATTTATAAATATTAATTTCTAGAAACCCTAAATTATAAATTATAAACCCTAATCGCTAATTGAAAAGTTTAATGCTAATTAGTAGATCTTAAACCTAATTAGCAAAGTACTAAGTAATTAAAAACCTAAATTAATTAAGAAACCTTAATTTGTATTTTTAGAAACTAAAATTTTTATTTTAAAGTCAAATTAGAAATCCTACAAAATCTTTGTGCCAAAACCTTAGGGTCAAACCCTAAAGGTTTGCCAAATGACCAAGATGCCATTAAATTTTCAAGAAAAAAGACCGTTTTGCCCTTATTGTATAATTGAAGCTTACTTGCAAATCTAGACAAAATAAGTAGTTGGTGACCAAACTAGATTGCCATGTGACTTAAATCTCAGCAATATCAACCACTTAGATCGGCCTTATACATTACAAGTCACATATATATAGATTATGAGAGAGAAAAGTCTCATTATTTGCCTTATTTTCTCACAACAATCATCCAAGACCTTCTCTCTCTACCACCTACGAAATATATATGTATATCAGTCCCATAAACAAGCCCCACGATTACCATTAATAGATCAAAAGGTCAGAATCAAAATCAAAGCTTAGAAAAGGTATAAACCCTAGAATTTGAAAATCTTTTGATCTGATGTTAGATTTTGTTGTTTGTTGTTTAATGTTGTGTAATATGATGTTATTTAGTGATCTGGGTTGTTAGATCCCAGATCAATAACAATCAAAGTGCTCGAAATTGAAGTTTTCAAAAATTTGGAAAAAAAATTAAAAATGAAGTCTGACAACGAATGTCAGACCTTATATCTTTGTGATCTTTAATTATTTTTGTGTTTTGAAAGTTTGTAGTTATAGTATGCTATGAGATCTTTGATCTAGAACTTGAATCAAGTCCAGATCATGTGTATATTATAAGTTATTAAGAGTCAAAATGCATCAATCGACATCGATCGGTCGTTGTTTTCATGCTGGCGCATTTGCCTGAAACGCTCGATAGTGTTTTTTGCGAGCTTGGAGCTTACTGTGTTTAAGTTGTTTTGCTATGTTGATGTTATATACTTGTAGACCGACATGATTACTACATATCCATGCCTCTAGACTACCCAGATACTTAACAGAATTAAATTTAGGGATGGTCAAACATAGGTGGACGAAACTGCTCAAGAACATTTCTGGAAAACCCATAAATGTTCAAGAACAGTTCCAGGAAGGTACTTTGACCGGCCTTAATCTCTCGGATGTGATGTTGTTATTATGATATAGTACTTGATATTTGTACCCTAATATCTCTACTAAATGAATGAACTTTTAGATCGCATTAAGTAAGCTCGGAATCAAAGATCCAAAGCTTCAAAATAGGACCCTCGAAGCTACTGGGTTTCTGGAAAACCCAGGAGCTGTCTAACAGAGACTTTAGAGGTTTTGATCTTCTTGTTGATTTGTTGTTTAACCAAGATAATGGTTGGATAATTTAGTGTTACATTTCTACTACACGATCAAAGTTTAAGATAGCCCAAATCATGTCTAGACTGAAAATTATGAAAGGTCAAACATAGCATGTTTGTGACACCCCCAAAATAGGTATACATCACCCATCTTGAGTCTCCAGATACATGGTACAAAATTCAAATACAAACTTAAGTATACAACATGAGCTGTGAGTTTTAATACAAATATTATCTTCTAGACAATATTCAAACTCAAAAATTCTTATATATACTGTGAGTTTCAATACAAATATTGTTATGTATATAATACGACAATATTCATATTTAAATTATTACAATGCTATATAAAGTACAACAGCAAATATATCAAGTCCCCGAAGGAACACGAGAAGATTTTTGTTCTCCACATTCTAATGGAGTACACCTTTGACGTTTCTAAATTCTAATTTGCCTCACCCTATTATAGTTCACCAAAATTAAATATCAAGTGATGTATAAAACATATCACACACATTTTAAGTTCTCAGTACGATTATTATGCCACACCTTTTCATAATTTGATTTGGCTTGTGACTAATTTGTATCACCACTTTATACCCATGTTCTCTCTGCTAGTCCCAGCTACCCTTTTATTACCTGAAAGGGGTGGTGAAGTAAAAGGTTGAGCTCAACTAGCCTAGTAAGAAATATTATGACTAAGATAATCCAGAACAAATTATTGTTAGTCTTCAACAGTACAACAACTGGTAGAATATAATAAACAACAAATTTTAGATCAACAACTGCAGTGGAATAAGCAATTCATTAGAAGAGTCAAGTAGAACATAATGTCTACTATCTCCTCTAAATTAAAAGTCAATCGTTAATACTTCATTCCTGTAATACTCATCAATAGTTCTTTGCTATACTCAAGACAAAGAGAACTCTCATCACCTGTCTTCACCTGAACCACCACAGATTATAATTAAATCACAATTCATATTTATAATCAAGTAAATCAACAGTCCAACTTTGCACTACAGGCCAAAGGTATACAACTTAAAAACCAATAACCAACCGTCCATCTTTTCACTATAGACCAAAGATATAAAACTGTAAAACCAATAATCAACAGTCCATCTTTGCACTACAGGCCAAAGATATACAGCTATAAAACCAATAATGCTGAGACTCAGCTTAATAAATAATCCACATCACCGAATGCACTACGACCAAGGATATTCGTTAGTATCACATCCATGAATTATCCATGCACTACGGGCCAAGGATATTCATTATTATCACATCCATGAATTAATATTTCATCGCTGAGATTCAGCTCAATAATTAATCCACATCATCGAATCATCCCTGCACTACAAGCCAAGGATATTCATTAGTATCACGACCACGAGTTATCCATGCACTACAGGCCAATGATATTTGTGTTTTCATCAACGGTCATGATCACGCCATAAAACGATTCATCTTTTCACCCTTGGCCGAAAAGAACCCGTGGTCGTGATCATACCAAAAACTGTCCATCAATGCACTACGAGTCAATGAGGATTTTTACCACATTATTTGTACCATTACGGTCATGATTATACCGAAAAATCCCTGGTCATAATCATACCAATTTCATCTATGCATTACGGCCAAAGATGACTTTCAACACAATATAAGCATGAGGATGATGACAATGATATAAGAATTCAATTAAATGAGATAAAGGATAAATATTAAAAATTTATAATACAATTTATCCAGAGTTCAAGAATATCCAAATGTTATCAATCACTTAATAATCTCATAATTTAATATCATTAATATTATAACAATATTTTAATCATTTCTTAAACTTATAGACAATTTATTTTAATTGTTTACACTTTACTAATTAATGCATTTAATCATCCTAAAATGCCAAACTCATAAAATTTCATCACCAATAACTAAAACTCTCATCAAAAATCTACATATACCTTATATAGGATTCTCAAGCCATAAAATCCTATTTTCTAATTTTCTTACTTCACATAACATATTTAATTCATTTATTCATAACTAGTCTATTTTCATGAAAAATACCAAATCATTCCCAGAAAATTTTCTTTTCTGCGATTTAGCAGAATATAGTCCCTTATTAAACATATATTTTCTCGTAATTTTAAAATTTATTTACTATTTTTCATATGGCCAAAATCGCGCGAATATTTAGACATTTATCATAAATCGTATTTTTTTGTCCAAAAATTCCAAAATTTACAGAGTATACTTATGTTATATACATGTACTCCCAATAAACATTTTGCCAATTTTGGAGTTAACCGCAAGGAGTTATAAGGGTTTACTTTTAAAATAGTATTTCCCCATAAAATTCATAACTCTTAATCTATACATCCAAAAATCGCCATTTTTGGACACGATCTAGAAAACTCATCAAATTATCTTTTCAAAATTTTCCAAAATTTTTGAAGGTCAGAAAAATTACAAAACATGAAAAACATAATAACCCTTAAAATCCCTTACCTCAAAAGAGCAGTATTTCTGACTGGAATATCGAATGTAAAGCCAAAGGAAACTTGCACTGAATAGCGACTCTCAAAGTATCTAAATACTCACAAAATACGCTCGATAATATAGAGAGAAAGAAAACTTGTTTCTGGTTTGATTTTCAATTCTAACTAAGCACCCTATTTATAGGAAAATGCTAGAACGCCATAGGAGACTAAATAATAAAATAATACATATAATTTTTCCTCTTCTACGCCCATACTTGCGGAAAATCTGAGCAGCCAACTTTAAATAAAATTCAGCACATGCTTTCAAAATAACAAAAGTGGGGCCCGCCTTCTAGAAATCTCCACCAAAATCATTTATAAAAACAATTTCTGTATCAGTCACCTCTTAAAATTCATAACAAATCATGCGTTAATTTTTAATGGTTCAAAATTTGTGGACATATACTCAACTTATATATGTATAACATATCCAAAAATCACAACGATCCAACGGTCGGATTAAAAATTATAACTCACGCAATATATCTCAAGAACACTTATTTGATTTTTAATACCTCCATTCCGACAAAATACTGATAAAACACCTCAACATTAATTCCTTCATTTATAACCACATAAAATAAATATTTTCCTATCCATCATTTATGTCCACATAAAATAAATATTTTCTTATCATATAAATCAATAATTAATTAATCACAAATAATATTACGAATAACAATAATGACAACTGTGCCGTTCCTCAGAAAGAGGGCTTTTCAGATAAGGATTTTTTTCTTCATCGACGCGTAATTAGGTAACCAAACCTCTCCTTGATGTAACTTTCTAGACATTGCCAATAATGTTATCTAATAATATTATTCAAATAATATGAATTATTGATTTGATAATGGGAAATACTGTGCAGTGACAATTATTGAAACAACAATAATATAAAATATCAACGTAACAATTATTGAATCAATAAAATAAAATATTGAACAAAATTTACTGTAACAATTATTGAGAAGTGCCTTCTTACGTAAGAATTCATAATTCAAAAATACCGTGTAATACCGTGTGCTACTGTGCAACCACGCGTTTTACTGTATTTTAACCACCAGGTAATCCAACAGTGTTAACGGTAACAATTTCGCCATTATTTAGAAAAACTCAAACTTGTCGTTTTCTTCATCCAAGCGAGTTATTACATTATGGGGCCCATAAATGGTTGCTGCGCGAGTAGCCGCATTTAATATTCTCCGAACAAAGAAGAATATTCCACGACCAAACGAATATTTCCCGACAACAATAAGTATTTTATAACCACTTGCGTATTTTGAAAATTTTATATATATCACCCTTAACTTTAAACTTTTATCAATTTAACTATTTACTAAATAGAAAAATTGAATACTTTTATTTCATAAAATTCGGGATCTCACAATCTCCCCTCCTTATGAAATTTCGCCCTCGAAATTTACGTACGTACCTGGTATATCAAAGAGATGAGAATAACTTGCTTTCTTTTTGGATTTATACCTTCTCGGTTATTTTCTTTCTATCATGATTTTCTCATTGCTCATCTCCTGTATTTTAGATATCATTCTAGAATATAGTTTTAAAATAAGAGTTAATTGACATGCCACATATTATCCCTATACTCTAACCGACCAATTAAATACCAAATAAACTTAGGTAGGTCATACTAGCGAAAGAATTCCCCGTCTCTCCCCTCCTAGTTCTTGTCTCACATCTCAGCCAGGGATCATATCCCTAAGCTTTGATACCAACTGTGATGCCCCCAAAATAGGTATACATCACCCATCTTGAGTCGCCAGATATATGGTACAAAATTCAAATACAAACTTAAGTATACAACATGAGCTGTGAGTTTTAATACAACTATTATCTTCTAGACAGTATTCAAACTCAAAAATTCTCATATATACTATGAGTTTCAATACAAATATTGTTACGTATATAATACGACAATATTCATATTTAAATTATTACAATGCTATATAAAGTACAGCAGCAAATATATCAAGTCCCCGAAGGAACACGAGAAGATTTCTGTTCTCCTCATTCTAATGGAGTGCACCTTTGACGTTTCCAAATTCTGATTCGCCTCACCCTATTATAGTTCACCAAAATTAAATATCAAGTGATGTATTAAACATGTCACACACATTTTAAGTTCTCAGTACGATTATTATGCCACACCGTTTCATAATTTGATTTGGCTTGTGACTAATTCGTATCACCACTTTATACCCTTGTTCTCTCTGCCAGTCCCAGCTACCTTTTAGTACCTGAAATGGTGGTGAAATAAAAGGGTAAGCTCAACTAGCCCAGTAAGAAATATTATGACTAAGATAATGCAGAACAAATTATCTTTAGTCTTCAACTGTATAACAACTGATAGAACATAATAGACAACAAATTTTAGATCAACAACTGCAGCGGAATAAGCAATCCATTAGAAGAGTCAAGTAAAACATAATGTCTACAATCTCCTCTTGATTAAAAGTCCATCGTTAATACTTCATTCCTGTAATACTCATCAATAGTTCTTTGCTATACTCAAGACAAAGAGAACTCTCATCACCTCTCTTCACCTGAACCACCACAAATTATAATTAAATCACAATTCATATTTATAATCAAGTAAATCAACAGTCCAACTGTGCACTACAGGCCAAAGGTATACAACTAAAAAACCAATAACCAACAGTCCATCTTTGCACTCTGAGGCCAAAGATATACAAATCAGAAACTAATAATCAACAAATCCATCTTTGCACTACTGTGCCAAAGATATACAAACATAAAACCAATAATCCGAGACTCAAATTTTAATAAATAATCAACATCATCGAATTATCCATACACTACGGCCAAAGATATTCGTTAGTATCACATCCATGAATTATCCATGCATTACGGGCCAAGGATATTCATTATTATCACATTCATGAATTAATATTTCATCGTTAAGACTCAGCTCAATAATTAATCCACATCATCGAATCATCCCTATACTACAAGCCAAGGATATTCATTAGTATCACGACCACGAGTTATCCATGCACTACGGGTCAAGGATATTCGTGTTTTCATCAACGGTCATGATCACGCCATAAAATAATTCATCTTTGCACCCTTGGCCGAAGAGAACCCATGGTCGTGATCATACCAAAAACTGTCCATCAATGCACTACGAGCCAATGAGGACTTTTACCACATTATTTGTAACATTACGGTCATGATTATACCAAAAAATCCCTGGTCATAATCATACCAAGTTCATCTATGCACTACGGCCAAAGATGACTTTCAACACAATATAAGCATGAGGATGATAACAATAATGTAAGAATTCAATTAAATGATATAAAGGATAAATATTAAACATTTATAATACAATTTATCTAGAGTTCAAGAATATCTAAATGTTATCAATCACTTAATAATCTCATAATCTAATATCATTAATATTATAACAATATTTTAATCATTTCTTAAACTTATAGACAATTTATTTTAATTGTTTACACTTTACTAATTAATGCATTTAATCATCTTAAAATGCCAAACTCATAAAATTTCATCACCAATAACTAAAACTCTCATCAAAAATCTACATATACCTTATATAGGATTCTCAAGCCATAAAATCCTATTTTCTAATTTTCTTACTTCACATAACATATTTAATTCATTTATTCATAACTAGTCTATTTTCATGAAAAATACCAAATCATTCCCAGAAAATTTTCTTTTCTGCGATTTAGCAGAATATAGTCCCTTATTAAACATATATTTTTCTCAGAATTTTTAAAATTTATTTACTATTTTTCATATGGCCAAAACTGCCGAATATTTAGACATTTATCATAAACTGTACTTTTGTCCAAAAATTCCAAAATTTACAGAGTATACTTATGTTATATACATGTACTCCCAATAAACATTTTGCCAATTTTGGAGTTAACCGCAAGGAGTTATAAGGGTTTACTTTTAAAATAGTATTTCCCCATAAAATTCATAACTCTTAATCTATACATCCAAAAATCGCCATTTTTGGACACGATCTAGAAAACTCATCAAATTATCTTTTCAAAATTTTCCAAAATTTTTGAAGGTCAGAAAAATTACAAAACATGAAAAACATAATAACCCTTAAAATCCCTTACCTCAAAAAAGAGCGTTATTTTGATTTGGAATATCGAATGTAAAGCCAAAGGAAACTTGCACTGAATAGCGACTCTCAAAGTATCTAAATTCTCACAAAATACGCTCGATAATATAGAGAGAAAGAAAACTTGTTTCTGGTGTGATTTTCAATTCTAACTAAGCACCCTATTTATAGGAAAATACTAGAACGCCATAGGAGACTAAATAATAAAATAATACATATAATTTTTCCTCTTCTACGCCCATACTTGCGGAAAATCTGAGCAGCCAACTTTGAATAAAATTCAGCACATGCTTTCAAAATAACAAAAGTGGGGCCCGCCTTCTAGAAATCTCCACCAAAATCATTTATAAAAACAATTTCTGAATCAGTCACCTCTTAAAATTCATAACAAATCATACGTCAATTTTTAACGGTTCAAAATTTGTGGAATATACTCAACTTATATATGTATAATATATCAAAAAATCACAACGATCCAACAGTCGAATTAAAAATTATAACTCACGCAATATATCTCAAGAACACTGATTTGATTTTTAATACCTCCAATCCGATAAAATACTGATAAAACACCTCAACATTAATTCCTTCATATATAACCACATAAAATAATTATTTTCCTGTCCATCATTTATGTCCACATAAAATAAATATTTCTTTATCATATAAATCAATAATTAATTATTCATAAATAATATTACAGAATCACAATAATGACAACTGCACTGAATAGTTCGTGAAAGAGGGCTTTCCGATAAGGATTTCTCCTTATTGGCACGCAATTAGGCGACCAAACCTCTCCTGGACAGAACTTTCTAGACATTGCCAATAATGTTATCTAATGATATTATTCAAATAATATGAATTAGTAATTTGATAATGGAAAATACTGTGCAGTGATAATTATTGAAACAACAATAATATAAAATATCAACGCAACAATTACTGAATCAATAAAATAAAGTATTGAACAGTAATTACTGTAACAATTATTGAGTAGTGCCTTCTTACGTAAGAATCCATAATTCAAAAATACTGTGTAATATCGTGTGCTACTGTGCAACCACGCGTATTACTGTATTTTAACCACCAGGTAATCCAACAGTGTTAACGGTAACAATTTCGCCGTTATTTATAAAAACTCAAACTTGTCGTTTTTTTCATTCGACAGTTATTTTGTTATGGGACCCACAAATGGTTGCGCCGTCCTACGAATATTCTCCGACAGCAAGAATATTCCATGACCAAAAGAATATTCTCCGGCAACAATAAGTATTTTATAACCACTTGCGTATTTTGAAAATTTTATATATATCATCCTTAACTTTAAACTTTTATCAATTTAACTATTTACTAAATAGAAAAATTGAATACTTTTATTTCATAAAATTCGCGATCTCATAATGTTGGTAACCGGCCTGTCAGGTTCAAGAACACAATTAGCGACGGTTTTGTCGCCTAATGCCCCTTTAGCGACAGTTTATTTCTCAAATTAATTATTTTTTTAAATAAATAGAAAAAAAAATTAATTATTAAAAATACAAAATAAATTCCTAAAAATTATTTGAAAGTCTAAAAATTGATTTTTAATAATTTTGAATATATTTCATAAATATTTAATATTTTTGGATTATTAAAGGTGTTTAATTTATTTAATTGATATATTAAATAAATTATTTAAAATGATTTTAATTCTTGAAAATTCATTTAAAGTTATATTATGGTATAAAAAAATATTTCAAGTTATTTTTAATTACTTTTAATATTTGGTGATAAATTTTATTAATAAATTAATATTAATCATAATTAAATTAATTAATAAATATATTAAATAAATTATGAAAAATAGAATTAATGATTTAAAAATCATTTAAAGTATTATAAAAATATTTTAATTTATAAAATATAGTTTTGATATTTTGACATGAAAAATATTAATATTTTAATATTAATAATATTAGATTTATTTAATTTTTATATTAAATAAATTAGTTTAAAATGATTTTAATATTAGAAAATAATTTTAAATGAAAATAAAGTGTTTAAGAATATTTGAAGTTATAAAATATAACTTTTAATATTTAAAGGATACTTTCATTAATAATTTAATATTAAATGATGTGTGATTTATTTAATAATTATATAGAATAAATAGTTTAAAATGGCTTTCTTGATTTAAAAATCATTTGAAAAGGATATAAATGAATTAAAATATTTTAAGTTATAATAAATGACTTTTAATATTTTGATAAATAATATATTAATACTTTAATATTAATGATAATTATTTAAAATAATTTTAATTATTTTAAAAATCATTTAAAGGTAATAGTAATACTTTAAAAGTTATTATAAATAACTTTAATTATTTGATATTTAAATCATTTTATAATGATTCCAGTGTTTGAAAAATCATGATAAATTATAATAATTGTTTAAAAATTATTACAAGGTTATGAAAAATAATATGACTCATATTTAAATTATTTAAATGGATATTGAAATGCAGTTCCCGAAACTGAAATTAGGATTTTCATAGTCGGTAATAGGGTTTCTTATCAGACGATAGGGTTTTCTAACTGAACATTGAGGCTCTTAGTATATTATTAGGGTTTGTGACTGATATAATTTATTCGGTCAACCCTTGACCTTTAACCACATACTGCACACACATATGACCAAATACACATATATTCTTAACACTGTAAACCTTTACCAAAAGTTTTTAAATTCACAAAATTCATTCCTAAAAATGTTAAATACATATACACTATTTTTTCTGCTCAGTCATTATTTAACCTCTATTCAATCTTTTAAGATTTTATAAAATTGTCTAAATTTTTGGGTTATCACATTCACCCCTTCTTCTAAGAATTTCGTCCCCGAAATTCAACTTACACCTCATACCTTGGATACACATCATCACATGCTACCCAATACATCACTCACAAGAGTAAAAAAAATTCGAATTGTGCTGAGGAGTCATATGGACTATTTGTCTGTCATTTTCGCAAAGGTTTTATGGAAATTCATCCGCAAACCGTCATAACTTACGAACATAAAGGGTGGTTAGCCCGATATGCCCTGTACTGGCCAAGTACTGCTGGTCGGAACCATTTGTTCCTCTTATCCGCCTTAGGCGCACTAAATTCCTTACCACAGTCTTTTCGGAGTCCGCACCAAAACGATTTGGTTCGGGAAATTTCTTTCAATGAACACTTAGAGTTTTCATAACATTAGTCTAGCTGAATCGATAAGCATAAACTAATATCAATAATTCAATTCAATCGAATTATTTACGTGTAGCCAAACCCCGTTGGCAAGTTAAAATTTTTGAAAATATTTTTGAGAATGACGTCATGATGTCGTACTGTATTAACAGTCCGTTTGAGGATGCCGTTATCGTATGACTTTGTAATAACACATCATATAATAGTGGAATAATGATTTTTAGATCGAATTCACACTAAGTATTTCTGTATTTATAACTCTATCAATTTTTTATCATCTCTGCACCAGGTTACATGGTACATGAGTGATAAATAAAAATATATTTTGATATTTCAAATCATTTACGTCTAGCCGAAATAAGTAGCATAGACTATACTTTAAATCATTTAAAAAATGATTACGAGTTTACAAATATATATATATATATATATATATATATATTTATTTAAAATCACATAGTGCGTATTTAGCTTGATGTCAAAATTTCAAATTCTAGCATAGCTAGGAGTTTTAGAAAAACTTATGTCTCCACTAACAATCGTTTTCTTAACAATCTATCTATTCATATAATCCTCAATTCTCCATTCACACACAACTATACCCAGTTCGTCAAACCACACTTATGAGTTCATAAACGTGCCACAATCATATGAGTTTAAGAACTTACCCTAGTCAGACCTTTGGCGTCCATTTGCTGAGGGGTTCATAAACATTTCATATAACTATGAGTCAAGAATGTCACATAAGTATGAGTTTTAAGAACTCGTACTTAACCTTGTATTCTCTACCTATAACCTATCTATCTGTTATACACATGAAAAAGGAATCACCCTCTCAACACGCATATAGCAAATAACACGACATAAACATTTCACAATCCCCACTAACTTTATTCTCAATACGAATTTTATTCAACTCGTATTCATAATCCTTTCTTGAATATGTACTAATTCATAGTGCAACATACACACGACATTCTTGCCGTAAGCTTTCCAATCATCAGATTAATTCTTCTCCATACTATAACCTTATCAGATCACGGGGTGATCTCATCGTATATATTACGATTCATTTCTATATCTTGATCGTTTTGTTTTACGATCTCCTATCACTGTACTTTTAGTCTTTTAGACTCTATCTATTCATCACTACTGTTCACTTTTATTATCAGAGTTAGGGAATTCCGTATCTTTATAATTCACCAAGATTCGTCTTTGAATCTTACCGACACACTAACTCTATGTAAGTTAGATCTTATCCTAATCACTGCGGTTATTGGTCTTAGGTATTCCTACCTAAGCTTCATAACCAATAGCTTTGATACCAAAAGTAGCGCCCCCAAATCCGGGTCTTAAATCACCACGGATCTGGTGCACTATTTCTATAATTATTGCGGAAGATATAAACATAAATTGTTTATACATTAAACATTATACACTATCCCCAAGGTCGAGTAACCATAACTTATACACAATTCATTTTCTTATCTGACATACAATGTTATTATAATAAATTACTTTTATAAATCTAGCTGCACACATAGTCCCAAGCTGAGCTTGGCTTTATCTTTCCTTGTATCCGACGCATTCGCCTTAATCTGCAATGTTTTATCATGATATATGAGGTGGTGAGCATGAAAGTTGCCCAATGAAGTTTAAATTCTATGAAGGATATATCATGATTGAAAGAGTCAGAATAATAAGCTGGCTATAATTCATCAATATAATTGAGAACTAGCACGAACAAACTTTTGACTGAACAAGTATTGAACATGAACAAATATATCTGGACCAACTGGTAATAAAGGTGACCAGCCTTTCATACCTAACTTATACATGCAATATGTACAGAGTACAATTCAACATGGCAATCAACAATGATTAACCATAAGCATATCTGAATGAAACAACTCTTAGCAGAGTTTAGTAAAACTTGCCAGTTCCGTTGATTACAGTTACGAAGTATACTTAGCTTTATCCGAAGACCTAATATAGATAATAGCGATCTCCAAATATTAGAATAATATCATCACAGTATAAAATAACCTAAACACATTACCACATAATCCTATCAGTCTATACAGCACATAAGACCTAGTATCAAGTCAAACTATTGTAGTCTGAGTTGAGTTTAAGATTATTCAAAAAATGACCTACTTCGGACAAATATCGAGTTTAAGTTCAATTAAACACTTAACAATTATCTTAGGTAATTTTCTTAGTGGTCAAAATAATTTTCATAGACTTGAAATAATTTTCAGATAATGAATATCATTTATCAAAAAATTTCAATCACTTATATCGTATTTAAATGAATTAAATACCACATAATTCCTTAATCATTAATATTAATTTAATATTAAATATCAATGAAAATCATAACATAATATTATAATATAGTTATAATATCACAAAGTATTTTTAATACCTTAAAATCATATTTATATGATTTTTAAACACTTAAATTCATTATCCGATACTTGATATTAATATTTTCATGACAAAATATCAAAAGTTAATTTTTAAAGCATTAATTCTATTTTTCCATAATTTATCTAATATATTCATTAAATAAATTAACTACCATTAATAATAAATTATTAATGAAATTCATCACAAAATATTAAAAGTCATTAAAATTACTTAAAATATTTTCTAACACCATAATATAATTTTTATGATTTTTCATGAATTAAAACCATTTTAAAATAATTTATTTAATAATATAATTAAATAAATTAAATACCATTTATGTTCCAAAAATATTAAATATATATGAAACATACTCAAAATAATTAAAAACTAATTTTCGGACTTTAAAATAATTTTTAGGAATTTATTATGTATTTTTAATAATTAAAAAATCATTTTTCTCTATTTATTAAATAAAATAAATAATTTTCGAAAAATAAGTGTCACTAAAGGGCCCTATAGTGACAGAACCGTCGCTATAGGTGTTCTTAAGCACGTTCTTGAGCTGCCCAGAAAACCATGTCAAAGTTCGAGTTAGTGAGTTTGACCAGCTATTAATCTATGATCATTATGTTTTCTGGGCTTCTTGAGCATGGATCTTATAGTACGTATACAATACTACAGCTAGCAACCCATTTCTACATCAAATCACAACATATCAGTAAGATAAGATCGAGCAAAGTTATTTTCGGGACAATTCTTTGGGTTTTCGGGTAACCCTGTAAATCTCGAGCGACTTGGTACCACCTTGTGGCTCAATTTTATACATGTTCTAGTAATGTTTCATGTGATGTTAAGCTTTAAATCTATAGTAGGTATGTCAACGTACAATAACAAATCACCAGATCAATTTAACAACATCAAAACAGTAAGATCTAGGTCGGTCAAACTAGGCCACAACAATTGTTCTTGAAGATCTGGGTTTCCCAGAAATCTTCATCCGGCATGATGGTCAACGATACTTTGACCAACAATATCTTTGATTCTATGTGCATTCTGGGTAAACTAAAGGCTTAATCATGTACTCCTTATACCAGACTACAAGAATCAAGCAACAACACAACCAAAACACTAATATACTATAAGATCAAAGGCTCAGAAAATGGTTGTCAGAGTTTCTGGGAAATCTGGGTTGCCCAGAAACCAGACTTTGTGTTCGGTCAACGCTGTTTGACCGATCATAACTCAAAATCTAGATATGATATGAGGTTGATTCAAGTTGCAGAATAAAGACCACATGGCATACAACATATCTATAACATAAAACACCATAAACATCTAACATAGAAGAATCTAGAGGCTTTGACATTTATTTGTCAGACCTTATTTTTCAACTTTCCCAAATTTTTGAAATCTTTAAATTCATGCATCTAGATGATATAGATATATGATCTAACCACCCAGATCACTAATTAACACCATCTAGCACCAATCTAAACAACAACTTATAACAACAACACAAATCTTGAAGATCTAGCAGTTTAGAGATTTATACCTTATTAATGCAACAATTTTGATTATGATCTTGATGATCTGACATAGGAGAGATAAGGAATGGTATTGGCTCTCCTTATCACTTAGTTCCTCACCAAATTTTTGGATGGGAGAGAGAGAAAAGGCTTAGCAAGTAAAGTGAGTTTATTACTTAACTTTTTAACCTTTGATTTTTGGTTCAATAAATTTGTAGGATGCAAGATGGCTGGTATTTGATGATTAAAGTAGATTATTAGACCACATGTCTAGCTTAGGGTTGGTCACCAACCATTAGTAGGGTTAGATCTACACTCCACCTCATAATAATATTAAAAAGGGTAGTTTGGTCTTTTGACTCATAAAGTGGATGACAACTTGGTAACTTCTCACAATTATTAGGTTTTGACCCTTAGGGTTTCACCCTAAGATTACACAAATTTATGATCTAGTATTTACTAATTAAGATTAGGGTTCCCTAATTATATTAAAGATTACTAATCATATTCAAGCTTGCTAATTAGGGTTAAGATTTCCTAATTAACATTAAACTCTATAAATTAATAATTAGGTTTTCTCTAATTGTACATTAGGGTTTCCAACTTTAGAAATTAGGGCTTTCTAATTAATCAATTAGGGTTATCCCTAATTATACTTACAATTAATATCATAAAAACTCTATACTTATCTTCAAGCTTCCCAATTAGGGTTTTATTATTCCGAATTAGGGTTACGGATTCTCGAAACTGAAATTAGGGTTTCTATAGCCGGTAATAGGGTTTCTTATCAGACGATAGGGTTTTCTAACTGAACATTGAGGCTCTTAGTATATTATCAGGGTTTGTGACTGATATAATTTATCCGGCCAACCCTTAACCTTTAACCACATACTGCACACACATATAACCAAATACACAGATATTCTTAACACTATAAACCTTTACCAAAAGTTTTTAAATTCACAAAATTCATTCCTAAAAATGTTAAATACATACACTTATTTTCTGTCTAGGTCTATTATTTAACCTCTATTCAATCTTTTGAGATTTTATAAAATTGTCTAAATTCTCGGGTTATCACACTAACCATGACACAAACTAGGAAATTATTAAGGAAGGGATGTGTAGGCTATCTGTGTCATGTTGTTCATACCCAGAGAGTGGTAGCAACCATGGAACAAATACCTATAGTGAGAGAATTCGCCTATGTATTTCCGAGTATATTGTCGGGACTTCCACCGGATAGGGAGACAGAGTTTGTGATAGACGTTGTGCCAGGAGCGGCACCAGTTTCTAGGGCACCGTATCGTATAGCGCCAGTGGAGATGAAGGAGTTGATGGTGCAGTTGCAAGAACTGTTGGACCGGAAGTACATTCAACCGAGTGTTTCGCCGTGGGGAGCACCGATACTGTTTGTTAAGAAGAAGGACGGATCGTTAAAACTGTGTATCGACTATCAAGATTTGAACAAGTTAACGATAAATAATAAATACCCATTGCCTAGGATCGATGATCTCTTTGATTAGTTGAAAGGGGCTAAGTATTTTTCAAAAATAGATTTAAGAACGGGGTATCACCAGTTGAAGGTTAGGAAGGAGGATGTACCAAAGACAGCATTCAGGACTCGTTATGGTCATTATGAGTTTCTGGTGATGTCGTTTGGGTTGACAAATGCACCCGCTGCATTTATGGATATGATGAACAGAGTGTTCAAACAATATTTGGACAAGTTCATCGTGGTGTTTATAGATGATATTCTAGTCTATTCTAAGATGCCAGAAGATCATGCTGAACACCTTGGATTAGTGTTGGAGACACTTAGGAAGGAGAAATTGTATGCGAAGTTCACTAAGTGTGAATTTTGGTTAAAGAAGGTGCAGTTTTTAGGTCATGTTATTGACCATGAGGGGATTTCAGTAGATCCAGCGAAGGTGGAAGCTGTGATGAATTGGGAACAACCGAAAACGCCGACTGAGGTGCGGAGTTTCCTAGGGTTAGCGGGTTACTATCGGAGATTCATCCAAGATTTTTCAAAGATAGCTACTCCGTTGACTAACTTGACGAGGAAGACGGTGAAATACGCTTGGACTGACAAGTGCGAGGACAGTTTTTAAGAACTAAAGAAGAGATTGAGTGAAGCGCCTGTTTTGGCATTACCCGATAACACAGGAAATTTTGTAGTTTATAGTGATGCTTCGCATAGAGGACTTGGTTGCGTGCTCATACAGCATGGCAAGGTCATTGCGTATGCATCTAGGCAGTTGAAGGATTATGAGAAAGTTTACCCTACTCATGATCCTGGGCGCCACATGAGTAGTTTGCTCTAAAGATATGGAGACATTATCTTTATGGAGAAAATGTGAGATATACACGGACCACAAGAGTCTAAAATATATCTTCACACGTAAGGAGTTGAATATGAGGTAGAGGAGATGGTGGAGTTGATAAAGGATTACGATTTGTGAAATCTCAGATCACCCGGGAAAAGCGATGTAGTTCTTGAACGCCTTAAGTAGGAAGGGTCGGGAAAAGTTGTCTTTGTTGACGGCTCAAACTGAGTTAATAACAGAGATGGCTAGGATGGAGTTGGAAGTGAAGCTTCCAAGTGAAGGTGGACAAATGTTGTTTGCAATGGAGATGCAATCGACCATTGTAGAAAGAGTTAAGGAAGTACAACTCAAAAACTGATGAGTGAGACCGGATGAAGGAGCGGCTAGCCAATGAAAAAGATACTAAGTATAGTCTTGATAATGAGGGATTATTGAGATTTGAAGGAAGAATTTGGGTTCCGAATGAGACGGAATTAAAGGAGCAAGTATTGCAAGAGGCTCATAGTTTGAGGTTTTCGATTCATCCTGGTAGCACTAAGATGTATCAAGATCTTCGACAGAGTTTCTGGTGGCCGAACATGAAGTGAGAGATCGCCGAATATGTGAGTAGGTGCTTGACTTGTCAAAGAGTTAAGGCTGAACATCAACGACCTAGTGGCTTGCTACAGTCATTAGAAATTCCGGAGTGGAAATGGGAGAATATCACGATGGATTATGTGGTGGGACTTCCGACTACTCAGAAGGGGTATGATGCAGTTTGCGTATAACAATAGTTATCATGCAAGCATAGGTATGTCGCCTTACAAAGCTTTGTATGGGAGGAAATGCAGAACGCCACTGTATTGGGATGAGGCAGGGGAACGTCGAATGTTGGGACCAGAATTGGTACAATAGACAGCGGACATTGTCAAGAAGATACAAATGCGTCTTCTAGCAGCTCAAGACAGACGAAAGAAGTTTACGGATCCGCATAGAGAGAATCGAGAGTTTGAAGTAGGTTCATACGTATTTCTAAAATTATCTCCCTGGAAAGGAAAGATACGTTTTGGAAAGAAGGGAAAGTTAAGTCCAAGGTTCATAGGACCTTTTGAGGTATTAAAACGGGTAGGTGAGGTAGCTTATATGATAGCCTTACCTCCAGACCTAGAACGAATACATAATGTATTTCACGTAACCGTATTACGTCCTTATAAGCCGGATTATAAGCACATGATAGAATATGAGCCTATTCACATCGAGAAGGATTTAACGTATGAGGAAATGCCGATTCAAATTGTTGATAGAAAAGAACAAATTCTGCGAAATAAAGTCATACCTTCGGTAAAGGTGATATGGAAGAACCACGATGCAGAAGAAGCAACGTGGGAGTTAGAAGAAATGATGAAAAAGAATTACCCTCTTTTATTTGTGTAATTTTTTTATATATAGCGAGATTCTGGGGACAGAATCCTTATAAGGGAGAGAGAGTGTAACGCCCCGGAAAATCGAACAATTGTAAATACTTTTAATAATGAATAAAATAATATTATTTATTATTATTACGTGTTGATAAGATGAATGTCGTTCTATAACCTAGAAACGTTGGAATGTCGTAGTATTTTAACTACGTGGGAGAATTAAAGTGTTTGAATTTCGAAGACTAAAATATAAGCTTTCCGAGAAATTTTTCGAAAAATACTATTCATCGATTTCTGCTCGGGAATTATTTTTGAACTTCCGAGAAATACGTAATATTATAATATCAAGGTGAGATGGATTAAGTAATAATAATCTAAGTATGAAAAACGTAATATTTCGCATGCAGACTTAATTTGGGAACGTTAGGTTTATTAAGCGTTAAAGGAAGAAAGTTGTGATCGTATAATGTGTATACATTGTATGAAGGTAATGAATGTAAGTATAATACGACGTATTGTACTATTATGTATGAAGAATAAGATAACGTATATTATGAATTAATATACGAGTTAGCATACAAAGATTATACATGGGGTATAAATGTTAAGTTGTTAAATCTAAGGTAATGGATTCGTAGGATTATTAGCTTAATAGTAGAAGTCCAATATAATGTGACAATCAAGCCCAAGAGTTTGATAAGTCATGAGTCCAAACTATGGTAGCACAAGCCCATTAAAGAAGTAGTTAGATTAATTATCAAAGCCCAATGTGAAGCCATGATCCATGGGGCAATCCAAGTGTAAAATGGGTAAGCTTGATGGGAAAACAAAAAGTGTTGTGACCAAGTTTTAGAAGTGTCTAGCAAGTTTACTTAGATGCTAGGTTATGAATAGTAAGGAGGTGGAGGATTAAGGAGGTTGAATGAGGAGATTAGTTAAGGAGGTGGAAGGTTATAATGACCATTCTACCCTAGATTTGGATGGCCTATAAATAGAAAGCTCATTTTAATTTTTGTTGGTTGTTATTTCATCCAACATTCTTCTCTCAATATAAAGCTACTTATTGGTTAGGGAGAATAAGCACTTTTAAGTTAAAGCTTCCTTTGTTAGACTTTCCAAGAAGAAGAAGTTAGACTTCAAAGGTAATGATCTTGTGTCCAATATTATTTCATCTATATTATAATTGGATGATAAGAGAAATGTAATTAATGATCATGTATGTTAAGAACATATAAGAATTAAGTTATGAATAGACTTAAGCCGAATAAGTTGAATAAGCAACTTGAACTCTAATAAGTTGTTGGAATCTTGAAGAACTTGTCATATGTTTGTCATATGATGTTAGTATGTTGACTATAGTATGAGAACATTGATTGGTGGACTTAAGTTCATAGAAAGTCATAAGCATGAGGAATTATAGTTCATAAGTTAAATAAGTCATTGGCTTATGAGAATAAGTCAAAACCTACTTTGTCTATAAGTTGGTTTAATAAGTAACTAGTAATCATCCTTTGTTGATTAAAATCCATTTAGAATCATTAAGAATGTAATTTTTTCGAAATTCACACGATTGGACGATTATCGTCGAATTCGTAAAATTCTCGAAATGGAAGTCGTATTTTGTGTTTAAAGTCAGAAACGTTGGTTTTTGATGGAGACAAGTCATATTTGGCATTATAGAGTTGCGGACCCAAAAATGACCGAATTCCGACTTAGAATGAAGAAACGAGCGTTGAACGTTCACGAACATTTATTGTTTTCGTTAAAAATGAACTCATAGGTGAAATTTTAGCAAACGAAGTCAAATAGATAAAATTCTTGCATAAACGCATAGAGTACATAATTTGTGAACCGTAGGCTTTTAAACGAGCCAATTCGGACTTATAACGAAGAAGTTATGTGTCCGAGAAGTTCACAAAATTTGAAATCTGTAAAAAAAATTCTAAGGCACGGAGTTGGTGCCACGGTGCCAACCCAAGGCCAAATGAGTGTGGCCATAGCATTGCATAATGTTGTTCCGATGTCGAACCGCTAACTCGCACCGCATCACAAGATGAAGAACAAAATGTGGCGCCACAGCGCCAGATTCAGATGCCAGGTACTGCTAACTCGCGTCGCAGTGCGAGATGAAGGGTCATGGGTGGCGCCACAGCGCCAACCCTAGACCATGGACAGTAAAGAATGTTTTCAAGTACAGAATGAAAGAGAATTTGATAGTAATGAATTGAGATATAAACATAACATTGTAAAGTACTTGTAAGACACTAATGCATGCTGATTAAGAGTTAATAATCAATCAAAGATAATCGAAATGTGAATGACGTAATGAAAGCCAGAAACCCATAATAGTAGATCTAAATCAGGATTTACATTGAGATGAAGGGTAAGATATAATATTATACATACTTAATTATATATGACCTAATGTGGTACGTTATATGATCATGTATTGTAGAAACGTAGAAACTTAAAGTGTACGTGTGTTAATCAGTAAGCAGACGCTGAAGGCAAGTATTCTAACCCTTGTTCGATTCGATCACGGACATGTTTTGTAATTCATGTATTCTTTCACATGAAGTCTTGAATGATGAAGTCTAAAGCCAACTCTTTCGGCTAGACTTATATTATGATTTTTTCAAGCATGATTTATGTTTGCCGAGTTATATTGGTATGGTATTCAATCGAAGACCAAGTATGCTAAAATATTTTTGTCGTTTAACGACAGGCACGTGAGGTTGCCACAACTTATACGTATACACGTTTAATGAATGTAGTGTTGATCAACATAGAGTACTATGGGCTGATCACCCAGAAGTGCTCGTAAGCTATGCCGGAGTTACGGACTTAGTGTCGGGTTGTCCTTTTCAAAAGAAATTATGAACTGCTCATAGTTCTAAGCCTTAGTTGATATTCTATTGAATATTGTTGTTGGAAAACGTTTTGAATGAAAAGAAGTGCTATTTTGAATTATCGATAGTACTTCGTAACTATTGTTCAGTTACTGAAGATATATATAAGTTATATGTTTCAAGCATGTTGTTTATTAGAATTGTAGTACTTGTTGAGCTAGTCATGCTCACTCTTGCTTGAACCATATGAACACAGCTAAGATCGAGCGGACTGAAGGCTCGGACAAAGATAAGGGCAAGGAGAAGATGAACCCTTAACTCTCTATGTAATAGAATAGTTCGATGATTGTAATATATTGAATATTATGACAAGAACAAATGAATGGGTTACAAAGAACCTGGGAAATGTAATATTATTTTAATATATATATATAGAAGTTATATTAGTCCTTTTGAGACTATTCAATTGAATGAATGAATGAATGGTAGTATCGTGTAGCACCATCTGTCGAGTTGGAAGAGACCCAGATTTGGGGGCGTCACAGTCCCTCCCTTCCGCATTTGAAGCATACGATCGATGGTCGTTCTCCTTCTTTATCAACGGGTGCTGGTGCTGATGTCTTTCCATCATTGTTGAATCTCCTCTTCTTGAAATTTCCATTCCTATTATCTTGGCCATTATTACCACCGAAGTGATTACCATTTCTGGCATGTTGATTACCTCCACGTTTGTTGTCACCGCTTCGATGACTGCTACCACTAGTATTATCATTTTGTCGGTTGCTCTCTCTTAGTTGGGTTGACTCATTATCGTGTTCCAATAACTAAGCCATATTTACAACATCTGAATACAAACATAGTTTGTGAGAAATGAGGTATTAACGTATTTCGGGTTCCAAACCTGTTAGAAACATCTGCGTCATACGCTCCTCATTATCAACCAAATGGGATACAAACCAGGACAACTCGGCAAACTTATCCTCATACTGCGACAGGGTCATATTGTTTTGCTCCAACATGACGAATTCCACTTCCTTCATGTGACGAATACTTTTGAGAAAGTACTTGTCGCTGAAAAGTTCTTGGACATCTTCAGTACAGCAGGTTGAGTATGTTTTACTGATTCCCACCAGTAATCTGCCTCTTCTCTCAACATGAAGGTGGCAAAGAGAACCTTTTGCTCCTTGGAGCATCCCAAGACATCAAATATCTTGGTGATCTACTTTATCCACTTCTCTGCCTTGAGTGGTTCTGGCTTTCCCAAAAACTCTGGTTGTCCCAGCTCCTTGAACTGCTTAGCAATGACCATCCAAGAGTTACCAGTGTTTCCACCTACATTTTGAACAGGAGTCTCTCTCGCCTGATGTTGCATGAATTACATAAACCCTCTGAACGTCCCATCGTTCATCATCTGGCCGGTGTTGTTGTTTACCTGAGGATTATTTCCTTCTTGATGCACATTATCCTAGGTATTAATCGTTGGTGACTCAACGGTCTCATGTGCTTCATTGCTTATCTCAACATTTTCAGATGCCATTTTCAAACACTGCCACAAAATAAGGGTTAATTGACATGCCACATATTATCCCTATACTCTGACCGACCAATTAAATAATAAATAACTTAGGTAGGTCATATTAGCAAAGGATTAACCTGTCTCTCCCCTCCTAGTTCTAGTCTCACATCTGAGCCCGGGATCATATCCCTAAGCTTTGATACCAACTGTGACGCCCCCAAAATAGGTATACATCACCCATCTTGAGTCACCAAATATATTGTACTAAATACAAATACAAACTTAATTATATAACATGAGCTGAGAGTTTTTACACGAATATGGAGGAAAAGGGGAAGAGAGAGACCCAACCAGAGGAGAGAGAGAAAGATAAGAGAGGAGAGAGAAAGAAAAGGAGGAGAGGAATAGTATGAGAGAGAAAGAGAGAGGCGAAGGAAATAAAAGAGGTGAGAGGAGAGAGAAAGGGAGAAAGGGCAGAGGAGAGAGAGAGAAGGAGGAGGAAATTTGAGTGAGATTTTGTGTGTGTGAAATAAAATGTGAGTCTTTAAAGTAAGTTAGAATGAATATGAGTCGTTATTGTGCTTTTTCAAATTATAGAATTCAAATTGAGTTCTGTTTTATTATATATATATATATATATATATAGGGCTATATGTATATACACAGCTGTGTATTACACAGTAAGTCTATGGCGACGAATTTTTGGGTTATGGCGATGGATGACCCGTCGCCATAGCCCAGAATAGCTATGGCGACGGGTGAAACTATCGTTATAGCCCAAAAAATCATCGCTATAATAATCGTGTAATACATAATTGTTGTGTATATATATTTTCCTATATATATATATATATATATATATATATATAGGGGTTCCACCCACAGCAACCGGATGTTGTGGAGCAACCCTTTTTTGGCATGTTGATTTTTTTTTGTTCCAACCGAAAATTCAATAGGCCAAAAAAGGAGTTGCTCAATAGCAACAAGTTGCTGTGGATGAAGCCCCATATATATATATATATATATATATATATATGGGAAATGATCCATAGCAAGTATTTACTATGGTTGAAAAATGGGCGAATAACATCATAACCCTCCATTGTAATAATCAAGGGCGGAGATTAAAAATGATTATGCACCATCCGCTAGTTCAACTAGCGAACGTATAAACATTAATGATCTGACATAAATTCCCTCAAGAGTCTCCACTTGTTCAGTCCATCCATCCGCTAGCGGACTTCTTCTTCTCCTACACGCGAATTCTAAATAGCGTTGTAATCCTAAATAGTACTTCTGTAATCCCAAATAGCGAATAACTTCAAAAATCGCAGCAGATCTATAATCCCAAATAGCAAATCGATAAAACCTCCTGCTGCAATAGTACGATTCCTTTGTAAAACCTCCTGCTAGTACAGATCTAAAGTTATTCGCTATTTGGGATGCTAAATATTCTTAATATTCATATCAATAAGATCTGAAGTTATTCACTATTTTTTGGGATTTGGATTACAGATCTCTGAAGTTATTCATCTTTTTTTTCTATTATTCCTTTTCATAAGTGATTAGGTATCAAAGATCCAATTACTTTACTCTAGTACAATGAAGTCGAAATTTTTAGGTGAAACTTGATGGAAAATGTCTACACGGTTAATATAATTTAACTCGAGATTGTAATATTCTTGATTAGTTCTATTATGCTCCCACATGGAAATAAATCCTCAGAGAATTCCAAGTCATTGTCAATGAATTGAAAGTGGCAGGCATTTTTATGCCATTCAAATATGATTTGGGCCTTCAACAGTGTTAAACTGATAAAATACAATAAACATCAAGTTTAACTGCAGTGGAACGAGCAATCCATTAGAAGAGTCAAGTAGAGCATGCTATCTAATATCTTCTATGATTTAAAAATTTTATCATCAATTTTATCGCTGAGACTCAGCTTAATAAATAATCCACATCACTGAATTATCCATGCACTACGGACCAAGGATATTCATTAGTATCACAACCACGAATTATCCATGCACTACGGGCCAAGGATATTCGTGTTTTCACCAATGGTCATTATCATACCAACAACTATCCATCAATGCACTACGGGCCAATGAGGACTTTTATCATTTATAACATTATAGGTCATGATTATACCGAATGATCCCTGGTCATAATCATACCAATCAATAGTCCATCTATGCACGTAAGCCACAAATGACCTTCATCACAATATAAGCATAAGGATGATGACAATGATATAAGAATTCAATTAAAAGAAAGCAACGGATAAAATTTTAAAGATTTATAATTTAATTTATCCAGAATTCAATAATGTCCAAATTGTCAACATGAAAATGCTTTGTGGAGTAAAATTCAAGAATAATATTGTATGAAAAATGATTTGGACAGAAAAGAAATCAATTTTTGTCATGAATGGTACCCTAGGTGAATAGTACCCAAATAAATAGTAACCCGTGAATAGTACTTTAGAAATAGTACTCTGTTAATAGTACCCCATAAATAGTACTTTATGAATAATACCCTGTGAATAGTACTTTGTGAATATTACTTTGTGAATAGTATCCCGTGAAAAGTACTCCGGCATGAAAAGATTAAAATTTAACAAGAATGTTCAGAAAAATATCCTTGTGAAACGATACTAGATGAAGCACAAATTTCAAGGATATTCTACTAATTTCACGGAGTATAGAAACAATACTTTAACATAATGAGTGTAGAATTAGGAATACGAAACGGAATAATATTACTTACATACTACAGAGTGTTAAAGAAAATATTATTTCATACGCATATTGAACAAAAATAATATCCCTTACCTTAGAAGAAGACTGGATACTAGAATAGTGAAGTAGCAGAATACTCTTCTTCTTTCTCTCTGTAGCTTCTCTCTCTATAATTGCTCTTGTGAGTCTTAGTGAATTGGTGAGAATGAAAGAATAATGAGCTTCTATTTATAAGAAAACATATTTTCGATAATTGCACATTTTGGGACTCAAATTATTAGAGTATAGTACCTTCATATTTTCCTCCATTTTTAATTTAGTCCTATAAGTATAATCAAACTTGCACCACGTCCCCTAATAGTACATGCATGTGAATCAATAGTTCCATTCATGTGAACAAATAGTTATATGCATATGAACTAATATCAATTAATTGCTCATTTATCCGATTAATTACCCGATTGGTCAATTTAACCTCTAGAAATCAATTATTATCGAAATAAATGTCGATTTCCACTAACACTAATAATCCCAACAAAGTGGAAATATCAATTTCATATTTAATCAACACGAACTTATTTATCATTAATATTATAACTCACAATATTTAACAACTAGATCATTCTCAGGAAAGAGGAGGCTTTCCGATAAGGATTTCTTCCTATTGGCGCGCAATTAGGTGACCAAACCCCTTTCCTCGATAGAACTTTCAAGACATCGTCAATAATGAAAATAATAATATGAATAACTTTGTCATCTTAATTATTGATTTAATAATATAAAATATTATGCAGATGATCCTTTGACAATAATTGAATCAATAATATGAGAGATATTATGCAGCAATTACTGTAGCAATAAATGAGTATAACTGAGTGACATCTCATGTAAGCATCAATAATCAAAGATACTTTACAATACTGTGTGCTACTATGCAACCACGCGTATTACTGTACTTTTACCACCGGGTATTTCAACAGTTAACGGTAAAACTTTTTCCGTTAATTTTATAAAAAGATATTTCTGTCATTTTCTAACTCCGACAATACTTTCGTTGTGGGGTCCACCAATGATTGTGCTGTTGTAAAAATATTCCCTATTAAAATGAATATTCCCCGACCAATCAAATATTTTATAACAACTTGCTTACTTAGCAAAATTTGTAAATATTACCCACAACTATAACATTATATCAAATCAACACCATAATATTCAAAAATATAATTTGAGAAAAATTAATCTTTATTCATAAAAGATGGGGTCTTACATACGTGTTCAGTAAACCCATGTTAAATTGTCGGCTGTCCAGATGGCAGTTGATCCTATAACAATTTAACATCGTCTACGTGACGCAAAAGTCTATCAAAGGTCAAGGAATTACGGATCAACTGGTCGTCGCACCTTTAGGGAAATTCAAACCCTTGGAAACATACTTCCCCGATGAAGGGGTAATGGCAGTTTAGCAACACCATCAGTACGATACACACCAATCATTGAAAATGTATTTTTATGGAGCTGTAAATATGGAGGGTTCTGGGGCTGGAGCGGTTCTAATAGCAATTACGGAGGAGCAGTATCCTGTCGTTGTCAAATTGCAGTTTGTTAGCACCAACAACATAGCTAAGTATGAAGGATGTATCATGGGGCTAAAACTTTCCCAATCAATGGGTATCAGATGGCTAACTATCTTTGGTGATTCCTAATTGGTAATCAGACAAACCACCGGAATCTATCACACCAAAGTACATTTGCTGCCTTACCATCAGTAGGTTATCTAGATGGCTTCGGAGTTTGAAGAAATAATCTTCCTCTACATTCCTCATAATAGGAATGACTTTGCGGATGTGCTAGCAACTTTGGCCTCCTTAATCAACATACTTGATAAGGAAAACATACCAAGCATCACATTTGCCCTACAAAAGGCTCCAGCCTATGGAAATTATATCGGAGAAGTATCGTTTGAGCTACCTCCCATCCACCACCCTTGGTATCAGCACATGAAGGAGTATTTACGAGATGGATCTATACTCGCTGAGGCGAGTTCTGCTGAGAAAAAGTAGATCCATCGAATGGCTATGAAATTCTACTTGAGCGGAGATGCACTCTACAAATGAGATGCAGGACTAGGTCTTTGTTAGATGTCTGGACAAGGACAAAGCTCAGAGGCTCATGGATGAAATCCATTGTGGAGTATGTAGCCCAAACATAAGTGGCCCTCTACTTGTTAAAAATATCCTCAAAATAGGGCAATTACTAGCTCTCTCTCAAGGCTAACTGTGATGATCACGTCAAGAGATGTTATCAATGCAAAATTCATGGGAATGTTATCCACGCCCCTCCAAGGGAGCTCTACAATATGAGTTCACCCTGGCCCTTCTCAATGTGGGGAATGGACATGATCGGGCCCATCGAGCCCAGAGCCAGTAATTGGCATCAGTTTATCTTCACCATGATTGACTACTTCACCTAGTGGATAGAAGCAGCCTCCTTACCCAGGGTTACCAAAGAATTCATTATTGGTTTCATCTAAAACAATCTCATTTGTCGATATGGACAACCAGAGGTAATTATTTCAGATAATTCTAAGAACCTCAACAACAAAATGATGGAGAAGTTATGCAGATAATTCCACATCAAACATCTCAACTCTATCATCTATCATTTAAATATGAATGGTTCTGTTAAAGCGACTAATAAGAACATCAAGAAGATCATGCAAAAGATGTCTTCCAATTACAAAGGATGGCCTAACCTCTTGCCTCTGACTCTATGACAGGAGGTGCTCTCAAACTATAGGAAATGGACGGTGATGAATTTCCATAGCTCATCAACTCAGACCCCGTGAAATGGTACTATATCCGAGGTTACCATCAAGCAAACATCCTGGTTTTGGATCACCAGATCACCAATCACTTTAAGTTTTCTAACCCTTCAGTACAGACAAGCCTTCTTCATACCCATATGCCCCATCAGGGACAAACACACTGTTCAAACCAGCAGCCTGGTTTTCGGATCATCAGATCTTTCACTCTAGTTTGTTTCAAACCTTTCAGGTTATCCCACCAGGGATTGAACCTCTCACACCTGCAATTTTGTCCCACCAAGGATAAAACTTTTTATACGTGCAGTTTTGTCCCACCGGGGTAAAACTTTTCACACTTACAGTTTGTCCTGTACATGGGATCAAACTTTTCACCTGCAGTTTGTCCTGAACATGGGATCAAGCTTTTTGGTTGCCATTCGTCATGCACATGGGCTGAACTACATCGACCTGAACTCCCCAATATACGGAAGTACGTAGGCAACCATTTTTTAATGGCCCAGTCGCAATAAAAAACAACAAAATAATAACACACTTCTACACCCTTCTACACCTTTTCACATACAGCGTTGAACCTCTTACACCAGGTTCAAACTATGCAGACCTGATCTCCTCTTCAATAGGAGTACGTAGGTAGCCTTTTATGGTTTGGTCTTACCCCTTACCAAAACACAAAAGCTTGTCACATGGTATTGGGATCAACCTTCAATCCACCACATTTCATCGGCTTCAGACCAAAGGGATGGAACTAACTGATCTCCCCACACAAATGGGAGAATTGGCAACCATCTAAGATGCGGTTGAATCCTTAACGAGAAACACCAATCCATAAGAGATGGAATTACCTGGGCTCCCCCATACAAAGGAGTACCGGCGACCATCTATGGTGCGATCAACCTCAGAGAGGAAAGCCACACTCCTCTCCATTACTACATACAGAAACCAGTCCCAAGACACCAAAAGATAGGGATACACACAGATTAACAATCCATTCTGAAAGATCCTAAGACATCTCAATGTCCATCCCTCAAGGGGGAATTCAGAATACATCAAGATCACAAGCCCTAAAGAAACAGACAAATATCAAGCAAGTAACAAGGCACAACTAAAAGGGAAGTGAATCAAAATATATTTCCTTGCCATATATAATGTTGTTTGATATATACAATGTGTGTTGTACATGACAAAATGGCTAAGCTAGTTTGTACAAGAAAATACAAGCCCATCTACAAATTGGTGTATATGTGAGCTATCAAGTCCAACATGGCATCTCTCTCCAAAGAAGGAGGTAATGTTGTATGCTCCTGCCCAAGGGTATCTACACGAGCTAACAGATCCATAGCCAACTGCATGGTAACATGGTGATCATCAGTATATGCGCTCATCTCAGTAATAATACCAGTGGTAAAGGATCTCACTATAGTACTATGTGTAATGGATACGTCCCGGGCAGATATAGCGTCATCTCGCTCAACAATCAATGCATCTCTGGATGATCTAGCGTCATCCCACTCAGCAATAGCGATGTCTCTATGAGCTAAGGCATCCTCTCTCACTAATAGAGCAATATCTCTCCCAGCAAGAGCTGTCAACATCAAGGCCCTAGCCTGATCTATCTCAAATGTCATCAAATAAAGACTTCGCTCTAAATACTTTGCTGAATGCGGGGTCACAATAGCGGTCATACTTGGAGAATCCATCACAGCTGCTAGCAACCCAGCAAAAAGCTCCTTCTTGACGGGAAAATCAATGTCCTCTATGGGCTCTCCACCCTCCGAATTAATCCCCGGCTCTGTGGATACTACCGCAGCCGATGTGGTCTATGTTTCCATCCATACAGAAGACTCTGTCGAATAGTCGGATGGATAATAGAAAAACAAACTAGCTCACGCCGATCTAACAGTATACACACGGATCATCTTCTGGCGACAAATGGCGAGAAGCTGTTGACATCCCAATGCCCCCTTAAAAGGATGGAAGTCCTAAAACTAGTCGAACTGTGACATCACAGCCAGTAGGTGGTAAGTGGTCATACCCCTCAAACCAGCTAGAGGAAGATAATCCATACTAGGTGCATGAGTAATGAAGCTGTAGGGTGGATTGAGCCCTGTACACGGAAAAATGTCAAATGGATCTCTGATCCCTACCAAAAACACCGACCAAGATGCAGCATCTATACACTCCACTAGCTGAAAGGGGTAAGACATGGCTATCTCATGGGAAAAATATTACCCATGTCGTCGGAAGGTGCCAATCGGTCTCAGGTGTGATATGAACCACACATACAATATGACCAAGCTCCCTATAAATACCCCTGTGGGATAGGTATGACAGTACGTGGTCGATCTCAATGTCTCTGTCATAATCATCGGCACAATGGGATGACCCTCCCTGAGAGCTCTTACTGCAATGACAGCACTGATATCCAGATCATCCATGTACAGTGGCGTGTATACATAAGCCACTACGCACACCATAAGTACGTCTACCCTGGCCGTACGCCACTGATCATCTGATGAGGTGAAATCCCCTAAGTGCAATACATAACTATCCTCTGATCCAAATCTGCCTATCAGAAAATGCTGGGATATCACATGGCCAGATGTAATCTCATCTTGTACTACTATATACCTCAGCCCAGTGAGAGTCATGAACTGTCGGCTTATGTCGCCAATAGCCATCCGCGCATAAGGTCTATCCAGTGGCAGTGCCGTCAACTGTGCATACTCCTCTAAGGTGGGAGTCAACTCCTGGGTCCCGAATCAGAAAATTTGCCTCTCTCGTACCCAATGCTCCAGTATACTATCTACAAAACCCACAGGAACATGGAAAATCAGGAGGGTTATAGAATGTTGTAACAATTGATCTACAGTCACCCGGTCTGGAGGTGACAAACTATTATACCATGACCTCAGATGGGAGACTACCAATACTAGTGAGGTGTGATCAATGCGGCTGACTATCGAAGAAGACATCTATGTGGGCCGTATCATAAAGACCATCCAGGGGTCAATGCTGAATATCTCTGGACATACATATGCATAACATAATACATGCATAAGAAAAAATAGATGACAATATGATGTAGGGAATGGAAAATAGTAAATACATTCCTAAATACATCATCATCGAATACATCATCTCTGTACAACTAAAAATACAGGGAAATGGGGCACAGACGCCCAACTACTAACAGAGGCCAATGAAAAGATATAACGAGAATGGGGCATAGCCACCCAGTATCTAACAAGGGCCTATCAAAAGATATAGCGAGAATATACATCAGAAGAAGATAATGGTGTTAATGTCTACATCATCAATCCAGTCCAGCTGATGTAACTCCTCCTGAGTTACTAGATCTCCACTATGACGGATATCAAGCCTATACAATGGAGGATCTACACCGATAAAACCATATGGGTCACCTAAAGGGCCAGCCCCAGAGTTGGAAGGATCAAAGGTATCTGCCTTTGAAGGATCTCTTCCCAGTGCCAGATAAAGAAATGTGTCGGTCCAACTGCTGGGTCAAACTGTTAATATGTGTCAAATGAGTCAGATCTCGGACACAGGCCATCCAATCTGTAATCATCACGGATCTAGGAACCATATCCCACATGAACTGAGTGGCGCGGGTCTAGGCTCTGATTGTACAAGGGGACCACCAGTGATGGAACATATCCTGAGTATACGGACCCTCTGACAGTGTAAAACTGTCAACGCCCATCAATGGGATATCAATGATGGGTGACTGTGATACAGGCCAATAACGCCTGGCAGGAGGCAATATCGATACACAAATCTCCCCCGTGGTGCTCCTAATAGCACGTTCTCCTAAATAGAGCTCCCATCCTCAATTTGTGAAGAGAGGAATCCTACGGGTAGATATCACGTACTCGACACCAGTCGGGTATCCATCCTCAAACCCAATGGTCAAATGTTCTCCATAATAGGGAATCCAATTGATAGCATCAGCTGTCAACAACTCCAACTGTAGATGAAAATGGGTGAAACCCTCAGCTACAGGAACCTCCGCCAGTATGGAGTGATGCCATCGTCGTCCTCATGGATAGGTATCTAGACCTAACACACTCATAGGACGCAAACATGCGAGCCTCTCATAGGCCCAGAACTGCCAACACAAAGGCAATACATATGCTATCAGTCAACACTCTTAACCTGTGCATGGGAAATCACAAGAGAAATACTCACCAGTAGAAATGGGTAAAATCCTAGCCAAGCCTCTGTCAAGCCCTGCGAATGCATGCGCATGCCCCTGAGAAAATATGCGAAGGTATAGGAGCCCCAATCATACTCCCCAATAAGGTCCATATCCTGTGTGGCGCTCACTAAAGCGAATGATACTTATTGGTCAGAAAACTGACCACTAAACATGCGAAAATATACGCGGTCTAACAAGTAATACAATGATAAGTAGAATGTCGTACCCACGAGGAACTATCACTAATATTTACCAAGTACCGACTTTATATCGCTAAAGTCTTATTCGAACAACAATAAATGAAAGTATGATTAATCTAAGCATAACTAATTATCCAAGAAATTAAATGGATAACGAATGGTAATCGAAGGAATTTCAAGCTAAGGTTACAACTTCACCCCACTCAGGCATTCTGTTGAACACCTGGTGTGCCATGTTTCATCAAACTACCTACCCTTCTCTCTCTGGTCTTAATGGTCACGACAATCTGTCGACCGAGAACACACAGGTGCTTATGCACCTCTGTCGAGGTATGCACAAACATATCCTTTCCAGATCCACCAGACAGGGAATAGAATAGAAAAGAATGCCCAAGCTAGATATAATCCTACATATGTCTATGTGAATTGATCAGAACAAGGATTTAAACATAAGCTCTCAATTAGGTCGCATGTGGTGCACATATATATATCTATTCTACTTACAACTTATGCAGTCGAAACCCACAATCACATGCCAATATATTCAGGTGTAAATCTATAATCCTTTTGTCAATATCATGTAAATTACCATAATCATCACTAATGTCTTAGCAAGAATCATTAAGCATAAATATATCGAACCAAATCATATGGTGCCAACAAAAGAGATAAGACAGTCAATTTAAATAACAAATGGTTCCATTATAACCTTAGAGCAAATATTCAGTTCATAGTTATTGAATAAAATACAAGTATCAATAAAGACAACATTTATGGATTACAAAATTAGAGATAATAAATAGATAAGAAGAAACTTTGTCAAAGCCCTTCAATCTCTAAGCATTTTGCTCAAATCAAGCTTTCCAATCCGTGTCGCTCACTGCTCATGCCGCTCCAAGGAAACCCAGACTTCTCCCTAATCTACCTAATCTATATTTATAGACATCAACTAGAAGAAAGGAAGAGAAATTACAGAAGAAATACTATCCTAAGCTAAACTAGCTAAAATATATGATATAGGATGTCTCATATCTTATGTAGAGTCTTCAGTGCCTTATATACACCTCTTTTCTTCATGCTAGGGCAAAAAGCATTTGTCTCTGCCAGGGCAACGGAGGTAGCCTTCTGGCAGCGGGGCCATTATGTTTGTAGTTAGCCTTAATCAAGCGCACAATGTCATAAATAAAAGAGGCCGGAGTTCAACGTCATTTGCGGCGTGAGCCAAAGAAGCATCAGTGGAACCGCGGCGTGAAGGGGACATCAGCAGGGATAAGGAGGTGGCACTGCGGCGCGAGCATAAGACTTAGCTTTGGTGCCGCGGTGCTGGTATGTGTAAATTGACCGTTTTGTCCCTGAAAGCATGGAAAAGACCTAGAAAGCCCTGCATTTCATCAGTTAAGTGCAATAACAATATAATCATACAAAACTATAATAAAACTATGAATTCGGGAAATTATTTAAGTCATAAAGTATCCGAATCGCGGGTATAAATTCCACCAAATACCCCCAAACTTAAGTCTTTGCTTATCCTCGAGCAAACTATCTAACACACATTAACAAAAGTAAAACACATGAAAAGAAAAAAAAGATATAATAGTATCATGGCTTCAAAGCTCAAAGCTACTCCTGAGAAGAAGCAGGCAAACACAGATATGAATAAGGGTTCATTCAATTTGAAGCATAAGACTGTATTCGATCCATTCTATGTGTGTGTGGAGACCAACCATCCTGACTAATTATAGCTCAAATAAGTTCGCACAGTCGATTGTTAATACTAATATGCACACTCTGTAACTTAAAGATTCGACAAGCATTAAGAATAAGACATAAGTGCAGTAAAGGATCAAAAGACTCTAACATGAAGATAGTAAAATCTGACTCGGACAGTTCTTAATTACCTTAGGCTAATCAGAACTACCCATTAATGAGATTTTGATCAGTGACTTCCAAGCCACACGGCTTTAGGACACTAGGTGTAGAACACCCTTAAAAATCTAGTAACTCGAGCAACAAAGGCCACATAATCAACTTAAGCCAAATTAGACTTTACGAGAACCGAAGATTATAAGGTGAGTGCATTTTATGCTCCATCTCAATATATGTCCTGCGTTTATGGGCAAGTGCATTTTATGCTCCATCTCAACCCACCGCAAGACTTTCGATATTCAATCTTCATTATCAATTTATTCTTTTCTTTTCTTTTTTTATAAATATCTAAACATGCACGAATCCAAGATCCAAAACTGTATAAATGTCTAAGCCTTTTATTACATTATAAAAATGAAAGTTTATAAGAGTGAACAAATTCTCAAAGCAATAAATATGCGAACTAAATTCAAAAAAAAAAAAAAAATAACTAGCTAAACACATTGGTGGAATTGCTTGCTAGAAGGACGGATTAATAACAGTCTAAACTAATCGATTGAATGACCCCTAGCTCATACATGTTTAACACGACTCTAAGAGCTAGACAAAATTACTTGGCACATGTCATCAGCCACAATCAAAAATTAATGAAAAATATAACACCCTTGCTAAATAGCAGATCAAAATAGGGTGAAAAGGCCATTTACATAGCACAAGCATCTAAATCGGTATAAGCCGCAAAAAGATGGCTATAAACCACAATCATGCTAATAATAATCAAAGCATTAATAAATAAAACCAAAAACAGTTCATGGCATCCATAATGATAAAAATCCAAGCATAATCTCGTAGTTCAAAATGATTGCACCACAATACTAATAATAAAAATATAAAAAAATACTAAAGTCTGGCAACCTAACATGGCAGTACGAAAATAAACAGATAAAAGCCAAAAACACCCCCAAACTTAAAGTGAGCAATGACCTCATTACTTAACATAACACAATCGATATAAGAGGGCTTCCCTGAAGATCGCTCACTTCGCAGCGGCATCAGCTTCATCCTCATCAGCTGCGTCCTCATCAGCTTCGGCGGGCGGTGATGGTGGAGGGTATGGTGGGAAGACAGGAGGCTCTGGGAACTGTTATGGCACGAACTCAGCATTCTCGCCACAATAGTCAGTTCTCGCCATAATAGTCAGTGTAGATGCTCTTCATAGCGTTCACCACCAAACTGGCATCTTTGATCGCAATATCACGCCTCGTGATATAAATTTGCGATGTGCCTCTGCACGCCTATGAGCCTCGACGTCGTGTTTTTGATGCGATGGGGAGAGACGCCATGATGTCGGCCAAGAGTCCCCGCCCACCGGGCCTACGTCTGGAGCGGCGTCTCGAGGCATGCGAGGGCTCGACCTCTGCTATAGGAGGTGGCACCGTGAGGTGGCCCGTGATCCTCGCCTCGACATAAGACTCGCCGCCCCACTCATAGTAGCGCTTGATGGTCAAGTGGTCAATGACTATCATGGGTGGAGAGGCTATTTCTTCTAGCCCCCATTGAATGCCTGCTTGCTTGCACAGCCGGAAGTGATCAACGATGGATGTGGGAGTCATGCGACTATGTTGCTCTTGATTTCTATAGAATGGAGTCGTGAATAAGCACTCCAATATCCACATTAAGACCCATGACAATAGCAAATAGTAAAATTGCCCTATCTTTCGTCCACGTCGCCGCCGGATCGGGATTCGGGATCATGTTGGCACATATGAAGTCGAACCACGCCTTCCCAGTAGCGACTAAGTCGTCAAGTGGGAAATTGGTCTTTTCCCCATGTAATCATTTTTCTTCCACGGCCTTGAGCTTGCGAGAGTCGTCGAATGATATCCTTGAGATCATAACTTCAGAATACTGCTCTAAATAGTCCCATACGCTCGAGTTGGGGGTTGTAAATAGTTCATTGATAGCTTGGCTTCCAAAAGCAACTAACTTCCCCGAACATGGACAACAATGTTAGGACCCTCGGGGTTGGCGTTGGCCTAAGACTCCCGAACCACTAGTACTATGGCTGACGTAGGCCATTTTGTGAAGTTGATTTAATTATGTTCTTGTATCATGGTGGTTAGCACACCATCCTTCTTGTCGGGACTCAACCCATGCTCAAGAATCATATTTCGCGCGCCGAATGAACTTTTGTACCTTTTCCAAGCCACCTCATTGATAAACTTGGTGGTGTCCCAGGTCGTTGGTGGTGGGGTGGCGGATGATGAAGACCCTCCGATACTGAGTCGTTGCCTTTTTGGTGCCATGATAGAATTCACAGTTGGGTTGGCTTAAACTTATTACCTAAGCAGTGCCAAAATTCTGTAGAAATAAACCTCTAAACAAACACAGCAAATCCCCAATGTAATCCTAGTGAATTTAAGCCAAAATAGTTCAACTTCTCTCTCAGGCAAACAATCGAACACCTTGTGTGCGCTCTAAAAACTAACTTTTGACAACCCTTGCTTGACAGTGATCTCGCCCAATTTCCATCAGTAGAAATAACCCAAACAAACAAGAAGACATGGACAATCCCAACAATTCGATCAAGTTACTTTCTAATTAAATGAAATCTAAACAAAAATACCTTAAGTGGGAAAAACCCTAAGTGAGAAATCATGTGGACTTGAACTCTGGCAAATTGATGGAAGCCTCGGTTTATGAAGGTGGATTTTGATTTGCTAAGGATTCTCTTGACTGTGCTATGTAGAGGGTGGTAGGCTTTGTTGGAGAAAAAGAGCTGTTGGGTGGCTTGCTGCTGAGAGGTGTCGAGAGATATGGGCGAATGGGGTTGATTTTTGGCCTAAAACCGCTCGCTCTTATGCCCAAATTTCGTTACAAGACTTGGTGGCACGACATGTCCTTCATTACATGGCGTCTGCTCGAAAGTTAACGATGAGTTGGGAATTTTCGTATGGTAACTGGCGTGGCATACCCTTTGTTAGTCAGCCGCAAATACGAAAGTTAGCAAGAAGTAAGGTAAGTTCATGCCACCGCATGGCATGAACGACTATTGAAATGTGATGCTACTGTGAGGTCCTAATTTTGGGGAATGAGAATTGTCTTGGCGTAGCGAGATCTGATGCATTTGTTGGCGCCATGCAAAGTAGTACCATTTTGAGTTTTCCTATCTGTTATCTGCACATGCCAAGATAAGTATAATAGAAAACACTTTGAAGCAAATATGCATTATTACAAACCTCAAAAATACTATTATAATATATGATACATCATAATAAACATGATGCCCGCCATTAATGCACAACTCGGCGCCTATGTTAACAACTAAAGAGAATGCATAATACAAAGTAAACTAGACATAAGTAAAGAAAATAGATAAAATTTATACCGAGATGGGGGTGCCTCCCCACCAAGCGCTTGTTTTAAAGTCTCCAGCTTGACTATATCGATGTCGTTCAATCCGGCTCATAAGCGAAAATGACCATTTCATGCTGCCTTTTCGTCAATTCTTCTAAATTTTTGGCTGACATGGATGATTGGCCATTCTTCTGTCCTTCATCCATCCAGTCATCCTTTGGCATAAAGAATCTTTCACCACTGGAATTATCCACTAATTTGCCTTTATCATCAAGTTAAAAGCGTTCTTTGTGCTCTATTGGGCTCTCTAGGGTTTCCACAGTCGTGATTGTGGTTTCTAACTGTTGATTACTCTTGACAGTGCACCCACCGATGATCCTCTCTTCTTCTAGCTCAGCCTCCGCAGGTTGGTCAATTTGCACATTGACATTATCCTCAATACTTTGGTGAGACTCATCGCCTTCTCCTCACTTATCCATCAGACTTCGCTTTCACCACGCCATCATCGAGATCAATTATGACCTGTAGAAAATTTGGGGGTGGATTTGTAATGGCAATGATGAGTTGCCCCACTTGACTTTTGAGGCTCTGCAATGTGGCTTCTTGGCTTGCCATCTGAACCTCATTTCTCTCAATAAAGTTGGAGAGGAGCTGTTCAAGCCTATTTTCTTCTTCTTGTGTTGAGTACGCGGAAAAGCTCTCATTAGGCTGAGATGTCAACTCATAGTGCGGCGGAGACTGATATTCAAATTGAGAGGCATGAATCGGATCATGATATTTCTCTTGACTGTAGTCCCAAGAGTTTGGATAACCCTGACAGTTTGGATGATAGGAGATTGGTTCAAAGTCAGCGCGTTCTTGACCATAGGCATTCTAAGTGGACTGACACTCAAGATTGTCAGAAAACCTCAAGGCATTTGAAATTTGAACTTGCAATTTCTCGAGTCCTTCTTTTGAGCTTGATTGCGTCATCCCCTCATAAGGTCATTGATAACATTGATCGTCCATAATATGTAAACTTAAAAATAAAAAGAAAGGAAGATCAATCAAATAAAAGAAATATATATATATATATACACATTCAAAGTAAGACTAAATTGATTAAAATGAATATTGTACAATATTAAAATAATAGTTCCCCGGTAACGGTGCCAAAAACTTGTTGGTCGGAAAACCGATCACTAAACACGTGCAAGTATACGCGGTCTAACAAGTAATACAATGATAAGTAGAATGTCGTACCCACGAGGAACTATCACTAATATTTACCAACTACCGACTTTATATCGCTAAAGTCTTATTCGAACAACAATAAATGAAAGTATGATTAATCTAAGCATAACTAATTATCAAAGAAATTAAATGGATAACGAATGGTAATCGAAGGAATTTCAAGTTAAGGTTACAACTTCACCTACTCGGGCATTCTGTTGAACACACCGTGTGCCATATTTCATCAAAAAAACTACCTTTCTCTCTCGGTCTTAATGGTCACGATAATTTGTCGATCGAGAACACACAATTGCTTATGCACCTCTCGTCGAGGTTATGCATAAACGTATCCTTTCCGGATCCACCGATAGGGAATAGAATAGAAAAGAATGCCCAAGCTAGATATAATCCTACATATGTACATGTGAATTGATCGAACAAGGATTTAAACATAAGTTCTCATTAGGTTGCATGTAGGTGCATATATATATATATATATATATATATATATATCTATTCTACAACAACTTATGCAAATGAAACCCACAATCACATGCCAATATATTCGTGTGTAAATCTATAATCCTTTTGTGATATCATATAAATTACCATAATCATCACTAATGTCTTAGCAAGAATCATTAAGCATAAATATATCGAACCAAATCATATGGTGCCAACAAAAGAGATAAGATAGTTAATTTAAATAACAAATGGTTCCATTATAACCTTAGAGCAAATATTCGGTTCATAGTTATTGAATAAAATACAAGTATCAATAAAGACAACATTTATGGATTACAAAATTAGAGATAATAAATAGATAAGAAGAAACTTTGTCAAAGCCCTTCAATCTCTAAGCATTTTGCTCAAATCAAGCTTTCAATCCGTGTCGCCACCGCTTCATGCCGCCCAAGGAAACCCGGACTTCTCCCTAATCTACCTAATCTATATTTATAGACATCAACTAGAAGAAAGGAAGAGAAATTACGGAAGAAATACTATCCTAAGCTAAACTAGCTAAAATATATGATATAGGATGTCTCATATCTTATGTAGAGTCTTGATTGCTTTATATACACCTCTTTTCTTCATCATCTAGGGCAAAAAGCATTTGTCTCTCGCCAGTAAGCAACGGAGGTAGATAGCTTACTGCCATGGGCCACTATGTCAGAGTTGGCAATCATGGCACAATGTCATAAATAAAGAGACCAGGAGTTTCATACATGTTGCATGAGCCAAAGAAGCATCAGTGGAACCATGGCGTGAAGGGACATCGCAGGGGATAAGGAGGTGGTATCGCGGCGCTTATGAGCATAAGACTTAGCTTTGGTGCTTGGTCTTTGGTATGTAAATCAACCGTTTTGTCCCTGAAAGCATGGAAAAGACCTAGAAAGCCCTGCATTTCATCAGTTAAGTGCAATAACAATATAATCATACAAAACTATAATAAAACTATGAATTCGGGAAATTATTTAAGTCATAAAGTATCCGAATCGCGGGTATAAATTCCACCAAATACCCCCAAACTTAAGTCTTTGCTTATCCTCGAGCAAACTATCTAACACACATTAACAAAAGTAAAACACACGCCAAAGAAAAATAAAACTGTATAATAGTATCATGGCTTCAAAGCTCAAAGCTACTCCTAGAGAACAGGGCAAACACAGATATGAATAAGGGTTCATTCAATTTGAAGCATAAGACTGTATTCGATCCATTCTATGTGTGTGTGGAGACCAACCATCCTGACTAATTATAGCTCAAATAAGTTCGCACAGTCGATTGTTAATACTAATATGCACACTCTGTAACTTAAAGATTCGACAAGCATTAAGAATAAGACATAAGTGCAGTAAAGGATCAAAAGACTCTAACATGAAGATAGTAAAATCGATTTCGGACGCTTCTTAATTACCTTAGGCTAATCGAGAACTACCCATTAATGAGATTTTGATCAATGACTTCCAAGCCACACGGCTTTAGGACACTAGGTGTAGAACACCCTTAAAAATCTAGTAACTCGAGCAACAAAGGCCACATAATCAACTTAAGCCAAATTAGACTTTACGAGAACCGAAGATTATAAGGTGAGTGCATTTTATGCTCCATCTCAATATATGTCCTGCGTTTATGGGCAAGTGCATTTTATGCTCCATCTCAACCCACCGCAAGACTTTCGATATTCAATCTTCATTATCAATTTATTCTTTTCTTTTCTTTTTTTATAAATATCTAAACATGCACGAATCCAAGATCCAAAACTGTATAAATGTCTAAGCCTTTTATTACATTATAAAAATGAAAGTTTATAAGAGTGAACAAATTCTCAAAGCAATAAATATGCGAACTAAATTCAAAAAAAAAATAACTAGCTAACACAGTTGGTCGGTGCTTGCTAGAAGGACGGATTAATAACAGTCTAAACTAATCGATTGAATGACCCCTAGCTCATACATGTTTAACACGACTCTAAGAGCTAGACAAAATTACTTGGCACATGTCATCAGCCACAATCAAAAATTAATGAAAAATATAACACCCTTGCTAAATAGCAGATCAAAATAGGGTGAAAAGGCCATTTACATAGCACAAGCATCTAAATCGGTATAAGCCGCAAAAAGATGGCTATAAACCACAATCATGCTAATAATAATCAAAGCATTAATAAATAAAACCAAAAACAGTTCATGGCATCCATAATGATAAAAATCCAAGCATAATCTCGTAGTTCAAAATGATTGCACCACAATACTAATAATAAAAATATAAAAAAATACTAAAGTCTGGCAACCTAACATGGCAAGATTTAAAATAAATGAGATAAAAGCCAAAACACACCCCAAACTTAAAGTGAGCAATGACCTCATTACTTAACATAACACAATCGATATAAGAGGGCTTCCCGAAGATCGCTCACTTGGCAATGCAAGATCACTTCATCCTCATCATTGCGTCCTCATCGCCTTTCTTGCAAGCGGTGATGGTGGAGGGTATGGTGGGAAGACAGGAGGCTCTGGGAACTGTTATGGCACGAACTCAGCATTCTCGCCACAATAGTCAGTTCTCGCCATAATAGTCAGTGTAGATGCTCTTCATAGCGTTCACCAGCTCAGCCTGGTACTGCATCGCAATATCCTGCCTCTGTGATACAGCTGCGATGTGCCTCTGCTGCCTATGAGCCTCGACGTCGTGTTTTTGATGCAGTAGGGTGAGAGACGCCATGATGTCGGCCAGTAGTCCCTGCCCAGCTGGGCCTACGTCTGGAGCGGCGTCTGGAGGCTGCGAGGGCTCGGCCTCTGCTATAGGAGGTGGCACTGTAGGTGGCCCGTATCCCTCGCCTCTGACATAAGACTCTGCCCTGTCCCACTCATAGTAGCGCTTGATGGTCAAGTGGTCAATGACTATCATGGGTGGAGAGGCTATTTCTTCTAGCCCCCACTGAATGCATGCTTGCTTGCATAGCCGAGTGATCAATGATGGATGTGGGAGTCATGCAGCTATGTTGCTCTTGATTTCCTATAGAATGGAGTCGTGAATAAGCACTCCAATATCCACATTAAGACCCATGACAATAGCAAATAGTAAAATTGCCCTATCTTTCGTCACGTCGCTCAGATGCCGGGTCGGGATCATGTTGGCACATATGAAGCTGAACCACGCCTTCCCGTAGCGACTAAGTGCTGAAGCTGGGAAATTGGTCTTTTCCCCCATGTAATCATTTTTCTTCCACACAGTCTTGAGCTTGCAGAGTCGTCGAATGATATCCTTGAGATCATAACTACGGAATACCTGCTCTAAATAGTCCCTGCCCTGATAGTTGGGGGTTGTAAATAGTTCATTGATAGCTTGGCTTCCAAAAGCAACTAACTTCCCCCGAACATGGACAACAGCAGGACCCTCGGGGTTGGCGTTGGCCTAAGACTCCCGAACCACTAGTACTATGGCTGACGTAGGCCATTTTGTGAAGTTGATTTAATTATGTTCTTGTATCATGGTGGTTAGCACACCATCCTTCTTGTCGGGACTCAACCCATGCTCAAGAATCATATTTCGCGCGCCGAATGAACTTTTGTACCTTTTCCAAGCCACCTCATTGATAAACTTGGTGGTGTCCTGTGTCGTCAGTGGTGGGGTGGCAAGGATGATGAAGACCCTCCGACATCGAGTCGTTGCTTTTTGGTGCCATGATAGAATTCACAGTTGGGTTGGCTTAAACTTATTACCTAAGCAGTGCCAAAATTCTGTAGAAATAAACCTCTAAACAAACACAGCAAATCCCCAATGTAATCCTAGTGAATTTAAGCCAAAATAGTTCAACTTCTCTCTCAGGCAAACAATCGAACACCTTGTGTGCGCTCTAAAAACTAACTTTTGACAACCCTTGCTTGACAGTGATCTCGCCCAATTTCCATCAGTAGAAATAACCCAAACAAACAAGAAGACATGGACAATCCCAACAATTCGATCAAGTTACTTTCTAATTAAATGAAATCTAAACAAAAATACCTTAAGTGGGAAAAACCCTAAGTGAGAAATCATGTGGACTTGAACTCTGGCAAATTGATGGAAGCCTCGGTTTATGAAGGTGGATTTTGATTTGCTAAGGATTCTCTTGACTGTGCTATGTAGAGGGTGGTAGGCTTTGTTGGAGAAAAAGAGCTGTTGGGTGGCTTGCTGCCGAGAGGTGTCGAGAGATATGGGCGAATGGGGTTGATTTTTGGCCTAAAAACTGCTCTTAACAGCCAAATTCTCGTTGCCAGCACCGTGGCACGACATGTCCTTCATTACATGGCGTCGCGGCTCGAGTTAACAGTAGTTGGGAATTTCTGGTGGCGCAACGGCGTGGCATACCCTTTGTTAGTTGGCGCTGCAGCGCGAGTTAGCAGTAGGCAAGGTAAGTTCATGCCACCGCGGCATGACCTGACTATTGAAATGTGATGCTACAGCGCGAGGTCTGAATTTTGGGGAATGAGAATTGTGCCGCGGCGCGAGATGCAGTGCATTTGTTGGCGCCGCGGTGCGAGTACCATTTTTTGAGTTTTCCTATCTGTTATCTGCACATGCCAAGATAAGTATAATAGAAAACACTTTGAAGCAAATATGCATTATTACAAACCTCAAAAATACTATTATAATATATGATACATCATAATAAACATGATGCCTGCCATTAATGCACAATCTGACAGCTATGTTAACAACTAAAGAGAACAGACACAAAGTAAACTAGACATAAGTAAAGAAAATAGATAAAATTTATACCGAGATGGGGGTGCCTCCCCACCAAGCGCTTGTTTTAAAGTCTCCAGCTTGACTATATCGATGTCGTTCAATCCGGCTCATAAGCGAAAATGACCATTTCATGCTGCCTTTTCGTCAATTCTTCTAAATTTTTGGCTGACATGGATGATTGGCCATTCTTCTGTCCTTCATCCATCCAGTCATCCTTTGGCATAAAGAATCTTTCACCACTGGAATTATCCACTAATTTGCCTTTATCATCAAGTTAAAAGCGTTCTTTGTGCTCTATTGGGCTCTCTAGGGTTTCCACAGTCGTGATTGTGGTTTCTAACTGTTGATTACTCTTGACAGTGCACCCACCGATGATCCTCTCTTCTTCTAGCTCAGCCTCCGCAGGTTGGTCAATTTGCACATTGACATTATCCTCAATACTTTGGTGAGACTCATCGCCTTCTCCTCACTTATCCACTGTACACTGCTCGACTACGTCATCATCGAGATCAATTATGACCTGTAGAAAATTTGGGGGTGGATTTGTAATGGCAATGATGAGTTGCCCCACTTGACTTTTGAGGCTCTGCAATGTGGCTTCTTGGCTTGCCATCTGAACCTCATTTCTCTCAATAAAGTTGGAGAGGAGCTGTTCAAGCCTATTTTCTTCTTCTTGTGTTGAGTACGCGGAAAAGCTCTCATTAGGCTGAGATGTCAACTCATAGTGCGGCGGAGACTGATATTCAAATTGAGAGGCATGAATCGGATCATGATATTTCTCGATTTGTAGTCCCAAGAGTTTGGATAATACAGCGGTTTGGATGATAGGAGATTGGTTCAAAGTCAGCGCGTTCTTGACCATAGGCATTCTAAGTGGAGTGACACTCAAGATTGTCAGAAAACCTCAAGGCATTTGAAATTTGAACTTGCAATTTCTCGAGTCCTTCTTTTGAGCTTGATTGCGTCATCCCCTCATAAGGTCATTGATAACATTGATCGTCCATAATATGTAAACTTAAAAATAAAAAGAAAGGAAGATCAATCAAATAAAAGAAATATATATATATATATACACATTCAAAGTAAGACTAAATTGATTAAAATGAATATTGTACAATATTAAAATAATAGTTCCCCGGTAACGGTGCCAAAAACTTGTTGGTCGGAAAACCGATCACTAAACACGTGCAAGTATACGCGGTCTAACAAGTAATACAGTGATAGGTAGAATGTCGTACCCACGAGGAACTATCACTAATATTTACCAACTACCGACTTTATATCGCTAAAGTCTTATTCGAACAACAATAAATGAAAGTGTGATTAATCTAAGCATAACTAATTATCAAAGCAAGTAAATGGATAACGAATGGTAATCGAAGGAAATACAAGTTAAGGTTACAACTTCACCCTACTCAGGCATTCTGTCGAACACCTGGCGTGCTATATTTCATCAAAAAAACTACCTTTCTCTCTCTGGTCTTAATGGTCACGACAATTTGTCGACCGAGAACACACAATTGCCTATGCACCTCTGTCGAGTTATGCATAAACGTATCCTTTCCAGATCCACCCGATAGGGAATAGAACAGAAAAGAACGCCCAAGCTAGATACAATCCTGCATATGTCTATGCAAATTGATCAGCACAAGGATTTAAGCATAAGTTCTCAATTAGGTTGCATGTGGCGCACATATATATATATATATATATATATATATATCTATTCTATGCACAACTTATGCAGTCGAAACCCACAATCACATGCCAATATATTCAGGTGTAAATCTATAATCCTTCTATTGATATCATATAAATTACCAAAATAATCACTAATGTCTTAGCAAGAATCATTAAGCATAAATATATCGAACCAAATCATATGGTTCTAACCAAAGAGATAAGATAGTTAATTTAAATAACAAATGGTTTCATTATATGTGAAACCCCAAATTTTACGAATAAAGATTTAAATTTCTCGAAATATTTTTTTGAATATTATGGTGTGGATTTGATATAATGTTATAGTTGTGGGTAATATTAATAAATTTTGCAAAGTAAGCAAGTTGTTATAAAATATTCTTTTTGTCGGGGAATATCCGTACGACGGCACAATCATTGGTGGACCCCACAACGGAAGTATTGTCGTAGTTAGAAAATAATAGAATTATCTTTTTATAAAAATAACGGCGAAAGTTTTACCGTTTAACTATTGAACTACCCGGTAGTAAAAGTACAGTAATATGCATGGTTGCATAGTAGCACACGGTATTAATTATTGATACTTACGTAAGTCATTCTATTATACTCCATTATTGCTACAGTAATTGTTGCATCATATCTCTCATATTTTGTTTCAATTATTGTCACAGTATCATTTGTATAATATGTTATATTATTAAATCAATAATTGAGACGACAAAGTTATTCATATTATTATTTACAATATTGACAATGTCTAGAAGTTCTGTCAAAGAGAGGTTTGGTCACCTAATTGTGCACCAATAAGGAGAAATCCTTATTGGAAAGCCCCCTCTTTCCTGGGAACGACCTGGTTGTTAAATATTATGAATTATAATATTAATGATGAATAAGTTCGTGTTGATTAAAGATGAAATTGATAGTTCCATTGTGTTGAGATTATTAGGGTTAGTGAAAATCGACATTTATTTCGATAATAATTGATGTCTGGAAGTTATCGGGTAATTAATCGGATAAATGAGCAATTAATTGCTATTAATTCACATGCATAAAACTATTTGTTCACATGTGTGTACTATTAATTCACATTCATGTACTACTAGGGGAGTTGGTGCAAGATTGATAATACTTGCATGACTAAATTAAATATGGAGGTATAGTTGAAGGTACTATACTATACTTAGTTTTTTCACATGATTATACTATTGAGTCACAAGAATGAACTATTAATTCACATGATTTACTATTAGGGGGGGTGGTGCAAGTTTGATAATACTTGTAGGACTAAATTAAAAATGAAAGAAAAGTTGGAGGTATTGTACTGTAATATTTTGAGCCCCAAAACATGCAATTATCGAAACTATATTTTCCTATAAATAGAAGCTCATTCTTCCTTCATTTCTCACCAATTCATTAAAGCTATAGAGCAATTATTATAGAGAGAAATTATAGAGAGAAAGAAGAAAAGAAGTCTTCTACCTCATTATTCCAGTATCCAGTTTTCTTCTAAGGTAAGGGGTATTATTCTTTCGTATTCATGAAGAGAGTTATTTTCTTTCAATACTCATAAGGGTTGTTATTCAATTCTTTATTATTATGTTGAATAACTTTTATCTGCATGCACAAGTACCGCATACATGGTGAAATTCTTCTGTTATTCCATTATTTATTATTCTATTGGGAATAACCTGTTTGTGCGGTCTATCGCATGCCTGGTGAATTCTGTTGTTATTCTATTCTTTATTATTCTGTTGGAACATCCTGTCTGTGCGGATTACGTATGACCTGGTTCAATTCTTTATTATTCTGTTGGAACATCCTGTCTGTGCGGATTATGCATGACCTGGTTCTATTCTTTATTATTCTGTTGTGAATAACCTGTCTGTGTGTTCTATCGCATGCCTGGTGAATTATGTTGTTATTCCAATCTTTATTATTCTGTTGAAACATCCTGTCTGTGTGGATTACGCATGACCTGGTTCCATTCTTTATTATTATGTTGGAACATCACATGCATGCAGATTTGCATGACTGGTTCCATTCTTTATTATTACATTGGAATATCCTGTTTTGTATGGATTACGCATGACTGGTTCCATTCTTTATTATTCATTGGGAATAACTCATGCATGCGATCTATCGCATGCCTGGTGAATTCTTCTATTATTCCATTCTTTGTTATTCTGTTGGAATAACCTGTCTATGTGGATTACCGCATGCATGGTGAATGATCCTTCGTATTCATTCCTTATTAAATTGTGGAAATGATTTGTCTACGTGAATTACTGCATGGCGGGCGAAAATCCATTTGCAGTTTCATATATTCTATTATACTAAGTTGGTTAAAGTTTTGGCTTCTATACTCCATGAAATTAGTAGAATATACTGGATATTTGTGTTTCATCTAGTATCTTCTCATGAAAACATTCTTCTGAACATTCTTGAATTTTACTCCACAAAGTAGCATCATGTTGATAATTTGGACGTAATTGATTTCAGGATAAATTATTCATGACCATTGATGATTTAATGAATATCCTTGGCCCGTAGTGCAGGGATGATTCGATGATGTGGTTTATTTATTAAGCTGAGTTTCAGCAATAAAAATTGATGAAAACATTTTTAAATCATAGAAGATAGTAGATATCATGCTCTACTTGACTCTTCTAATGGATTGCTTATTTTGCTGCAGTTAAACTTGATGTTTATTGTATTTTATCAGTTTAACATTGTTGAAGGCTAATGATATTTTATCCTGCATTATCTTAGTCATAATATTTCTTACTGGGCTAGTTGAGCTCACCCTTTTGCTTTCATTGTTCTCTTCAGGAAATGAGAATGTAGCCGGGACTTGACGGGGAATGGAGTGATGGTCCGAGATGCAGTTATAGTAGTCCTCACTATTCTATAAAATAGTGTGACAATAAATGTAATGAGGACTCTATTTGAGAGTGGATATTGTCTAGAATGTAATATTCCTGTTTAAACTCTCAGCTATGTTTTGTTATATTTTACATGACTGTTGTATAATTAAGTTGTATTTGATTTATGTACCACATATCTGGCGACCCAAGATGGGTGATGTATACCTGTTTTGGGGGCGTCACAGTTGGTATCAAAGCTTAGGGATATGATCACTGTCTGAGATGTGGGACAAGAACTAGGAGGGGAGAGACAGGGAATTCCTTCGCTAGTATGACCTACCTTAGTTTATTTGGTATTTAATTGGTTGGTTAGAGTATAGGGATAATATGTGATATGTTAATTAACCCTTGTTTTGTGGAAGTGTTTGAAAATGGCATTTGAAAATGTTGAGATCAGCAATGAAGCATATGAGACCGTTGAGTCACCAACGATCAATACCCAGGATAATGTGCAACATGAAGACAATAATCCTCAGGTAAATAACAACACCGATTAGATGATGAACGATGGGATGTTTAGAGGCTTTATGCAATTCATGCAACATCAGGCGAAAGAGACTCTTGTTCAAAATGCAGGTGGAAATACTGGCAACTCTTAGATGGTCACCGCTAAGCAGTTCAAGGAGCTGGGACCACCGAAGTTTTTGGGAGAGCCAAAACCACTTAAGGCAGAGACGTGGATAAAGCAGATCACCAAGATATTTGATGTCTTCGGATGCTTCTAAGAGCAAAAGGTTCCCTTTGCCACCTTTTTATGTCATGAGGAGAGGCAGATTCATTGGTGGGAATCGAAGAAACATACTCGACTGACCATGACCGAAGATGTCTTGGGAGAAGTTCCAAGAATTATTCAACGACAAGTACTTTCCCGAAAGTATTCGTCACATGAAAGAAGTAGAGTTCATCAAGCTGGAGCAAAACAATATTACCGTGTCGCAATACGAGGCTAAATTTATGGAGTTATCCCGGTTTGCATCCCATTGGGTCGATAATGAGGAGCGAATGACGCGAATGTTTCTAAGAGGTTTAAAACCCGATATACATCAATACCTCATTTCTCACAAACTTTGTTTATATTCAGATGTTGTGAATAGGGCTCAGTTATTGGAGTGCGATAATAAGTCAGCACAACCAAAAGGCAAAGACCAACAACACGATAATAATCATACCAGTGGCAACGACCATCAGAACAATGATAACCATCGTGGGGGAAATTATCATGCCAAGAATGGTAATCACTTCGGTGGTAATCATGGCCAAGATAATAGGAGTGGAAATTTCAAGAAGAGAAGGTTCAACAACGATGGAAAGACAGCAGCACCAACACCCGTTTTCAAGGAAGGAGAACGACCACCAATTGTATGCTTCAAATGCGGAGGGGAGGGGCATATCAGTCCAAACTACATGATGTAGTCCAAAGCATGTTACAATTGTGGAAAAGAAGGTCACCTAGCTCGATTTTATCGTTCACCAAAGTTAAGTTCAGTCGGGACGGTGGCACCAAAGGCGAATATGTACAAAACAAAGTCGGTGGTGTCAGGAAGAGCATTTTTTGTGACTTCTCAAAAATTGAGTAACCCGAACGAAGTTAGCACAGGTTAGTTAATTATAAATTCTTGCAAAGTCTATGCCTTATTAGATACCGGTTCTACCCATTCTTTTATCTCTCTTGCTTGTTTTCAACGTTTAAATTTGACCCTAGAGAAGTTAGACTTTGACTTATTGGTTGAAACTTCGTTAGGAGAAACCTTCTTTACCTCCACTATTTATAAATCTTGTTGATTCAAATCGACACTTTCACATTATCTGTCGATCTTATCTCTTTGAAAATACTTGCCTTTGATGTGATTTTAGGAATCGATTGTTTAACTACTCATCACGCTTTTAGTATGGTTGTTAGCTTTCATATTCCTAACCAACCTATTATGCGAATTTAAGCAACCAAACCACTAAAAGTCAATCATTGTCATATCAAGCCATAAGTAAAGAGTCCCGAGCCTTTCGCTGGTGACTTCCTTGTGTGCAATGCACCGAAGCCGAACTTTCCATAGGGGACGCTGTGAATGACGATGGCAGGTTGATAGGCATCAATGTGACGTACAATCCAAGTCTTGGATGAGATTCATAGTTTTGAATGATATTTCTATTGTTAATAAATTTCCTGACGTATTCCTGAAGACTTCTTAGCTTACCCCTAGAGCGTGAAATTGAATTTTGTATTGACCCCAGTACAAAACCCATTTCTAAAACCCTTAAATATTTCTTCAACCAAAACGAACGTATAATGCGCCAAAGACGTTGGCTCGAGCTGTTGAAGATTACTATCATACCATTCAATATCATTGTGGAAGAGAGAACGTGGTAGCTGACGCGTTGAGTAGAAAATCGTATACGTTTACGAGTGATCTGTTAGTTCCCAGAGGCACAATAGATATCTAGAAGGGGGGGTTGAATAGATAATTAAAAACTTTTCTTTTAAACTAGTTAGTATGATTGATTAATGCACAACGGGGTGAGTATATCATGCTCCTTCTTTTAGATATCTTGAGTTAATGGGAGTAAAGCAGTTATAACAGTTATAGCAGTTATAGCAGTGTTATAAAAGACACAGTTGTTTTAAGTGGTTTAGAGCACTTAAAGCTCCTAATCCACTCTTCTACTCCTTGAGTAGGGAATCCACTAAGGACGTCTGTTACACTTCTTGAATCTCACAGATTTTTTCTAGACCAGCAGTCTAAGAACTTCTTACTTTACTTTTGAACTCTTCAAGTCCAGCAGACTTGGTTATTCACAATTCACATAGAACTCTTCAAGTCCTTCATACTTGGAACTCTCAATATAGTAGATTGGTTGTTGTTGAAATCGTGATTGGTGCTACTCAGTTGCTATTAAGCACTTGTTCGAAAGAACTGAGTAGCTGAGCAAGCTTTCTATCTTTCTCGGATCATAGAGTTGAGCATTGAGTGATCTTGTGCGTTTTTCTTCAATGCTTGCTTTTCTTTTCTTTTCTCATACATCGTATTACGTATATATGTGATCTTGAAATCTATCCGTTGAAGCCTTTTGAAGAAGCATTAAATGCGTTTAACCTTTCTAACTTTGATGGAGACTTTTTCGCACATCTTTCTGAATTTCACTCTGGCCCACTGACACATCAGACTGCTTTCTCACCTAACACCTGAAAAGGTGTTTTCTTCTGCCCAATGGTCCTTTTCTTAGCTTCTTGAATACGTTCCTTTTGATCAATACTAAGGATATCTTTTGTACCGTTGGGACTGGTGAGTGCTTCAACGTTCAAAACCCATTCCATATTTATTGGAATTCATCTTCAAACAAAAGGTAGGGCTTGATGCTTCTAACACAAGGCAGATGACACTCTACTATCCATATCATAGTGTCTTATCATATTGGTGTTTGTTCTTAAGAGAACACTATGATTTCTCGCAAGGATTTGCACACTACAATCTTTTCACACGACGATCATCACTTGCTCGTCTTGCAGACTCTACGTTTCCGGGAGCACACTACGATCTCTGAGTTAGCTTCGGCAAACATCTGGACCACTCTACAATTTCTGAAGAGGTCCTTCAAGGCAAATACACTACAATCTTCTAAGCTCTATGATCTTGCCTTGGCTTCTGCAATCTGTTGATCAGCTTGATAGACTACGATTCCTATTGAAGCATATCTATATGTTTCACAATAGATCAACCTAACATCTTTGACCTCTTTATCTATACATTTGTTTGTAGAATGATGAACACTTAAAAGCTAAGATTAACCTAACAAATTTGATCTATCACTAAGTCCTTGTACATATATTCTTTTAAGGACTTTACATATAATCATGATCATTTACTTTAAACATCAAATCAAAATATGCATTCTTCCAACAATCTCCCCCTATTTGATGTTGACATAACCAAGGAGATTTGTTGTCATGATTATCAATATCTAGATGCATTTTCAGTAATGTAAATGTGACTTAATATTTCAGTGAGCAGTTAAAATTTCTAGAGAATAAGCATTCATTTATTGATGTCTGAAGAGCAGATATTATAGATAAGCTTTACATCAATAAGAATTTAAGTTTCAACTTATCTCTATTTCTTCGGCCTTTTGCTTCTCGGAGGATTTGCATATTCCTCAGCTCTCCTTTTTCTGTTGGCTTCATCCCTTCTGGCTAAATCTTCTAGTTCACTTGGACTTAGTCTAAGATTGTGATCATGCCTATTCATGAATGCAGGATCTCCAATTGGCATTCTTAGGTCTGTTGTTGTTACCTCATGAGAGCTGGTAGTTGGCCCTAGACTCCTTAAAGGTTGAGCCATTAAAACTTTCTGTTGATCGGATCGTTGAGTCGATGCATTTGGATCGTGGAGTCTCTTTGGTGGATTTGCCTTATGTGAGGATTCCTTGAGGATTGAGGTTGGAATTGACCTCTACGCCTTTCCCTTGCCTCCACGATCTCCTTTCCTTTATTCTCCCCTTTATATCGACATCAAGGGTTGAATGTCTTCGGAGAGGCGAGTGACTCCTTGGACAAGCTCGTTGAGTTGACTCGAGTTTGAGCAATGTCCTCACGATTTTCTTGGATCAAGCATCGAGCGAGTTTCGTCGTTGTTGAAGAATGTTGAGGACGGTTTACATTTTGCATTTGACCCGTGGAGAAGTCTTGAAATTCTTTGACTGCAGTTTGAAGACTTTTGATGCTCTGTATCATTAGATTATTCTGAGATTCTTGAGTTTTCTGTAAGATCAAGACAGCATCCCGATGCTTCTTAGCTGCAAGGAAGTGAATATCGCCCCTGTCTTTTAGGCTTTGAAGCATTTCTTTGATGATTTCTTTGAGCGTTTTAGAGAGCTCGGAGCTTAGGGAGCTTGGGAGATTGTTTGCAACATTGATCATTGATGTTAATCTCAGCTGAATAAGTGTAGTATGATCTTCAAGACTCTCGTTGAGTTCCTTAATCACTTTCTCAGACATTGCTGATAAATCAGCCTTTGTGGATAGTTATGACAGGAGTTCATTTAGATGAGGAATTTATGAGGGAGGTGGTGTGCTCTTGAATTGATCTTGCAATGAGTAGAGGGCAAGATCAAGATTGAAATATTCATCATTGGATGAGGAGGGAATATTTGATGTAGGGGTCTAGGTTTGGATGTTGAAGTTTGGTGACTCTACGATTTGAGGTGGAGACTCTACAATGGAGCTAGAGTCAGGGATCATAGAGTTGATAGGATGTGAGAGCATTAGGGAGTTGATCTTATTTGGTTCCCCAGTTACAGAATTTTGGGATTTTGTAACTGGAAATTGATTTAGTGGATGTAAAATCTCTTCCAACCAACATGGTAATTCATAAAATTGATTGAATGAGGATGATGCCAAATGATTAACTCTGAAGAGGATTGGGATAGACAGTACCTCAGGTTTATTCTTTGAGGAAGATTTGTTTGTGAGTAACTTCTTGGCAAAGTTGAGTCTTCCTAGAAATCCATTAGCTAGTACTGAGATGGCCGGATACTCTTTGAAACTCCAGAACACGTGATCCCAAGAGTTCATAATTTGAGCTTGGTGGAAAAGCATCATAGGTAGATATGAAAACAGTTGTTCATAGTTGGCTCTTCTGTATCGATCTATGCCCACAGTTGTGATCTCAACCTCATCATCTTCTTCCTCTTCTCTGTCTTCGCTCGCAGAGTCCGCTATATCAATGGCTTCATTTTGTTCTTACTCTTGGTCTTCCTTATTTTCTGCATGAACCACTTCTTCTGTCATGGGGATGTCATGAGCCTCCCCCTCAACTTGATCATCTTCTTATACTATTGATAGCTCCCCCTCAACTGGAGCACTTTCTAGGATGGGAGCTTCAGGCATCTCCCCCTCAGCTTGAGCTTTGTCTTTTTGGCTTTCTTTAGCTGGTTCCTTTTCAGCAGCCAATTCTTTTTCTTCCCTCTTTAGTGCTTTCTCATTGACAAAAATATATTTCTTGACCAGTTTCCTTCTTGGCTTTTTTAAATTTGAGCCACGACCTTAGGACTCTCTTCACTTTTATCCTTCTGATCAGCCAAAATGTTTGTTGAAGCTACTTCCTTGTTTGGTCTGGTCTCTACGATCGGAAGAGACTCTATGATCTAAAGGATTGATGGCCTTTTGGTCTTGTGGGTGATTTTATTCTTCTTCAGCAGCTGAGATATGGTTGCTCTATCTTCTTACGCCTCGACTCTTTGTTCCTTCCTTCTTAGGATCCTTAGAGTCTCGATGTACGAGGACTCTACGGGCTTATCGGTAGTGGATCCACGAGGTTCTTCTATAGATCGGTTTTTCGACTTTCTTTTGCCCTTGCTTTTTCTGACCAAAGCAATGGGTTCTCTTTTGTTAGCTTCTTCTTCTTATTCAGTTTCTTTGACAACTGACATATTTTTTGGCATTACTAATTCCTTTATTTCACCAATTCTTCCACTGGATTCAGACATCATTTGCACGTTTTCAGTTGGATTCCTTTTCTAATTCTCGAACAGTTGCTGGGTCATTCGATGATTTGGATTAATAGCTTCTCCTTCATCATCCTCAATTAAGTCACCCAGAGTAGCCTGTAAGATGATGTTTATAAATTGCCCATAGAGCATCTTTTGAGAGCTCTTTGTCTTCTTTGAGCTGATTAACCACTTCCCAATCAATTCAAGCAATAGAGCCCCATAGTTAAGTTATATTCCATAACATATGGTAGTCATGAGTTTGAGTTGTACCTCATTCACGGAGTCATGACCAGAGCTTTTACAACATATGCATTTTCCAACAATATCAACTAGAAATTCGTACCTCTGTGGAAACTCCTTCTTCTTGTATCCTTTGTGAGAGGAGATTTCTTGTGGTGCATCTTTTGAGTCCCTTATGGAAGTCTATGCCATCTATGGACGTATACCCTTGAGTTTGAGACCTAGGGCTAGATTGATGTCTTGACCTTTAGTCGATTTCCACATTCACGACTTTCGCGAGAGATGGTGTTGTTTTCAAATACACCATTGTTTGTAGAATTCTTTTACCGACTTTGGGTAGATCAATGTGTTTGTACCCAAAGCTTCTTGAGACCCGCTTTCTTGATGGCATAGAGTCTTGTGAAATTTGGGTTCAAATTTATTTTGAACTTCGTCAAAGCGAGTCTGTGGTCGGAGATAACTTTGGAAGCTGCCATTGATTTTTTTTGAAGGAAGTGGGGTGGTGAGCTTTCTACTGATTTAGGGTTTCTGCTTGAGAGAGGAAGAGAGAGATGATCTTTTGAACTTTAGATTTCAAAAAGATGATTTTAATTTGTACTTGTAACTTCCCTCTCTCCATTTTTCTTAGTGGGACAGGTGTCGAATTTTGCTTGGCTCTACGAATTTGACAGAGAAGGATTGTACTGAATTTCCCTTAACTTCTTCTGAGCTAATGTATTTTTCAGTAGGACTACGATCGTTGAGATGGTCTTTGGAATCGTTGAGTTTGTTCTACCATCATTGAGTTTGTGTAGCAGTCGTCGTGTCTGAGCTGTAGAGTCTGAACTACGATCGTTGAGTCTGACTATCAATCGTAGAGTCTGATCAAGTCCTCGTGATGAACCCTTTTTTTTTACTTAGCATTCTTCTTAGTTTAAGGTAGCTCAGGAAGGGCCAACCTCATTGATTGAATCACGGGTTAGGTTTGTCCATGAGGTACTTAACAGAGAGAGATTGCTTTATTTTATGCTTGATCATCATAGGGTGCTCCTTTGGTTTTGTTGATGTAGCTCTACTATCGTTGAGTCTGCACCACGATCGTTGAATCTTTACTGCGATCATTGTCATTTTGTGACACTTTGGTTCTACAATTGTGGACTTCCTTTGATCATGTTTATGATTTCGAGCATAGCCTTTAAACCTGTATGTTTAGCACATACTAGAGCATATTTTTCATGGTTGTAAGTTAAGCATGCCTAGCTCACTTATTAACTTGTTAAATCTGGATTCATCTTGGGGCTTTGTAAAGACATCAGCAAGTTGATTTTTAGTAGGGATATATTGTAAAGATATAGTTCCATTTTGCACATGATCCCTAATGAAGTGACACCTTATTTCTATATGCTTAGTCCTAGAATGCATGACAAGATTATGAGTTATAGCAATTGCACTTGTGTTATCACAGTGAATAGGTATGGATTTGAATTCAAACTCATAATTTGCTAGCTAATTTTTCATCCATAAGATCGAGCACAGAATTGCGCGGTGACAATGTATGTAACCTGCGGTTGAAGTAGATCTTGAATTTTGTTTCTTGTTAAGCGGGACCACAAGTACATTTCCTAGCAATTGACGAGTGTGCCACTTTGGTACTTTTCTATCAATTTTGCGACTATAAAATCAACATCTGTGTATCTGTTAGCTCAAATGAGGACTCCTTGGGATACCAAAAGCCCCAGTGGGGTGTACCTTTGAGATACGAAAATCCTCTTTCTGACGGTTAAATGAGATTCTTTAGGACTAGCCTAAAATCTAGCACAAATGTATGTTGTAAATATTATAGCTGGTCTATTGGCAGTTTGATATAAAAGAGAGCCTATCATACCTCTGTATTGAGTTATATCAATACTTTTACCTTTTTCATCTTTGTCAAGCTTGGTTGCAGGAGTAATTGGGGTTTTCATGGGAGAGGCTGATTCCATGCCATACTTCTTAAGTAAGTCTTTAATGTACTTGGCTTGGTTGATAAAGATTCCTTCATCAGTCTGCTTTACTTGTAGTCCAAGGAAGAAGTTCAGCTCACCCATCATGCTCATTTCAAACTTTCTCTGCATAAGCTTGGAGAATCTCTTGCATAACTTTTCATCAGTAGACCTAAAGATAATATCATCAACATATATTTGAACTAATAGGACTTTATCTTTATGCTTTCTAAGAAATAGTGTGGTATCTACTCTACCTCTAGTGAATCCATTTTCAATAAGAAAGTTAGTCAGTGTTTCATACCATGCTCTAGGTGCTTGTTTAAGACCATATAAGGCTTTATCTAATCTAAAGACATAATTAGAAAGAGATGGATTGATGAAGCCTGGAGGCTGGTCTACATAAACTTCTTCTTAAAGTTCTCCATTCAAAAATGCACTCTTGACATCCATCTAAAAGACCTTGAATTTCATGTGAGCAGCAAAGGCAAGAAATATTCTGATGGCTTCGAGTGCAGCAGCGGTGCAAATGTCTCATCGTAGTCGATGCCTTCTTCACGAGAGTAGCCCTTGGCCACTAGTCTTGCCTTATTCTGGTGATGACTCCATCTTCATCCATCTTGTTTACGAAAACCCACTTGGTTCCAATTATGAGGATGGTTCTTTGGTCTTGGAACCAATCTCCATACTTTGCTTTTCTCTCGAGGTGATTAAGTTCTTCTTGCGTAGCCTCTATCCATTTGGAGTCTTCCATAGCATCCTCTATCTTCTTGGTTCTATTTGAGATAGGAAGCTTAGATAGAAGCATTCATTTTGAGTAGTGACTCTTGTTTTGACTCTTGCATTCGGATCTCAATGATTAGATCTTGAGTGTGATCTCTTGCCCATCTGCTTCTGTTGGGACATCGGTTCTTATGCCTTCTTGTCTTAGATCTTCAAGATCTATTTCTTCTTCTTGATGTAGAGGTTCGTTATGCGGCATAGGCCTCTCTACGATCTCATTCCTTGCTTTCAGCGATTTCCTTTATCTAGTACTACGATCGTAGTGTTGAGCTCGACGACCTCGTTAAGTAGTATACGAAGCTATTAGTCGCGGTATCTTGAGGCATTGTTTTTTGTCTAAGTACATTTCTTCAAAGATGATGTGAATCGAGACTTCAACACTCGGTGTCTTCTTGTTGAACACTCTATAGGCCTTCTTTATGCGTGGCATATCCAAGAAAGATTCCTTAAATCGATTTTGGTTGAAACTTTGTCAAGTATTGCTTTCCATTGTTAAGAATGTAGCATACCTGTCGAAGACATGAAAGTAGTTGACACTAGGTTTTCTTCCTTTCCATAGTTCATATAGGAGTCTTCTTAATCGTAGAGTGTATGAGTGATACATTACGAGTATAAACAAGCGGTGTTGATCGCTTACGCCCTTGAAGTACTCGAGGCGGATGAAATTTGCTTTGCTGCTAGTAGAGTCCTTCCATCCTCTATTAATGTCATGTTCTTTCTCTCAGCAACTCCATTTTGTTGAGGAGTTCGTGGAGCTGAGAAGTTATGACTAATGCCATTATCATGCTGAAATTGGTCCATTTACGAGAAGTCGAATTCTCTACCATGATCACTCCTTATAGCCTTGATTTTTTCTCCTTTCTCGTTCATCACAAGCTTGAACATTTTGATCAGCTGGGAACTTGTCTCATCTTTTGAGGTTAGAAAGAACACCCATGTAAATATGGTAAAGTCATCGACTACGACCAAAGAGTATCTCTTTCCTCAAGGCTCGTTGTTGGAATTGGCCCCAAAAAGATCCATGTGTAGCAATTGCAAAGGCTTGTCGATTGAATTGCAGTTTTGCTCTTGAAAGTGCTTACGAGTACATTTTCCAAGTTGGCGGGCATTGCCGCGACCTTTCTTTAATGAAGTTGAACTTGGGTAGGCTGCATGACTAGATCTTTTGAAGCTAATTTGGACATGCTTTTGAAGTTGAGATGAGGCGGTCTTGATGCCATAGCTTGACTTATTTCTTGAGATGCTTTAGCGAGAAAGCATATTGTCTCGTCTGAGCTCGATTTTCCAAGATTTCTTGTGTAGACATTTCCTTCTCTTGTTAGGTTAGCTTCACTGTGAGATGTCTTGAGTCTCGGACATGACATTGATTGTTGAGAAATGTTACTTGATGACCCTTGTCATGAGAGTTGGCTAATGCTTAGAAGATTGTGTTGTAGTCCTTCCACATGAGGCACTTTCTTTGAAGGATCTGCTGCACCATTTTCGGTGAGCCATAGCCTCTTGTCTTGCGAGCCATTATCTCCAAAAGAATGAGGGACCCTCCTTCTCTATGTAGTTAGACAGAAGGGCTTTGTTCCCAGTCATGTGTCTTGAACATCCACTATCCAGATACCAGGTTGTGTTTGTGGAGCTCTTTTCCCGAGGTAACATTAAACCTTCATTTTGGTACCCATACTTGCATGGGTCCTAATATGTTAGTACCCTTGAGGACCCAAATCTGCTTGATTTTGGGTCTCACATGCATGGAATTATAATGACACTTTTCAGCCTTGTGGCCAACTCTATAGCACACAAAACATTTGATATGATGCATGCTTGTGTGTGTGTGAAAGTTCTTCCTCCATTTAGACTTTTGTGGGTTATTGGTCATTCTCCTACTAAGCTGATATTCCCTTTTCCATATGCTCTCTTGTTTCATTATTTGTGAGGAGTGTATCTTACTTCTACTGTATCTTCCCGGTTGGTTCGTAGAGTTGATTTTATTGGACTCAACGATCCTTGAGGTTGATGAGTAGTAGCTAGATTACTCTTCTCTTTTCTCGAAACCTAGACCGACATGAGATCCCTTACTCACAGGAATATGAATTGAATAAATTTGGGCGGGGTTTGTGTGCTCATTCTTACGTGAGGATTTCACAAATATAATGCCTCTACTAAAAACACGAAGCATTACTAGTGCTAGTTTCCTTTGCTTTTTCCACACATGACTCGAGGTAGATTCCCCAAAGCCTAACCTGTTTCTATCGAGACACTTCTCTAGTTAGAGATTAAGGAGTCCATGGATGAAGAGGATTTATTCCATGTAGAGAGGCTGTCTTTTCTAGATCCTCGATCTTAGAGGTTAGACTAGACTCTCTTTGTGCTGTTTTGAGCTCATTTGCACTGTCTCGAGAGCTTATTCTCGACTTCAAACTTGGAGAGAAAGAATCGAGATCGAGAAGGGTTGTTTCATTCCTCTTGAACTTTTTCTTTCTCCTTTTGAAGAAGTGAATATTCTTTAGACAAAACTCTAAACCACTTCATGTATTGGTGCAGATCAGATGTTATGCCGTGTAATGCAGTTATAAGGTCATCAATATCTACATCAGGAGAGTTGAAATCAAATACCTCATCGATACTTACTTCATATATGTTGGAGTTCTGTTTGTCCCTTGCATTTTTGGCCATCAGGCAGAGATTAGACATTTGAGGATCTTCATCATCTCCAGATTCTGGAGTTGAGTCATTATCAGAGTCACTCCACGATCCTCCAGCTACAAGGCCTTTGTCTTTCTTTATTAGCCTTTTGTTGCCTTTGTATTCCTTCCTTGCATGTGATTTCTTCTTGAGTTCTTCTCTGAGAGGTTTGTTGTAGTTGGCAATGAAGTGACCAGGTTTCTTGCAGTTGTAGCATAGGTCATTCATTTGCTCCTGGCTGTTGTAGTTGCTAACTTTCTTTGGCTTGCTGGTTTTGCCTTGTCACATGAATCTTCTTAGTCTTTTAACCAGCATTGGAAAGTCCTCATCATCATCTTCATCATAGTCAGAATTAACTTCAGTGTTGACTTTGGAGGTGTTTTCGGTTACTTTGAGAGCAACACATTTATCCTTCTTTCTTCCTTCAGACAACGTTTCTGCTCGTTGTGTTAACTCCAATTCGTACGTGAGGAGGTTGCCATATAACTGTTGAATAGTCATTTCATATAGATTCTTTGATTCTCTTATGGCGGTGGTTTTGGCATCCCACTTGCTTGGTAAAGCTCTCATGAACTTTATAATTAGATCTTTGTTTGGATAGATCTTTCCATAGGCTCGTAGAGAGTTGAGCAGAATATTGAATCTCTCGTATGTGGCAGTGACGTTCTCTCCTTGAACGTGAGCAAACATCTCATATTGTTGAGTCAAGAGAGATTGTTTGTTTTCTCTGACTTCTTCTGTTCCTTCATGCATAATGAGTAGTGCTTCCCAAACCTCCTTTGTTGTTTTGAAGTTGACCACGTTTTCAAATAGATCATCTTCTAATGATTGAAATAGGATGTTCTTGGCCTTTTTGTCAAGCTGGACAGCTCTCTTCGCGTTCTCTGTCCATTCTCCTTTGACCTTAATCTGTACTCTGTTTGGGTCATCTATAGTTGGTGCAAGCTTTGTAGGAATGTAGGGCCCATTTTGAACAGTTTCAAATAGATCTTCATCTATTGAATCCATGTAAGCTTGCATCCTAACCTTCAGTTAGCGAATTTATCTTCTTTTGCACATAGGTGGCTTCTTTGCCTCCTCCGATCTTTGATTAAGCTTGGTAAGTGTGCCATTGGATCTACTCAAGCTTTGTAGTTATATTATAGAACTTGCTACGATACCAATTGTTAGTTCAGGAGGCCTGATAGATATCTAGAAGGGGGGGTTGAATAGATAATAAAAAACTTTTCTTTTAAACTAGTTAGTATGATTGATTAATGCACAACGGAGTGAGTATATGATGCTCCTTCTTTTAGATATCTTGAGTTAATGGGAGTAAAGCAGTTTTGAAAGTTATAGCAGTTATAAAAGACACAGCTATTTTAAGTGGTTCAGAGCACTTAAAGCTCCTAATCCACTCTTCTACTCCTTGAGTAGGGAATCCACTAAGGATGTCTGTTACACTTCTTGAATCACACAGATTCCTTCTAGACCAGCAGTTTAGGCACTTCTTAGTTCACTTTTGAACTCTTCAAGTCCAGTAGACTTGGTTCTTCACAGTTCACTTAGAACTCTTCAAGTCCTTCAGACTTGGAACTCTCACTATAGTTGATTTGTTGTTGTTGAGATCGTGATTGGTGCTACTCAGTTGCTATTAAGGACTTGTTCGAAAGAACTAAGTAGTTGAGCAAGCTTTCTATCTTTCTCGGATCGTAGAGTTGAGCATTGAGTGATCTTGTGCGTTTTTGTTCAATGCTTGCTTTTCTTTTCTTTTTCTCATCTGTCTGTGTTCTGTATGTATGTGATCTTGAAATCTATCCGTTGAAGCCTTTTGAAGAAGCATTAAATGTGTTTAACCTTTCTGAACTTTGATGGAGACTTTTCTACACATCTTCTGAATTTCACTCTAGCCCACTGACACATCAGACTGCTTTCTCACCTAACACCCGAAAAGGTGTTTTCCTCTGCCCAATGGTCCTTTTTCTTAGCTTCTTGGATACGTTCCTTTTGATCAATACTAAGGATATCTTTTGTACCGTTGCGACTGGTGAGTGCTTCAACGTTCAAAACTCATTCCATATTTGTTGGAATTCATGTTCAAACAAAAGGTAGGGCTTGATGCTTCTGACACAAGGCAGATGACACTCTACTAGCCATATCGTAGTGTCTTGTCATATTGGTGTTTGTTCTTAAGAGAACACTACGATTTCTCGCAAGGATTTGCACACTACGATCTTTTCACACGATGATCATCACTTACTCGTCTTGCAGACTCTACATTTCTGAGAGCACACTACGATCTCTGAGTTAGCTTCGACAAACGTCTGGACCACTCTACGATTTCTGAAGAGGTCCTTCAAGGCAAATACACTACGATCTTCTAAGCTCTACGATCTTACCTTGGCTTCTGCAATCTGTTGATCAGCTTGATAGACTACGATTCCTGTTGAAGCCTATTTATACGTTTCACGATAGATCAACCTAACATCTTTGATCTCTTTATCTATACATTTGTTTGTAAAATGATGAACACTTAAAAGTTAAGATCAACCTAACAAATTTGATCTATCATTAAGTCCTTGTACATATATTCTTTTAAGGACTTTACATATAATCATGATCGTTTACTTTAAACATCAAATCAAAATATGCATTATTCCAACAGAATCGACTTTAATTGATAAAGTTAAAGTCGTGCAAGCTACATACTCAGAGCTGATGAATGTGAAGAAGAAGGTTTAAGAGAGTGTTATTCTAGAAGCAAGAATCGACGAAGAGAGGAAATCTCAACCCTGGATTTAATTGGCCCATCTGAGATCCTCGATCGAGTAGGAACTGTGGCCTATAGACTAGCTTTACCACCATGTATGTCGCGTGTTCATAACATTTTTCACGTATCGATGTTACGTAAATATATGGACGACCCGAACCACATTATTAAATTAGAACTAGACGATATAGCAGAAGATTTAACGTATGAGGAGATACGTGTTAAAATCTTGGATAAGAAGGATCGTATTCAACACTCAAAGGTTATACCTCAAGAGTTAGAATCTGAAATGAAGTCAAGGTATCCTCATCATACCAGGTACATACGTAAATTTCGAGGGCAAAATTTCATAAGGAGGGGAGATTGTGAGAACCCAAATTTTACGAATAAAGATTTAAATTTCTCGAAATATTTTTTTGAATATTATGGTGTGGCTTTGATATAATGTTATAGTTGTGGGTAATATTTATAAATTTTGCAAAGTAAGTAAGTTGTTATAAAATATTCTTTTTTCGGGGAATATCCGTACGACGGCACAATCATTGGTGGACCCCTAACGGAAGTATCATCATAGTTAGAAAGCGCATGTAATTATCTTTTATAAAAATAACTGAAAGTTTTACCGTTAAACTGTTGAACTACCCCAGTAGTAAAAGTATAATGTCTACGCGTGGTTGCGTAGTAGCTCACGGTATTGATTATTGATACTTACGTAAGAAGTCACTCATTATACTCAATTATTGCTACTAAAGAATTCTTTGTATCATATCTCTCATATTATTGATTCAATTATTGTCATAGTATCATCGTATAATATGTTATATTATTAAATCAATAATTGAGACGACAAAAGTTATTCATATTATTATTTGCAATATTGAAAATGTCTAGAAGTTACATCGAGGAGAGGTTTGGTCACTTAATCATAGGCTAATGATAAGGAGAAATCCTTATTGGAAAGCCCCCTCTTTCTGGGGAACGACCTGGTTGTTAAATATTATGAATTATAATATTAATGATGAATAAGTTCGTGTTGATTAAAGATGAAATTGATAGTTCCATTGTGTTGAGATTATTAAGGTTAGTGAAAATTGACATTTATTTCGATAATAATTGATGTCTGGAAGTTATTGGGTAATTAATCGGATAAATGAGCAATTAATTGCTATTAATTCACATGCATATAACTATTTGTTCACATGTGTGTACTATTGATTCACATTCATGTACTATTAGGGGAGTTGGTGCAAGATTGATAACACTTGCATGACTAAATTAAAGATGGAGGTATAGTTGAAGGTATTATACTGTAATTAGTTTTTTCACATGATTATACTATTGAGTCACATGAATGAACTATTAATTCACATGATTTACTATTAGGGGAGGTGGTGCAAGTTTGATAATACTTGCAGGACTAAATTAAAAATGAAAGAAAAGTTGGAGGTATTGTACTGTAATATTTTGAGCCCCAAAACATGCAATTATCGAAACTATATTTTCCTATAAATAGAAGCTCATTCTTCCTTCATTTCTCACCAATTCACTAAAGCTATAGAGCAATTATTATAGAGAGAAATTATAGAGAGAAAGAAGAAAAGAAGTCTGCTACCTCACTATTCCAATATCCAGTTTTCTTCTAAGGTAAGGGGTATTATTCTTTCAATACTCGTAAGGGTTGTTATTCCATTCTTTATTATTATGTTGGAATAATCTGTCCATGCGAAGTACCGCATACATGGTAAAATTCTTCTGTTATTCCATTCTTTATTATTTTGTTGGGAATAACCTGTTTGTGCGGTCTATCGCATGCCTGGTGAATTCTGTTGTTATTCCATTCTTTATTATTCTGTTGGAACATCCTGTCTGTGCGGATTACGCATGACCTGGTTCCATTCTTTATTATTCTGTTGGAACATCCTGTCTGTGCGGATTACGTATGACCTAGTTTCCACTTTATTATTCTGTTGTGAATAACCTGTCTGTGCGGTTTATCTCATGCCTGGTGAATTCTGTTGTTATTTCATTCTTTATTATTCTATTGGAACATCTTGTCTGTGCAGATTACACATTACCTGGTTCCATTCTTTATTATTCTGTTGGAACATCATGTCTGTGCAGATTACGCATGACCTGGTTTCGTTCTTTATTATTCTGTTGGAATATCCTGTCTGTGCGGATTACGCATGACCTGGTTACATTCTTTATTATTCTGTTGGGAATAACCTGTTTATGCAGTCTATCGCATGCCTGGTGAATTCTTTTGTTATTCCATTCTTTATTATTCTGTGGGAATAACCTGCATATGTGGATTACCGCATGCATGGTGAATGATCCTTCGTATTCATTCCTTATTAAATTATGGAAATGATTTGTCTACGTGGATTACCGCATGGCGGGCAAAAATTCATTTGCAGTTTCATATATTCTATTATACTCAGTTGGTTAAAGTTTTGGCTTCTATACTCCATGAAATTAGTAGAATATCCTGGATATTTTCGCTTCATCCAGTATCTTTTCATAGAAATATTCTTCTGAGCATTCTTGAATTTTACTCCACAAAGCAGTATCATGTTGACAATTTAGACATAATTGATTTTAGGATTAATTAACTTATAAATCTTTAAAATTTATTCTTGAACTTGTTTTATTGAATTATTATGTCATTGTCATCATCCTCATGCTTATATTGTGATGAAAGTCATCTTTGGCTTACGTGCATAGATGAACTTTGTATGATTATGACCAGTGATCAATCGGTATAATCATGACCTGTAATGTTATGATGTGGTAAAAGTCCTCAGTGGCCTGTAGTGCATTGATGGACAGTTTTTGGTATAATTATGACCACGGATTATTCGGTATAGTCATGACCATTGATGATTTAATGAATATCCTTGGCCCGTAGTGCAGGGTTGATTCGATGATGTGGTTTATTTATTAAGCTGAGTCTCAGCGATAAAAATTGATGAAAACATTTTTAAATCATAGAAGATAGTAGATATCATGCTCTACTTGACTCTTCTAATGGATTGCTTATTCCGCTGCAGTGAAACTTGATGTCTATTGTATTTTATCAGTTTAACATTATTGAAGGCTAATGATAATTTATCTTGCATTATCTTAGCCATAATATTTCTTACTGGGCAAGTTGAGCTCACCCTTTTGCTTTCATTGTTCTCTTCAGGAAATGAGAACGTAGCCGGGACTAGTCAGAGAACGGAGTGATGGTCCGAGATGGTGTTATAGTAGTCCTAATTATTCTATAAAATAGTGTGACAAAAAATGTAATGAGGACTCTATTTGAGAGTGGATATTGTCTAGAAGGCAATATTCCTATTTAAACTCTCAGCTATGTTTTGTCATATTTTACACGACTGTTGTATAATTAAGTTGTATTTGATTTATGTACCACATATCTGGCGACCCAAGATGGGTGATGTATACCTGTTTTGGGGGTGTCACATTATAACCTTAGAGCAAATATTCAGTTCATAATTATTGAACAAAAATACAAGTAGCAATAAGGACACATTTATGGATTACAAAATTAAAGACAATAAATAGATAAGAAGAAACTCTGTCAAAGCCCTTCAATCTCTAAGCATTTTGCTCAAATCAACCTTTCCAATTCGTGACGCTCACTGCTCGTGCCGCTCCAAGGAAATCCAGACTTCTCCCTAATCTATATTTACAGACATCAACTAGAAGAAAGGAAGAGAAATTACAGAAGAAATACTATCCTAAGCTAAACTAACTAAAATATATGATATAGGATGTCTCATATCTTATGCAAAGGCTTCAGTGCCTTATATACGCCTCTTTTCTTCAAGCTATGGCAAAAAAGCATTTGTCTCTGGCTGGACACCGGAGGTGGCGCCGCGACACGGGCCACTACGCTGTAGTTGGCGCTACGGCGCCATGTCATAAATGAAGAGACCGGAGCTCACGATGCAGCGTGAGCCAAAGAAGCATCAATGGCGCCGCGGCGTGAAGGTGACATCAGCAGGGACAAGGAGGTGGCGCTGCGGCGCGAGCATAAGACTTAGCTTTGGCGACGCGGCGTGGGTATGTGTAAATTAACCGTTTTATCCCTGAAAGCATGGAAAAGACCTAGAAAGCCCTGCATTTCATCAGTTAAGTGCAATAACACTATAATCATACAAAACTATAATAAAACTACGAATTCAGGCAATTATTTAAGTCATAAAGTATCTGAATCGCGGATATAAATTCCACTCATCAATACCGTGGAAGAGTTATCCGCTATGAAGCAGCCCCTAATAATTATCAGGAACAATCGCCAAATAATGCGATCCCTTAATCTCATATCATCGGGTATGGGCTCACTCAATAGCCCACTCATAGCATCTCTACGCCAAAGGACTGTGATTGATTTGCCCCGACCTTGGCGCCTCAAATGAGAACTCCTAGCAAGGATCTAACGGCAGTCGGGGTAATATGAAAGTAGTATGCACACAAGCCAATCATGTTTGATGATAAAGAATATACTTTGTAACAATCTTATTCATTTATTAATAAAAAGTATTAATTTATTAAAGGCTTTTAATTATCTACATGATGTTGTTTTATAATATGTGATAAACCCATAGTTTTAAGCAATGCTTTTAGAATGATGATGATGATCATTCTAATGAGATCTAAATTCTAAAAAAGCTTAAAACTAAAATAGTTCCCAATTGTTGGATTACTAAATTGGGGATTAGTGAATCCGAATAGATTAGTACATACGTTGCTTGCTCATTGGATGAGGATGATTGATCTCATGATCATTTGTGTGGAGACACTAAAGCAAGTATACAGGTGCTTATTAGAGAATAAGTTCACTGAACGTGGCTCGCTAAGGAATACCTAATAGAGTTTTACTTGCCTGTCAATAGAAATTCCTGTAGTGATAGTAGTACAAGTGATCCTTGGACTTGAGATCATCATAGTATCTCGTGTATGATGAGTTATACTTTGACTTATTTCTTAAGACCCTTAGGGTATATCAAAGGGTATGCTTGGGTATAATAAGTTTTACATGGAGATAATGTATGGTCAATAAAGAATCTACCGCTTCTAGTAGAAGAAGAGAAATGTCCTATGTGATTCGATAAATAACAACCTAGTAGTCCTTGGCTAAGGCAGAATGAAATTAGAAAGGAGTTTCTAATTTGCATTATTTGAAGTTGTACATTTAAGAGTCAAAATACATATAATTAAATAAAATAAGACTTGACAAAGTAATTCCATATCTTATATTTAATTGGGACATCAGATGGTCGAAGGATTGAATTATGCAGAACTATTTACTCAAAGGTTCTTTTATGATTAATGTTGAAATCTATATTATTATCGAAGAAAAGTCGTTGATCGTTGGGGAGGCTTATCCCTATTGTAGAATAAATATTATTTATTTGAATAAATTAATAGTTTAATTTATTTATTTAAATAAAATTAGAATTATTCTAATTGATTTATTCACAACCTGGTTTAATATGGAGAACCTAAAGGGTCACACTATAAAAGAAAGAATAATTATTTAAGAAGTTAATGGCATAATCGTAATAATATGTTAAGTGTATTTAATTTAATCTATGGTGATAGAATAAATTAAATAGCTTAATATTTATTATTTAATATTTTAGAAATATTAAATATATAAATTAATAAGAGGAGTCTTATTAATATTATTACAATTATTATTATTTTAATTTATAAAGGAGTTTGGGAATTAATTTAATAAAAATACTCTCATTTATTTTTGAATAAGATTAGGAGGCTAATTAATTAAAAGAGTTTAATTAATTATCCCTAATAAGATTAGGGTGCTTAATTAATTAAGGGAATTTAATTAATTAAATAATACCCTATTTTCTAATTAGATTATAACGGTTAACTGATATCTTTATAAGTGAAGTCTTATATCAAAAATCTATAGACGTGATTCCAATTGTTGGAGAGTACGCTCTTTTTCTATGAGAGATAGAAAAAACTAGGGTTTAACCAACCACCCATCTTCTTGAATCTTTCTTCTTCCTTGGTGGATCACCTCTAGAGGCCAAACACTTGGGTGGCTAACATTGATCAAAGGAATGAATCAACCCCGGTGGATTCAAGTTGAACGCGAAAAGGATTGGAGGTGAACTTGTACCTGAGGAAGCTCGAATCTTCAAGGGTATAATTCTTGTTCTTTATCTTTTCGTTTAATTAATAATTGTGCATAAAGGATGATCCGGGTATATGGTTTGTAAAATTTTAAAACTCTGATTTTTTTACGTTTTCGCTTATTTTGTGCAATTTGATTGCGTTCATGAATATTACAAACCTAAGAGTGGCATCAGAGCCAAACCACCAGTACAAAGTACTAAATAGACAACGCTTAAAAGACATTATTTTTTATAAAAACGTTGTGGTATTTTTTTCCACAACATTTTTAAACAAAACGTTGTAGATATATATGCAAAAACGTTATCTATTTAAAAGGGCATTTTTTTGATTTTAACTAGATAACGTTTTTTTGGAAAACGTTGTCTATATGTAAAAACACGGACCTTAAATGTTTATTAATTTAAAAGTTTTCTTTTCTTTTTTACTATTTCATTCGTGTTTTCTCGCTCTATTAGCCCTTGCCTCTCTTCCTCCTTTCTCATCCCTCCATCCTGTCTCACAAATCCCTCCAGCTTTCCAGATTCAAATGGAAACATAAGATCAACAACCAGATCTAAGACCTTCTTTCTCCCTCTATACACGATTCTCTCATTTTTAAATAGTTTGTTATGTAAGTTTATAGATACGGATGTATATGTATTTATGTATGCTAGGGCTTTTTTATTACGATTCTACGAGGGAGGGAGCATGCAAATGGAGAGAGAATGGAGAAACAATGGAGGAATCGGGGTCGGAAATAATTGATTTTCATCCATGTTTGACTCACCATCATCGTCAAGCTTTTTTTTGATTTCTTCTCCGTGCGTCTGATTATTCTTCCTCATCTTCGTGTTCGCTTTTATCCGGTGGCGCTAGTGTGTCTGATGAGGACATGACATGCGTGGATTCAAACAAGATTAAAGGGACGTGGGGATCAAGCAAGGCTAGAACAAAGAGGTTCAAACAAAGTCTCGATGGATTGATCCAAGATGTTTGAAATGGGCTAACGTAAGAAAATCCAAAGAGGAGGCAAAAAGAACATGAGACATTAATTTGGGTCAATTTAATACAAGCTCAATTTTAATCTTCTTAACAAAGTCAACATATTTACTTACAAAGGAGTATTATGGAAAATCCACGCAGTGAAGGATTTTATTTGGATTCTTAATTTTAAATTCTATTGTAATTAGGATTTCTTTTTAATTAGAATTCCTTTTCCAAATTGACTTCTATTTTCTTATAGAATTAGGGTTATAGTTTATAAATTTCTATTAGGATTTGGATTGTTTTGAGTAGTATAAATAGAGGTGCAAGTTGATGTAATATGACACATTATCATTATTTATTATTCAATATATTTGTGAGGTTATTCTCTACTTTTGGTTCTTTGAAGAATTCCTAAGTATTTTTCTTAGTTATTTCTTTGAGATTCAATTTGACTTATCATACAACAATTCATAGTTGTGTGTGGCGTCTTCTACCGCATCAATCGTCGATTGTGCGAGATTACCGCTTCAATATAAGCGAGGGGTCAAGGCGTCGTTGGTGTCCATTCAACGCAGATTCTGAACGCGAGCAATTGTACCAAGATTACCGTCTACATATAAAGCGAGGGGTTAAGGTGTTGCAAGCAATTCACCCAACAATTTGTCTTAGAAAGCGATCGGGCGACGACCACCTCACGCAAGCGTGCCGTGGAGTCTATCATTTGGTATCAAAGCTAAGCCTTTCTAGCAATTTACTTATCTTTAATTTTTTTGTCGAAATATATATTGCAAAAAAAAAAAAAAAAAAAAAAAAAAAAATTCATATTCTATTGTGCTTAACCCAATTTTAGCACACCATCAAATCATCAAATTCTAACCAAGAGTTCATACTGGTTCCATCATCATCAATTCTCGAAGCAGAGCTACAATTTACTGAGTCCGGAGCCTACAAGAGGAGTACAAGACAATCGATCGTTGATTTTGTGGTGATACGATAACTACACCATCTATATTTTTTTTCGTGACAAGTAATTTGAATTGATTAGTAAAACCAAGAATTTTGCTAGGGAATTCAATAAGAACCTATTAGAGAGAATATTTGAGGTAAAAGGCTTAGTGGTGAGATTAATCGAGGGTAAAAGCCAATTATTGAGAGTATACACGAGTGGACCATTGATTCGAAAGCGAAACACGTAAGGGAGTGGTGAGGAAGCTGTTTTCTACTAACCCTTATTTTGCGGGGAAATATGTCTAGCTCAAAGGATAAAGGAACTCATGAGGAACAACCTTGACACCGAATTGAAATTCCGGATGGAAGCAATGCATAAAGAATGGGATCGGAGATTGAGAAAGACTATAGAGCAAATGCAAGAACAATTAGAAGAGATGAGGGTGTCTATGGTGAGCTATCCCAAAACACTCTTGGGATGCAAAACAAGACGAGACCGACACAACAAAGCGACGCGAAGAAAGGAAGACCCTTACGGTGAGGGCGGTGAGTGCGGCGGAAGATCGTGAATCTAATTTTCGACATCAAAGACACGGAGGTGCTAGGGAAAGAAGAGGTCGAGACGAGAGAAGATGACAATTTGGATAGCATAAAATGAAGATTCCGACTTTCCAAGGCACGGGTGATCCCGAGGCTTATTTAGATTGGGTAACCAAGATGGAGCGAATCTTTGGTATCACAACTATTCGGACCTCAAAAAAGTCAAACGGCCATTACGGAATTTTCGGATATGCATTGATATGGTGGGATCGGTTGATGACTAATCGGAGAAGGTGTGACGAGCTACCGATTACAACTTGGGCGAGATGAAAGCGATAATGAAAAAAGAGGTTTGTACCAACATACTATCAACGGGAGATCATTCGTAATTTACAAACTCTTAAACAGGAAGTCGGAGTGTGGATGAATATTACAAGGAGATGGAGATGTTGAAGGATCGGGCTAACTTGATTGAGGACAATGAAACATCGATGGCTAGGTTCTCGGCAGGATTGAACTGGGAGATTGCAGACTTGGTTGAACGACAACATTATTTAGAGTTGGAGGGGCTGGTCCATATGGCTACTAAGATAGAGAAACAACTCAAGAGGCGAGTAGGACAACGAGGACAATCTAATGCTAGTTCATCATGGAGACCCAATTTGGCAAAGCGAGAGGAAAAGACAGTTGCGTTCAAGCCAAAGGTGGAACCCAAGCAAGGATCAACTAGCCGAGAAACTCAAGGTAAAACCGAACAACCTTTTTTGGTCGTAATCGAGATATTGTATGTTTTAAGTGTCAAGGCGGGGGACATATTTCTAGCCAATGTCCAAATCGAGAGGAAAATGTTGTTACTTGACAATGGAGATGTGGAGACCAGGGGAAGATAGCGACACCGATTCTATGCCACCATTAGAGGAGATAGGTGAGGATGCAATACATGGTGAAATTCTGGTTACAAGAAGAGCACTTAGTACATTGAGTTAAGGAGGAGAAGCGGTGAGCAATGGGAAAATCTATTTCATACTCGATGTCTTGTGAATAGGAAAATTTGTTGCGTAGTTATAGATGGAGGCAGCTGTACAAATGTGGCAAGCACTACGATGGTGGAGAAATTGGGGTTACCTACTACCAAACATCCATGGTAGTATTGTTTTAAAGTGGCTCAATGATAATGCTGAGACATTAAAGTAACCAAACAGTGTTAGTTCCATTTGCTATTGGTCGGTATATTGATGAGGTATTGTGTGATGTGGTTCCCATACAGAGGGGACATATATTGTTGGGTAGACCATGGCGGTTTGATAGGAGGGTTCAACATGACGGGTTTACCAAGCGTATATTCATTCGTTCACGACAAGAAGAAGATCTCTTTCGTCCTTTGTCACCACAACAAGTACATGAAGATCAAATTCATTTGCTTGGAAAAATTATGTACAAAGAAAAGAGAGTGAAGAAAAGAAAATCAAGAAGAAAAAAAAAAAAAAAAAGAAAGAGAGAAAAGAAAGAAGAGAAAAAACAAATATCTTGGCAAAAAGAGTGATGTGAGAAGAGCTTTGATTTCTAAAACACTTTATGATTTTACTTGGTATAAAGAGGCGCTTTTGACTACTAACGCTAATGATTCTTTGCCTAGTGTTGTTTCATCTCTCTTTGAGAATTCAAAGATGTATTTCGAGGAGCTTCCTCATGGACTACCACCTATTCGGGAATTGAGCATTAAATTGATTTTGTTCGGTCGGACGATTCCAAACCGTCCAAATTTTATCGGAGTAATCCAGGAAGCGAAGGAGTTACAAAGGCAAGTTGACGGTGATGATGGAGAAAGGATTCGTGAGAGAAAGTATGAGCCCATGTATGCGATTCCGGTGATCCTAGTCTTGCGAAAAAGGATGGAAAATGGAGGATGTGCATCGATTGTCGAGCGGTAAATAACATTACGGTAAAATATCGACATCCCATTCCTCGTTTAGATGACATGTTAGATGAATTACATGGGTCTTGCATATTTTCAAAAATTAATTTAAAAAGTGGTTATCATCAAATTAGAATGCAAGAGGGTGATGAATGGAAAACAGCATTTAAAACTAAATACGGTCTTTATGAATGGTTAGTATTACCTTTTGGTTTAACTAATGCACCGAGCACTTTCATGAGATTAATGAACCATGTTTTGCGTCCATTCATTGGAAAATTTGTCGTAGTTTATTTTAATGATATCTTGATTTATAGCAAAAAACTTGAAGATCATGCATTGCATTTTAAAAAATGCATTTTAGATGTACTTAGGAAAGAAAAGTTATTTGCTAACATGGAGAAATGCACGTTTTGTTAGGATAGAATTGTTTTTCTTGGCTTTGTTGTGAGTTCACAGGAGTCCAAGTTGATGAGGAGAAAACGTGCGATCCGGGATTGGCGAGTCCAACCAATGTGAGTCAATCTGAAGCTTTCATGGACTCGCAAGTTTCTACCGACACTTTGTTCGGAATTTTAGTGAAATTACTGACACCATTGACCGAGGTCATCAAGAAAAGTGTGGGCTTCAAGTGGGGTGATGAGCAGGAAAAAGCATTTAATTTGATTAAGGATAAATTGACAAATGCTCCTTTACTTATTTTGCCTAACTTTGCTAAAACTTTTGAGATTGAGTGTGATGCTTGGGTTTAGGGATTGGAGTACGTGTTGATGCAAGAAGGAAAACCCGATTGGCGTATTTTAGCGAAAAAGTTGAGTGGGGCGACTTTGAACTATCCTACATATGACAAAGAGATGTACGCTTTGGTTAGAGCCTTGGAGACATGGCAACATTACTTGTGGCCTAAGGAGTTTGTGATCCACACCGATCATGAATCATTGAAATATTTGAAGGTCAACACAAGTTGAACAAAAGACATGCACGATGGATGGAATTTATCGAGACATTTCCATATGTTATTCGATATAAGCAAGGTAAGGAGAGCGTCGTTTGCGAGATGCTTTGTCTCGCAGGTATGTTTTGTTAAATACTCTTGATCTGAAATTGCTTGGGTTTGAGCGAATTAAAGAGTTATATGATAATGACCTTGATTTCGGTGAAGAGTTTAAAACTTGTGAAAAGAATGTTGTGGGTAAATACTTTAGAGTTGATGGATTCTTGTTTCGAGAAAATAAACTATGTATTCCTGCATGTTCTTTGCGTGAGTTGTTGGTTAGGGAATCACATGGGGGCGGTTTAATGGGACATTTTGGTGTTGATAAAACTTTTGCTTTGTTTTAAAAGAACATTTTTATTGGCCTCATATGAAAAGGGATGTAGAAAGAATATGTGATAGATGTATTACTTGTCGCCAAGCTAAATCTAAGTGTTCAACCCCATGGATTGTATACGCCATTGCTTATTCTAATGAACCTTGGATTGATCTTTCTATGGACTTTGTGTTGGGTTTACCTAGGTCTAAGCATGGTTATGATTCGATATTTGTGGTCGTGGATAGATTTTTCAAAATGGCACATTTTATTCCATGTCATAAAAGCCCGATGATCATCTCATATTCTTTGATTTGTTCTTTAGGGAGATTGTGCGTTTGCATGGTATGCCTAAAACTATTGTTTCGATAGAGATACAAAGTTCTTAAGTTATTTTGGAAGACCTTGTGGGGTAAATTGGGTACTAAATTGTTATTTTCTACTACTTGTCATCCACAAACCGAATTGGCCAAATGAAGTAGTAAATTGGACTTTATTTCGGCATTATTACGGGCTATCATTAAAAAGAATATCAAGCAATGGGAAGAATGTTTACCACATGTTGAGTTTGCATATATAACCGATTCATTCATTCTCGCTACTAATTTTTCTCCATTTGAAATTGTATATGGTTTTAATCCTTTGACACCGTTGGATTTATCACCGTTATTACTTTTCGAATATACTAACATGGATGGAGCGAAAAAGGGTGATCTTGTTAATGATTCATGAAAGAGCCAAAGCTAAACATTGAGCGGAGAAGCGGAACAATACATTAAGCACGCGAACAAGGGGGCGACATCAAGTGATCTTTGAGCAGGGGATTGGGTGTGGTTACATATGCGGAAGGAAAGATTCCCCGTTCAAAGACGTTCGAAATTGCTTCCGAGGGGAGATGGTCCATTTCAAGTTCTCGAGCGTATCAATGACAATGCCTATAAATTGGATTTGCCAGGTGAGTATAATGTTAGTGCTACATTTAACGTTACTGATCTAAGTCCGTTTGATGTAGGTGACGATTTGAGGACAAATCCTTTTAAAGAGGAGAGGAATGATGAGGACATGACATGCGTGGATTCAAACAAGATTAAAGTGACGTGGGGATCAAGCAAGGCTAGAACAAAGAGGTTCAAACAAAGTCTCGATGGATTGATCCAAGATGTTTGAAATTTGAAGCTAACGTAAGAAAATCCAAAGAGGAGGCAAAAGAACATGAGACATTAATTTGGGTCAATTTAATACAAGCCCAATTTTAATCTTCTTAACAAAGTCAACATATTTACTTTACAAAGGAGTATTATGGAAATCCCGCTTGAGTGAAGGATTTTATTTGGATTCTTAATTTTAAATTCTATTGTAATTAGGATTTCTTTTTAATTAGAATTCCTTTTCCAAATTGACTTCTATTTTCTTATAGAATTAGGGTTATAGTTTATAAATTTCTATTAGGATTTGGATTGTTTTGAGTAGTATAAATAGAGGTGCAAGTTGATGTAATATGACACATTATCATTATTTATTATTCAATATATTTGTGAGGTTATTCTCTACTTTTGGTTCTTTGAAGAATTTCTAAGTATTTTTCAGTAGTTATTTCTTTGAGATTCAATTTGACTTATCATACAACAATTCATAGTTGTGTGTGGCGTCTTCTACCGCATTAATCGTCGATTGTCTTGAGATTACCGCTTCAATATAAGCGAGGGTCAAGGTGTCGTTGGTGTCCATTCAACGCAGAATTTTAACGCGAGCAATTGTACCAAAATTACCGTCTACATATAGGCGAGGGTTAAGGTGTTGCAAGCAATTCACCCAACAAGCTGTGCTTTAAAGCGATCGGGCGACGACCACCTCACATAAGCGTCTTAGTGGAGTCTATCAGTGTCTGTCGGCGTTGGTGTCGGTGGTTCAAATTACATTGAATACCATGTCTCCCAATTTTGTGATAAGATTATTGATTTGTTCTCAAATGAGAAACCCAAGCCAAAGGATTGGAGGTATTATTGCTCTTTGTATGACATCTCTCATTCATCTTTTTGATAGTAGTCTTTAATAAGTGCTTTGGGTTTCTTTTTCTAAAATCTACTGCTTCTAGCCTTGTGAGATCCTATTAAAATAATTCCGTAATTTATTGTCTAAAAGAACAAAATTTGCTGATGATACCGTTTAATCATATAGTTGTTTAGCTGGTTGATCATATTTTTTTTTGTTACGTGTGATGATTTTTTAAGGTACTATTGAGATTGAAGTTTTGGGGTAAAATTGGTTTGAATTATGTGATAGTGTGATACATATGCTTATATGTTTTGGGGTAAAATTGGTTTCTAGGATCTGTTTTTGACTTGTTGCTACAATTTTTTCCGTGTTTATCTTTATAATGTGAAGTTGTTCCAGCACTCATTTGCTAGCTGAAAAAGGAACCTTATTTATTTATTTCTTTATTTATTATTAGTACTATTATTTGTGGGTGGGGGTTGGTTTTTTATTTGTAGGCAAGGAAGTTTAGGTCTCTCTGCTTCTATTTTTCTAATAATGTTGGCATTGTGTTAGAATCAGGTTATATTGTATATTACAGTATGATCCGTTGTTTCATTTCATGAATAATATTCTCTTTTGATCATTCTAGATGCCAAAGATGGTCTACCGTGAACTTATCCAAAGTTCTGGTACGCTTTTCTCAGCAGTGAGGCATGGTGTCAGCAGACAATTGTTCGAGAAACGTTTTAACATTTTTTCCACTGAAAATGTTTTTCGATCCATGCTCAAACAAGAGAAGAGTTCAGATGGGTCCTTTGCTAAAAGTGAGACATTTGGATTTTCTCAATTCATTGATTTATCACCAGTAGAGTTGGCATTTTTGGTATCTGGGTCTATTATGGAGAGAGTATTGTTTTCTATAATGAGATGGGACCGGAAATATCTAGATGGAATGTTAGACTTGTTTATGGAAGCTGAAAGTGATGATTCTATTTGCAGTCAACTCGGGAGGGAGAAAGTAAGGGCAGTCACACGAATGTTACTTCTCCCATCAAAGTTAGAAACAACCTTATTTAGAAGGAGACATGCAACTTGTCCCAGGGATGTGCCTTATGAAGCTTTAGTATTGTCGCATCAGGATAGGCTTTCATCTAACATCAGACTTCTTCATTTTGCATATTCTTTCATTCCAACAACAAGAGCTTTGCCTGTAAGTTTTTCCTTGGTTAATTTTTTTAGTGTTTCTTCTTATATATTAATAAAGAAAAACTAATATTGACCTCTTTCTGTACATGGTTTCTGTTCTGCTTGGTAGATCAATGGTCACTGCGCAGATAGAAATTTTGCTTATGATGTGCTTGAAGAATTACATCACCCCTGGTTTAAGAGGTTGTTAATTGGGTTTGCACGAACGTCAGACTATAGTGGCCCTAGGAAACCAACTGGTCCTCACCATTTGATACAAGAAATTGACTCTAAACTACCTGTTTCACAACCTGCTCTTCAACTCACTCATGAAATTTTTGGGTCATGTCCATCCATGCGAAGTTTTGATCCTGCAAAGATACTCACGATATAACATCTCTTCACTTGGTTTCTCTTTTATAATTCGGTGGATTTACAAATCATGTGCATCTTTAAAAGTTTGCTCAGGTTATGTTTTCATAATATGCTCTCTTAGGACTCTGGAAAGCTTCAAACTCTTGATATACTATTGAAACGCTTGCGGGCAGGAAATCATCGTGTGCTTCTGTTTGCACAAATGACAAAGATGTTGAATATCCTTGAGGTATTTCAAACTCCTTTTAGTTTTTTCTTGACAGCCCAAAGTTTGCATGCGTAGTTTCTTATATCATCTGCAAGTAATCTGGAGCAGTCTCTCTTACACATATCTTGCAATAGATTTGGAAACTGCATTTAGAGGGTTGGTGTCACTTGGCTACTAATACAGTTGTGGTTATTTTTAGTCAGTGTCATTCATGTAATTTTTAGGAAATTAGGATAGCTTCTTTTGTAAACTAGATTAGCATTTATTTTCTTCACATATTATCACTTAAAGGACATGTTTAATGTTATATAGAAAATTTGTTCTCTCTCTACAGCATCTAGTTCTTCCTTAGATTCTGCTTATCACATCTCACTGTCTCCCTGAATTTCTCTTCCAAGCTGCCTTAAACATCTTTACACCTATGTATTCTATCTAATTATAGCACAGAATCATATAGCAACTTGAGGTTGTGGCGGTGTGACGTGTGATTTTCTTTTTCTCCTGTTTGGTTGACAAACTATTGGATTTGAAGTCTCATCATTTGTTCAGGGTGACTTCAATTTTAGAAAGCTCTTGTTTGTATCAGAGGCCTGTATTAGAGGCTTGAAATTGTTGAAGGATGTGAATCTTCTAAATTTCTTTGTATTTAAATAAATTTTCATGTGGAACTGACCTGTTGAGGCATATGAAGTTGCGTACTGTTCTGCAGGAGTGTATTTTTGATCAAGAGTTTCGAAAGTCCCCTCTTGTTTATCAGGTATGTCTTGGTTGTTATGGGACTGCTTGGGAAACTATATACAGAGATTCTGTAGTGGATGTTGTATACAATTAAATAAACAAAACAAAACCATATTTCTGGTTCATATTTCTTCATGGACATCTATCTTGCTACTGTTCTTTATGCAATGTTTGAATTTGTTAGCAATCAATATCCATATTTGGATATTGATTGCTAACAAATTCAAAAGACCATAAACTCAGGGCAAAGCCAAGAAGGTTGTCCAGGCGCAGACACTTTGGTTTGAAGTTCTGAAGTCCCAGATAGAAACTGGTACCCCTTATATGTTGTTCAAGCTGATTTTAAATGCAACTATCTAATAATTATGGTCTACTATTATTTGTTTGTATTGTGATTTTGTCCCTCTCTTATCCTCATATTTTATTTCCTTATAGGATACCTGCAATAGAAAGAGCAACCAACAAAATCTAGGAATCATTTGCAAGTTCAGTCTCATTGTCTTTGAAAGAAATTTAGTTTCACTTGTATTTTTTATTTCATGTTGTTTCATAATCAATGCTTGAGATATTTGAAACTGTAAACGAATGATATTATTAGGATGTATTTTGAATGGTTAATACATTTTGGTTTAAAATTTAAATGAGAATTTAGACCTTTTTATATATATATATCATAAGATTAAGATATATTAAGGTGCATTGGTAATATAGGTGAACTATAATTTTTTTTATTTTTTTTTCTTTATCTACAACATTTTAAAAATGTTGTATAAATTGGTTAAAAACGTTGTTTGATATACTAAACAACAACGTTTTTATCCAAAAAATGTTGTATTGTGCTTAACTACAACGTTTTAAAAACGTTGTGTAAGGGTGTCAAATAGACAACACCCTTAACCACAACGTTTTTCTGACTAAAACCACAACGTTTTTTTCGCGTTGTTTATTTATTGTTTTGTAGTGGTGAACCTTTATGCGAATTATTAATTGTTCAGATTTGATATATATGTTGATATGTGTTTAAACAATTTAATTGGGCATAATTTATTGTATAAAATTTATTTTAAAAAAAAATCATTCGCGAATTGAATTTCATAAATTTCGTGTGGATGATTATTTGATTATTTCAAATGTTAAGGAGGATTCACACTTAATTAATATATATATATATATATATATATATATATATATATATATATATATTCTTAACAAGTAATCATGCTTCTGTTAACATATATTAATGTTGCAGTACATATATGTTGCATAACTACGTTAATATATATTATATAAAATATATTTATATTAATGTAGTATGTAAACATACTGATTATATTATATATATATATATATATATATAATGTTCTTAATTATTTTATAATTAAAATAAAAAGTTTATTTTAATTTTGAAATAAAAGTTTTATTTTTAATTTTAAAATTGGATTTCATGCTAACTAATTAGAGTTGAAATTGAATTCCATGATAACTAATTGGAGTTGAAATTAGATTTCATGTTTCCTTAAATAAAGGAGTTTATTTAGATATGAAATAAAGTTTCATATTATTCAAAATAAAAGAGTTTATTTGTGAATAGGAAAGTGAATCTGTGTTTCCTTAAATAAAGGAGTTTATTTAGATATGGAATGAGATTTCATATTATTCAAAATAAAGGAGTTTATTTGTGAATAGGAAAGAGAATACGTGTTTCCTTTAATAAAGGAGTTTTTTTTTTACTTAGAATTGGATTCCATAATTAATTAAAATAAATTAGTTTATTTTGATTAAAGATTTTGATTAAAATAAAATAGTTTATTTTATTCAAAATTGGATAAATTAAAATAAAAGAGGTTTATTTTTATTTAAATTTGGATCAAAATAAAAGAGTTTATTTTTATTCAAAATTAGATTTTATGCTAACTAAATTTGTCCATTAAATGATATCAATATATATATATATATATATATATATATATATATTGAATGTTTACTATTCATGAGATGAATGTTATTTATTGATACATATATAGATGTGTATGATAATAAATGAGATTGATTATGGACTATTGACCAATGTGATTAGATTTTATTTTAGTTGGATGCATGAATGTATGAGTTTTATTAAATGGGGTCTGCGTACCTCATCTTCTCTAATTTTTTCTTAATGTAAATTCTAACTCCCTCCTATGTAGTTTCTCTTGACTGTTGATCAAGGTTTCTATTTATTTTAAATAGTTTTGTAATAGAAATAGTTAGAATTAATTTTGAAGAATTGGAGATCAAGGAACAAGGTGCGCTTGAAGACCCGTTTGTAATGGAGCCCGGGTTTAAATGTAATAGTTATATTTAAATATTAATTCTTGCACCCCTAGGGTTTGACCTTTTGGTTCACTTGGTGGCTATAGTAAACCAAACTAGAATAAAGTCCATAATCAATCCAGGTAGAATATAGTATTCTATATGTGTATGCTTATACTATATATATATATATATATATATATATATATATTGTGCAAACATGCTTCGCATGTTAATTAATATGACGCTTATTTTATATATATATATATATATATATATATGTGTGTGTGTGTGTGTGTGTGTGTGTTTGTGTGCATGCGCGCTAAACAAGATGAGACAAATTAATAACAAACCCCTCAAATATTTTATATTAAGTTGTAACGTTCAAAACTATTTGGAATATCGAACGTCGCCTTCTAGCATGATAGAAACAATAGAGTATTTAATATTTAATATGAGTTTGTTATGCACACACAAGGCAAGTATTAAATATTTAAGATGTTATTTTTATTACATATGATGTTTATAAGGAATTGAACATTACTGCTTTGTTGTGCACACACAAGGGTTGTAGTTTTCTATTCACTTATATGGAAATGTTGGGTCTGACTTAACCTAAATCATTTTAGTTCGGATGTGCACACACTTGACCATTATGAGTTAAGAGGCAAAATACAAGGAGTTGCATAGTTGATGTAATTGACAAGAGTTGTCTACCTATTTATTTATATATAGTTTGTTGTGCACACACAAGGCTATATACATTTGAAATGAGATCCTTATTCTCACTAGCAAATCTTTAATTATATTTTGCCGAACTATATAAGTGATGGTAATATAGTTTGATGAAAATAGTGGGAGATACTAATTTAAAACAAGACCTAAATTATTTTGGTAATTAATAAAAGAATGTATGCTAAAATGTTGTTAAAAATAAATTCATTTACAGAATTTTACAATGTCTAAATTACTATCACTGCGTAGCATATTAGATGCTAAATTAACCGGACCGAATTAAATGGATTAGCTAAGGAATTTGAGAATAGTTCTCATGGTTGAAAAGCTATCTTATATCTTTAATACGCCTATCCCTGCAATGGTTGCAGACAATGCCTCTGAGGAAGAGATTGCTACTTTTAGAAAGTGACAAGATGATGCACAGTTGGCTCAATACATCATTCTCGCATCCATGAGTAACGTGCTTCAGCTTCATCATAAAACTATGGATGCTCCTATTGTATTCCTGCATATCAAGTAGTTGATGGTGAAAAAGTAGGACTGATAGATATCAAATATGTAAGGAGCTCTTTCGATCTAGAATGACCGATGACACTATAGTACAGATAAAAGTCCTTAACATTATCAATTTGATTGATCAATTAGGACAAGTTTTGTCATGGGTGGAGAGTTGAGCCAAGATTTGATCTTGCACTCACTCCCAGACTCCTTTCATAATTATTGTGAAATTTTCATATGAGCAAGCTAGATATCAGCCTCGCTGATTTGCTTAACATGTTGAAAAATATTGAGAGTCACTTTCCAACCAAGAAAGACCATGTCTTACTGGTAGGGGCCAAAGGATCTTCTAAAAAGAAGAACGATTCAAACAAGGTAAATAGAAAGGCAAAAACAAAGGATAATAAGAACAAAACTGATATAGATAGCAAAGGAGTTTGCTTCCACTTCAATAAGCCTGGACACTGAAAAAGAAACTACGAGAAGCATCTTGCAGAGGCTAACCAAAGAAGCTTAGTAAAGCTTCGGTTACAAATATAGTTTTGTTTATGATTGAAATAAATTTTTCTTTAAGTCAAGGTTCTACTTGGGTATTGGATACTGGCTATGGTTATCATAAATATAGATTTATGAAGGAACAGAGGAGAAGTAGAAAGCTAAACATAGGATAAGTAATCCTATGTCTGGTAAATTAAGCAAATATTGTTGTATTAGCCATAGAAACTTATAGTTTAGCACTGCCTATGGGAAAATCTATTAAGTCACTAAGTTTTTATTTTATTCCAGTTCTCATTGGAAACATTATTTCCATTTTATTGTTGGATAATGAAATCTGTGGTATTATAATTAAAAACAATTGTTGTTCTATTTATAATAATAATATTTTGTATAGAACTGAAATATCACTTAATGGATTTTGTGTACTTGACTTACATAAAAAAATTATTTTTCAAATTAAACAAAGTAGTATAAGAAAAGGAGATGACCATTCAAAGATTTTAATGTGTGTATTTGCTGAAATATAAGTGCGAATTATTTGAAAGGTTCAAAGAATTTAGAAGTAAAAAAATGGCAAAGTATTACGATTCTTTGATCTGATCAAGGAATAAATACTTGTGCAATAAGTTTCTAGATCATCTCAAATGTTTTTCTCATAATGGAAGCCTCCTAATAGGAAATAATTGATTGATGTATCTAAAAAAAAATCGTACCTTGTTGGATATGGTACAATCCATAATGATTTTATCGACATTCCAGTATCCTTTTGGGGCCATGCCCTAGAAAGGGTTGCATATCTACGAAAAAGGTAACCTCAAAATCCGACCCCAAGACTCCATAAAAGTTATGGATAGGGAGGATTCCTAATCTTAAGTATAGGGGTTGTCTAACTTATGTGAAAAGGTTTCAAAAGGATAAGCTTGGGACAAAATTTGACAAGTACAGATTTGTGGGATATCCTAAAGTAAGTTTAGGATATATGTTCTATAATCCTACTTAGTAAAAGGTGTTTGTTGCGAAACACGCTACCTTCTAAGATAAAGGTGTTTATCATTGAAGGGGCTAGTGGGAGGATAATAGAATCTTGATGAGTTCAAGAACCACAAAACACTATAAGTCAAATAAGAAGAACCTGTAGATAGACCTATTGTACCACAACCGAATTGTAAATCTGAAATAGTACCGAAGATACCTGGGAGGTATGGATTCATCATAGATGATGATGATGAGGTATACATCATAGAAAATGATGATCCGGAGTTATATACAATGAGGTAAGAGTTTTAGTGTGTACAAAAGGGTCAGTGGGAGCGTCGTGACATTCCTAATATTATATGTAGATATACTATGGATAAGGAATGACATACTAATGCTACAATCAATAAAGATAAGTTTGTCTAAACATTACTCCATGAATGATTTGGGAAGAGTATCTGAATTTGGATACAAATCTATATAGATAGATTCAAGAGGATGCTTGACTTAACCCAAGGAACGTATATTCATTTGATGTTAAAGTCGTTTAGCATAGCAGCTAAAGGTGTTTAGCATGGCAAACTCCAAGAGTTATCTCATGTTGATGAGCCATGGAGTGTATCTCTCTTAATAGTCCCCATAGACTCATAAAAGAGAAATCGCATGAGTAACAATCATGTATATAATGAAATATACAAGACCTGATGTTGATCAGTCATATTCTGGAGAAGTTCACTATGAGTCAGTGAAAAACATCTTAAAGTACCTAACCGGCACGAAGGATGTGATCATATTCATGGTGGGTCTAAATTAAAACTAGAGGGCTTAACATACTCAAGTTTTTTTTAGACAGACCAAGACGATAAAAAATCCACTTTAAGGTAAAGCGTTACCTTGAACGGTGGTGCAGTAAATTGAAAAAGTTTCAAACAACAAAGAGTTGCTAGTTTTGTGATAAAGACAAAGTATATAGCTATAAATGAAGCTACAAGTTGATTGTTTGGATGAAAAGTTTATTACAGAACTAAGAATAGTTCCTAAGTCTCATCTTGGATCTAAACATGTGTTGTGGCACATTCATTTGATTATAGGAATCATTGAAAGATGGGAAATCACTATAGAGATAGTGAACTCTCGAGAACAACATTACATATCCATTAACTAGAGCTTATCCAACAGAATGATAATCGTCACTTAGAGAAGAAGGGTATGAGATACCATGACTATTGACTTTAGTGCAAGTGGGAGATTGAAAGTAGTATGCATACAAGCCAATCATGTTTGATGATAAAGCATATACTTTGTAACAATCTCATTCATTTTTTAATAAAAACTATTAATTTATTAAAGGCTTTTAATTATCTACATGATGTTATTTTATAATATGTGATAAACCCATAGTTTTAAGCAATACTTTTAGAATAATGATGATGATCATTCTAATAAGATCTAAATTCTTAGAAAGCTTAAAACTAAAATAGTTCCCAATCGTTGGATTACTAAATTGGGGATTAGTGAATCCGGATAGATTGGTACATACGTTGCTTGCTCATTGGATGAGGATGATTGATCACATGATCATTTGTGTAGAGACACTAAAGCAAGTATATAGGTGCTTATTAGAGAATAAGTTCACTGAACGTGGCTCGCTAAGGAATACCTAATGGAGTTTTACTTGCCTATCAATAAGAATTCCTATAGTGATAGTAGTACAAGTGATCTTTGGACTTGAGATCATCATAATATCTCGTGTATGATGAATTATACTCTGACTTATTCCTTAAGACCCTTAGGGTATATCAAAGGGTATGCTTGGTTATAATAAGTTTTACATGGAGATAATATATGATCAATAAAGAATCTACCGCTTCTAGTAAAAGAAGAGAAATGTCTTATGTGATTCGATAAATAACAACCAAGTAGTCCTTGGCCAAGGCAGAATGAAATTAGAAAGGAGTTTCTAATTTGCATTATTTGGAGTTGTGCATTTAAGAGTCAAAATACATATAATTAAATAAAATAAGACTTGACAGTAATTTCATATCTTATATTTAATTGGGACATTGTATGGTGGAATGATTGAATTGTACGGTAACTATTTACTCAAAGGTTTTTTTATGACTAATGTTGAAATCTATATTATCTAAAAAGTCGTTGATCGCTAGGGAGGCTTATCCTTATTGTAGAATAAATATTATTTATTTAAATAAATTAATAGTTTAATTTATTTATTTAAATAAAATTAGAATTATTCTAATTGATTTATTCACAATCAGTTTAATATGGAGAACCTAAAGGGTCACACCATAAAAGGAAGAATAATTATTTAAGAAGTTAATGGCATAATCGTAATAATATGTTAAGTGTATTAAATTTAATCTATGGTGATAGAATAAATTAAATAGCTTAATATTTATTATTTAATATTTTAGAAATATTAAATATATAAATTAATAAGAGGAGTCTTATTAATATTATTACAATTATTATTATTTTAATTTCTAAAGGAGTTTAGGAATTAATTTAATAAAAGTACTCTCATTTATTTCTAATAAGATTAGGAGGCTAATTAATTAAAAGAGTTTAATTAATTATCCCTAATAAGATTAGGGAGCTTAATTAATTAAAGGAATTTAATTAATTAAATAATACCCTATTTTCTAATTAGATTAAAAGTATTAACTGATATCTTTATAAGAGAAATCGTATATCAGAAATCCATAGATGTGATTCCAAATGTTGGAGAGTACGCTCTTTTTCTATGAGAGATAGAAAAAACTAGAGTTTAGCCAACCACCCATCTTCTTGAATCTTTCTTCTTCCTTGGTGGATCACCTCTAGAGGCCAAACACTTGGGTGGCTAACATTAATCAAAGGAAGGAACCAAACCCGGTGGATTCAAGTTGAACACAAAAATGATTGGAGGTGAACTTGTACATGAGGATACTCGAATCTTCAAGGGTATGATTCTTGTTCTTTATCTTTTCGTTTAATTAATAATTGGGCATAAAGGATGATCCGGGTATATGGTTTGTAAAATTTTAAAACTCTAATTTTTTTACATTTTCGCTTATTTTGTGCAATTTGATTGCATTCATGAATATTACAAACCTAACATAATATCCACCGTACAAGGCACTGACGCCCCTCCAAACTCCATACTGGTGATAAATCGCCAATCCATCGGCGTCATCATCACCTCATAATCTAACAAATGGAGAGACTGAGTCTGGTGAAACCAGCACTCAAACAACGCCCTGAGATAACCCTAGGGACAACGATACATTTTCCATGATTGGTTTGTATCATACTGATGGTGTTGCTGAACTGTCATTACCCCTTCATCGGGGATGAATGTTTCTAAGGGTTTGAAATCCCCTGAAGGTGCGATGACAATTTGATCCGCAATTCCTTGACCTTTAATAGACTTTTGAGTCACGTAGATGATGTCAAATTGCTGCAGGATCAACTGCCATCTGGACAGTTGATAATTCAACATGGGTTGTGTGGCCATGGAGGTAATGCTGTAACCTCATGGAAGCCCATGCTAAAGCACAACAAGTTTTCTCAATGAGAGTGTACTTATGTTCACTGCGGCTAAATCTTTTGCTGAAGTAATAGATAGCTCGCTCTTGGCCTCTATCATCTTTCTGTCCCAGCATGCAGTCCATGGCATTGTCAGTGATTAACAGTTATATGAATAGGGGAACAGAATCCCTAGGAGTTACCAAAATAGGAGCTTTGACTAGCTGCTCTTTGATTGTAAGGAAGGCTTTCTAACACTCATCATTCCATTTCATGGATGATTTCTTCCTTAGTAACTTGAAGATAGGCTCACAGGTTGCTGTGAGTTGGGAGATGAATCGACTGATGAAGTTGATTCTTCCCAAAAATCCCTGTATTTCCTTCTCTGTTTGAGGAATGGGCATTTCCGTGATGGCCTGGATTTTAGTGGGATCTAGCTCAATCCCTTTGTGGCTGACTAGGAATCTTAGAAACTTGCCTGATTTCATTCTAAAGGCGCACTTAGCTGGATTCAACTTTAAGTTGTACTTACGCAACCTGTTGAAGAGCTTTCTGAGATGGTCTAGGTGGTCTTCCTCCCTTCGGGACTTGACAATGATGTCATCCACATAGATCTCTATCTCTTTGAGCATTAGATCATAGAAAAGAGCCATCATGGCTCGCTGGTAGGTAGCTCCAACATTGATGAGGCGGAATTACAACCGTCTGTAGCAAAAGGTTCCCTAAGGCGTGATGAATGCAGTTTTCTCACGATCCTCTTCAGCAACCATGATTTGATGGTACCCCGCAAAGCAATCAACAAAGGAGTACATATTATACTGCATTGTATTATCAATGAGTATGTGGATGAATGGCACGGGAAAGCTATCTTTCAGACATACTATATTCGGATCCCTGTAATCCACGCATACTCGCACCTTCTCTCCAAGTTTAGGCACAGGGACTGTGAGACCCCAGATTTTTACGAATAAAGATTTAAATTTCTCGAAATATTTTTTTTTATTATGGTGTGGATTTGAGATAATGTTATAGTTGTGGGTAGTATTTATAAATTTTGCAAAGTATGCAAGTTGTTATATTATATTCGATTTGTCGGAGAATATTCTTTGTACCGGAGAATATTCATACGATGACACAATCATTAGTGGACCCCACAACGAAATTATTGTCGGATTGAGAAAACGACAAAAATATTTTATAAAAAATAACGGCGGAAGTGTTACTGTTAAAACTGTTGAATTACCCGGTATTATTAAAAGTACGATGTCTACGCGTGGTTGCATAATAGCATTACCAGTATTGACTATTGATGCTTACGTTAGAAGTCACTCGGTTATACTCAATTATTGCTACGATAATTCTTTGCATCATATCTCTAATATTATTGATTCGATTATTATCACAGTGTCATCTGCACAATATGTTATATTATTAAATCAATAATTGAGACGACAAAGTTATTCATATTATTAAATTACAATATTTACAATGTCTATAAGTTACATCAAGGAGAGGTTTGGTCACCTAATTGCGGCATGATAGGGAGAAATCCTTATTGGAAAGCCCTCTCTTTCCTGGGAACGACCTGGTTGTTAAATATTGTGAGTTATGATATTAATGATGATTAAGTTCGTGTTGATTAAAGATAAATTTGATAGTTTCATTGTGTTGGGATTATTTGTATTAGTAGAAATCGACATCTATTCTGATGATAATTGATGTCTGGAGGTTATATTGTTCAATCGGGTATTCGGAACACTTTTTGTGTCGGAGTTACTATTCACGAGTTACTATTCACGAGTTACTATTCACAAGTTACTATTCACTCACTCTAGTATTGTGCATTCGGGTATTTGGGTACAATATTATTCCATGAGGAGGTGTGTTAATTTTTCAGACCGTTGGTTGAAGTTATATTAGTGAATCATTATGGACCGCTGGTGGAAAGTTATAATAGTGAATCAATATGGACCGCTGGTGGAAAGTTATAATAGTGAATCAATATGGATCACTGGTTTAAAGATTTAATAGTGAATCAATATGGACCATTGCTTTAAGTTTTAATTTGGACCGTCCGTTTAAAAGTAAATCAATCTGGACCGTTCAGGTATTAGTTACTATTCAATCCATTCTTCTATAAATAGAAGCTCATTCCTTCATTATTTCTTACTTAATTCATTTGAAACTCTAGAGAGAAATTATAGAGAGAAAGAAGAAGAGTATCTCGCTACTTCACTACTTCTATATCCAGTTTCTTTTTACGGTAAAGGGTGTTAGTCTTTTGTATTCATGAAGAGAACTTACATTATTCCATTCTTTATTATTCATTGGAATAACTTTGATATCGTGGAATCCCCTATACTTGGTGAAATTCTTCCGTTATTTCTTTCTTTATTATTACATTGGAATAACTCAGATACATGTGGAATCCCCTATACTTGGTGAAATCCTACATTATTCCATTATTTATTATTACATTGGAATAACTTTTATATGCTGGTTTACCCTATACTTGGTGGAATAACCTGTATATGCGGTTTACCCTATACTTGGTGATCTTCTTCTGTTATTCCATTCTTTATTATTATGTTGGAATAACCTGTAAATGCAAAGTACTGCATACATGGTGAAATTCTTCTATTATTCCATTCTTTAATATTCTGTCGGAATATCCTGTCTGTGCATTTTACACCGGACCTGGTTCCGTATTTATTATTCTGTTGGAATAACATGTATGTGCTATCTATCACATGTCTGGTGATTTCTTTTGTTATTACATTCCTTATTATACTCAGTTGGTTAAAGTTTTGACTTCTATACTCCATGAAATTAGTGGAATATCATTGATATTTGCGTTTCATCCAGTATCTTTTTATGGAAATATTCTTCTGAGCATTCTTGAATTTTACTCTACAAAGAAGTATCATGTTGACAATTTGGACGTTATTAGTTCCTAGATAAACTAATTCTTGAACTTGTTTTATTGAATTCTTATATCATTGTCATCATCCTCATGTTTATATTTTTTAAAGTCATCTGTAGCCTGTAGTGCATAGATGGACTTGGTATGATTATGACCAGGGATTATTCGGTATAATCATGACTGTAATGTTACAAATGATGTGGTAAAAGTCCTCATTGGCCCGTAGTGCATTGATAGACAGTTGTTGGCATGATCATGACCATTGATGAATACACGAATATCCTTGGCCCATAGTGCATGGATAATTGTGGTCGTGATACTAATGAATATCCTTGGTAGTAAGCGTGGATGATGTGGAATATTTATTGTCGAGTCTCGGCCGTGATAAAAGTGATGAAAAACTTTTTAAATCATAAAAGATAGTAGATTTTATTCTCTACTTGACTCTTTTAATGGATTGTTTATTCCGTTGCAGTTAAACTTGTTGTCTATTGTATTTTATCAGTTTAACATTGTTGAAGGCTAATGATAATTTATCCTGCATTATCTTAGTCATAATATTTCTTACTGGGCTAGTTGAGCTCACCCTTTCTTTCACTGTTCTCTTCAGGAAATGAGAACGTAGCAGGGAGTAGTCGGAGAACGGAGTGATGGTCCAGAGGATAGCATTAGTAGTCCTCACTATTCTATGAAATAGTGTGTTAATAAATATATTGAGGACTTATTTTGAGTGTGGATATTGTCTAGATGACAATATTTGTATTAAAACTCACAGCATATGTTTTGTCGTATTTTACACAACTATTGTATAATTAGTTTGTATTTGTATTCAGTACCATGTATCTGGCGACCCAAGATGAGTGATGTATACCTATTTTGGCGGCGTCACAATTGGTATCAAAGCTTAGGGATATGATCTCTGGCTGAGATGTGAGATAAGAACTAGGAGGGGAGAGACGGGGAATTCCTTCGCTAGTATGACCTACCTAAGTTTATTTGGTATTTAATTGGTTGATCAGAGTATAGGGATAATATGTGATATGTTACTTAACCCTTGTTTTGTGGCAGTATTTGAAAATGGCATCCGAAAATGTTGAGATCATCAATGAAGCACATGAGACCGTTGAGTCACCAACGATCAATACCCAGAATAATGTGCAACAGGAAGACAATAGTCCTCAGGTAAATTATAACACCGATCAGATGATGAACGATGAGATGTTCAGAGGCTTTATGCAATTCATGCAACATCAGGCGAGAGAGATTCCTGTTCAAAATACAGGTGGAAATAATGGCAACCCACGGCTGGTCACTGCTAAGCAGTTCAAGGAGCTGGGACCGCCGGAGTTTTTGGGAAAGCCAGAACCACTTAAGGCAAAGACATGGTTAAAGCGGATCACCAAGATATTTGATGTCTTGGGATGCTCCGAGGAGCAAAAGGTTCCCTTTGACACCTTTATGTTGCGTGAAAAAGCAGATTACTGGTGGGAATCTGTAAAACATACCTGACTGACGACTTTTCAAGATGTCTTGGGAGAAGTTCAAGAGCATTCAACGACAAGTACTTTCCCGAAAGTATTCGTCACATGAAAGAGGTGGAGTTTATCAAGTTGGAGCAAAACAATATGACCGTGTCGCAATACGAGGCTAAATTTGCGGAGTTATCCCGGTTTGCATCCCATTTGGTTGATAATGAGGAGTGAATGACGCGAATATTTCTAAGAGGTTTGAAACCCGATATACGTCAATACCTCATTTCTCATAAACTTTGTTTGTATTCAGATGTTGTGAATAGGGCTCAGTTATTGGAGCGCGATAATGAGTCAGCACAACCAAAAGGTAACGACCAACAACACGATAATAATCGTACCGGTGGCAACGACCATCGGAAAAACGATAACCATCGTGGGGGAAATTATCATGCCAAGAATGGTAACCATTTCGGTGGTAATCATGGCCAAGATAATAGGAATGGAAATTTCAAGAAGAGAAGGTTCAACAATGATGTGAAGACGTCGGCACTAGCACCCATTTCAAAGGAAGGAGAACGACCGCCGGTCGTATGTTTTAAATGTGGAGGGGAGGGACACATCAGTCCAAACTGCGCGATGTCATCCAAAGCATGTTACAATTATGGAAGAGAAGGTCACCTAGCCCAATTTTGTCGTGCAGCAAAGTCAAGTCCAGCTGGGACGGTGGCACCAAAGCCGGATATGGACAAAACAAAGTCGGTGGTTTCAGGAAGAGCGTTTTTCGTGACTCCTCAAAAAACGAGTAATCCGAACGAAGTTAGTACGGGTTAGTTAAATTTTTGCAAAGTATATGCCTTATTAGATACCGATTCTACCCATTATTTTATCTCTCTTGCTTGCGTTCAAGGTTTAAATTTGACTCCGAAGAAATTAGACTTTGATTTATCTATTGAAACTCCGTTAGGAGAAACCTTGATTACATGTGTTATCCAAGTCTTGGATGAGGGTCACAGTTTTGAATGATATTTCTATGGTTAATAAATTTCCTGACGTATTCTTGAAGACTTCTTAAACTACCCCCAGAGCATGAAATCGAATTTTTTATTGACCCCAGTACAAAACCCATTTCTAAAAACCTCAAATATTTCTTCAACTAAAATGAACGTATCATGCGCCAAAGACATTGGCTCGAGCTGTTGAAGATTACGAACATACTATTCAATATCATTGTGGAAGAGCGAATGTGGTAGTTGACGCGTTGATATTGTGGAAAAAGACGTCCGATCCAATAAAGCCAAAATAGACGAAATGGATTTTTGGTTTTTGGACAACAATTGGGAGAATCCAACATCGAATTTGGAATTACCCTGTGCAGAGCGATCAACCCCAATTCGATATGGATCGGAGAATAATGATTCAAATCATGGATCAGGCATGTGACGAAGCACTTAAGGGTGGAATGTACCCTATAGTAAAGTCAAATCCGGTAGTTTAAGTGAGAGCGTTTGTCAAGAAACCCGAACGAAGTTATTACGGGTAAAGTTAATTATAAACTCTTGTGAAGTCCATATCTTATTCGATACTAGTTTTACCCACTCTTGTATTTCACCTAGTTGTGTTCAACGTTTAAATTTGAGTCATGAGAAGTTAGACTTTGACTTATTGGTTGAAACTTCGTTAGGAGAAACTTTTGTTACCTCCACTGTTTATAAATCTTGTTTCAAATTGACACTTTTACGTTACCTGTCGATCTTATCTCTTTGAAAATAATTGCCTTTGATGTGATTTTAGGAATCGATTGATTAACTACTCATCATGTTTATATTTTTTTTTAAAGTCATCTGTGGCCTGTAGTGCATAGATGGACTTGGTATAATTATGACCATGGATTATTTGGTATAATCATGACCGTAATTGAAAACACGAATATCCTTGGCCCGTAGTGCATGGATAATTCGTGGTCGTGATACTATTAACCTGAGTCTCAGCATTATTGGTTTTACAGTTGTATATTTTTGGCCTGTAGTGCAAAGATGAACTGTTGATTATTGGTTATACAGTTGGCCTGTAGTACAAAGATGAATGGTTAATGAATATCTTTGACCGTATTGCAAAGATGAATTTAATACTTTCGACGATAAAGGTATTCAAGGTATCCTCACCTCTTCATCATACCAGGTACGTACGTAAATTTCGAGGGCAAAATTTCATAAGGAGGGGAGATTGTGAGACCCCAGATTTTAATAAATAAAGATTTAAATTTCTCGAAATATTTTTTTTATTATGGTGTGGATTTGAGATAGTGTTATAGTTGTGGGTAGTATTTATAAATTTTGCAAAGTATGCAAGTTGTTATATTATATTCGATTTGTCGAAGAATATTCTCTGTGCCGGGGAATATTCGTACGACGACACAATCATTAGTGGACCCCACAATAGAATTATTGTCGGATTGAGAAAACGACAAAAATATTTTATAAAAATAACGGCGGAAGTATTCTTTATTAAAAGCATTAAATTACCCGGTAGTAAAGTACAAGAACGATGTCTGGCGTGGTTGCATAGTAACACTTGCGGTATTGATTATTGATGCTTACGTGAGAAGTCACTCGGTTATACTCAATTATTACTACAAGATAATTTTGCATCATATCTCTCTATATTATTGATTCGATTATTATCACAAATGTCATCCGCACAATATGTTATATTATTAAATCAATAATTGAGGCGATAAAAGTTATTCATATTATTAAATTGTAATATTTACAATGTCTAGAAGTTCTATCAAGGAGAGGTTTGGTCACCTAATTGCGCGCCAATAGGGAGAAATCCTTATTGGAAAGCCCCCTCTTTCCTGGGAACGACCTGGTTGTTAAATATTGTGAGTTATGATATTAATGATGATTAAGTACATCTATTTCGATGATAATTGATGTCTGGAGGTTATATTGTTCAATCGGATATTCGGGACACTTTTTGTGTCGGAGTTACTATTCACGAGTTACTATTCATGAGTTACTATTCATGAGTTACTATTCACAAGTTACTATTCACTCACTCTAGTATTGTGCATTCGGGTATTTGGGTACAATATTATTCCATGAGGAGATGTGCTAATTTTTTAGACCGTTGGTTGAAGTTATATTAGTGAATCATTTATGGACCATTTGGTGGAAAGTTATAATAGTGAATCAATATGGACATTTGGTGGAAAGTTATAATAGTGAATCAATATGGATCATTTGGTTTAAAGTTTTAATAGTGAATCGGTATGATGGACCGTTGCTTTAAGTTTTAATGCGGACCGTTCGTTTAAAAGTAAATCAACTGGACCGTTAGGGTATTAGTTACTATTCAATCCATTCTTCTATAAATAGAAGCTCATTCCTTCATTATTTCTTACGAATTCCTTTGGAAAGCGTAGAGAGAAATTATAGAGAAAGAAGAAGAGTATTCTCGCTACTTCACTACTTCTATATCCAGTTTCTTTTCTGATGAGGGGTGTTATTCTTTTGTATTCGTGAAGAGAACTTACGTTATTTCATTCTTTATTATACATTGGAATAACTTTGTATCTGTGAAATCCCCTATTCTTGGTGAAATTCTTACATTATTTCATTCTTTATTATTCTATTGGAATAACTCGTATCTGTGAATCCCCTATACTTGGTGAAATCATACATTATTCCATTATTTATTATTACATTGGAATAACTTTGATATCGCTGATTTACCCTATACTTGGTGGAATAACTCAGTATATATACGGTTTACCTATACTTGGTGATCTTCTTACATTATTCCATTCTTTATTATTATGTTGGAATAACTTTTGTAAATGCAAAGTAATCGCATACATGGTGAAATTCTTCTATTATTCCATTCTTTAATATTCGCCGGAATATCACATGCATGCATTTCTTTGGGACACTGGTTCCAGTATTTATTATTCTGTTGGAATAACCTGCATGTGCTATCTATCACATGTCTGGTGATTTCTTTTGTTATTCCATTCCTTATTATACTCAGTTGGTTAAAGTTTTGACTTCTATACTCCATGAAATTAGTGGAATATCATTGATATTTGCGTTTCATCCAGTATCTTTTTATGGAAATATTCTTCTGAGCATTCTTGAATTTTACTCTACAAAGAAGTATCATGTTGACAATTTGGACGTTATTAGTTCCTGGATAAACTAATTCTTGAACTTGTTTTATTAAATTCTTATATCATTGTCATCATCCTCATGTTTATATTTTTTAAAGTCATCTGTAGCCTGTAGTGCATAGATGGACTTGGTATGATTATGACCAGGGATTATTCGGTATAATCATGACTGTAATGTTACAAATGATGTGGTAAAAGTCCTCATTGGCCCGTAGTGCATTGATAGACAGTTGTTGGCATGATCATGACCATTGATGAATACACGAATATCCTTGGCCCATAGTGCATGGATAATTGTGGTCGTGATACTAATGAATATCCTTGGCCGTAGTGCAGGGATGATGTGGAATATTTATTAAAGTCGAGTCTCAAATGATAAAAGTGATGAAAAACTTTTAAATCATAAAAGATAGTAGATTTTATTCTCTACTTGACTCTTTTAATGGATTGTTTATTAGATGCTTGATTAAACTTGTTGTCTATTGTATTTTATCGGTTTAACATTGTTGAAGGCTAATGATAATTTATCTGCATTATCTTAGTCATAATATTTCTTCATTGGGCTAGTTGAGCTCACCCTTTCTTTCTTTATTCTCTTGTGAAATGAGAAGCGTAGCGAGGAGTAGTCGGAGAACGGAGTGATGGTCCAGAGGATAGCATTAGTAGTCCTCACTATTCTATGAAATAGTGTGTTAATAAATATATTGAGGACTTATTTTGAGTGTGGATATTGTCTAGATGACAATATTTGTATTAAAACTCACAGCATATGTTTTGTCGTATTTTACACGACTATTGTATAATTAGTTTGTATTTGTATTCAGTACCATGTATCTGGCGACCCAAGATGAGTGATGTATACCTATTTTGGCGGCGTCACAGGGACTATGTTGGATAGCCACTCAGGGTATGTTGACACCATGATGATGTCGGCTTGAAATTGTTTCACAATTTCTTCCTTAAATTTTAAACTCCATTCAGGTTTTAATCGTCTGAGCTTCTGCCTGACTGACTTGAATCCCTCTTTGGGGGGGGAGGCAATGAATGACAATGTCAGTGGACAAACCAACCATGTCTTCATGAGACCATGCAAACACATCTTGGAATTGGGTCAATAGAGTAACCATGTCATTCATTTGGTTTGGAGTAAAGTCCATACCAATCTGGATTTGTTTGCGGTTTTCTGAGGTTCTGATGTTAGAAGAGGTGGTTTGATCAAGTTTTGGCTTGGGTTTGTCTTCCACTCATTCTTTGATCTCCTGAGGTATCTCATAGTCCTCTTGTATTTCCATCAAGTCTGAGTCCAACTTTACATCAAAGTTACAGTCCTTGTGGAGAATAGGCACCTCATCAGCAAGTTTAGGCACATCTAACTTTAGAGTCCTGAAACAAAATGCTTTCACTTAATAAATGAAAATGTTTAATCATACAAAGTGTTAGCATATAATGACAAAAGTAACTGCTAATACTGTACAGAAAAAGTAAGCAGTTATGGTTATCTACAGGGCAGAAGGAGTCTCTACCCTTTTTATCCTTGTCGACAAATGCAAGGAGTGTTGCTCCAATTGTTAATGGTGAAATCCTAGTGGACAGCTGTAATGAAGGGGCTGTTATTGTCCTCCTTCTCCTGAATGATGACCATGATATCTGGACAATCATCGTCTGCTTAGTAATTATGGTCACCCTAGTTTTGAAGTCAAATGAGACTTTAAAATCTGTTTAGTAATTATGTTATGTGATTAACGATATTTATTATAAATATTATTTTTATTTTAATGCTATAAATATGTACTGTATATGTGTGGACTTTTAATGGTTGTTCAATTATGGTACAGTATTACAAAACCCTAATATTATTTTAATAAACCCTATTTTGATAGTCAAATAAGACTGTAAAATTTTCAAGTAATTATGTTAGGTTATGACTGTCATGTGTTATTGATTTTAACCCTAATTAATTTTTAAAAATATTAAATTTTAGAAAACCCTAATTTAAAACTCAAGTTGAGTTTGAGACCATTATGTAACTATGTTGGTATGATTAAGGTTAATAGAATTTTATATTGATTAGGTAAACCCTAATTAATATTTAGAAATCTTAATTTCTAGAAACCCCTAATATTTAAATTATAAATCCTAATTTGTATATTATAAACCCTAATTGCTAAATTAGTAATCTTAATTATCATTTGTAAAGCTTAAACCTAATTTTTAAGTATAATATAATTAGAAAGCTAATTATAATTAGTATACTCTAAATTACATTTTTTTAAGAAACTAAAATGTTATATTTTCAAACCCTAATTCAGACATCCTACAAATTAATTGTGCTAAACCTTAGGGTTAACCCCTAAGGGTTTGACAAGTTACAATTTTGCCATTAAATTCTTAAGCCAAATGACAAAAATGCCCCTCTTACATTATTTGGAGATAACTTGTAAATCTCTTCATATATGTAGTTGGTGACCAAACAAGATTGCCATGCGACTAAAAATATCAGCTGATCAGCCAAATCTTGCCAGCCAAAATCATTTTACCATCATATATATAGATTGAGAGAGAGAAAAAGTCTATTTATTGCCCATTTATTCAACCAATGCTCAACCAACCCATTCTCTCTCCTAAGCTTTGAAATTATGTAGTAGATCAGTCCCATATTCAAGCCCCACCATCAACCATAACAAATTTAAAGTCCAGATTCAAGATTGTTCATAGAAAGGTATAAAATTAATCTTACAATCTGATCTTGAATGATGTGTTAGAAGTTATGATTTTGTGTTGTAATGTGTTGTTTATATTGTTATTAAGTGATCTGGGTTGATAGATATTAGATCCATAACATCTATAAGCTCAGATCTAGTGTTATCGCAAATCTAGAAAAAGTTGAAAAAGTGGTTTGACAATGAATGTCAGACCTCGTAGATCTTTTGTGGTTATGTGTTTTTGTTGTTTAAATGTTTGATCTTGTAGTATGCTATGTGGTCTATGAACTGGAATTGGAATTAGGGTCATAGCATGTATAGATTTCATTTTATTGATGGTCAAAGGTCGTTGACCGACCATGACCCTACTGAATCTGGGTAACCCAGATTGCCCTGAAATGACTGACAACCATTTTGTAGTCCTTGGATCATATATATGTTTGTTGTTTTGTTATGAATGTTGTATCTAGGTTGTATTTTGATATATGGACTGTAGACTCATGTTAATAGAACACCTAAACATTAAATGGGATGTATTTAGTGGATGGTCAAAGTGACTGAAATAATCACGAAAACCATTTTCTGGAATTTCCAGAAATGGGATGAACAACCTCTCTGATAAATTTTGACAGGCTCAAATCTTCCTCTAGTGATGTTGTTTTGTTGATCTAGTGAATGATAATTGTAGCCTGTAATCTCTACTTCAAAACCGAACTCTTATATCATACTGAGTAGACACAGAATCAAAGTTACAAAGCATCAAAGGTGATACCCTGCAACTGTTCTTCATTTCTTGAAAACCCAGAAATGAAGAACAGCTCTGTCATATTTTTTTCTGCAGCTTAGATCTTGCATTTGATTGATGGTATGGCCTAGATAAAGGTTGGATCATGTTGTATTACATCAATACTACATGACCAATGTCTAAGATGGTCCAAAACTTGCTTTATCAAAGAATCAAAATCGGTCAAAACTAGTACCTTGATAGCTATCTATGAATTTCTGGGCAGGCTCAAGAACATGAAGAACACCTATAGCGACGGTTCTGTCACTATAGGCAGTCTTTAGTGACACTTTATTTCTAAAAATTATATTTTTATTAAATAATTAGTATTAATTAGTTTTAATTATTAAAATACAAAATAAATTCCTAAAAATTATTTTAAAGTCTCGAAAATTAGTTTTAATAATTTTTAATATATTTCATAAATATTTAATATTTTGAAATATTAAATGCATTTAATTTATTTAATTATTATATTAAATAAATTATTTAAAATGATTTTAATACTTGAAAAATTATTTAAAATTATATTATGGTATAAGAAAATATTTTAAGTTATTTTTAATGACTTTTAATATTTTGTGATGAAATTTCATTAATAAATTAATATTAATGATATTTAAGTTATTTAATAAATGTATTAAATAAATTATGAAAATAGAATTAATGATTTAAAATCATTTAAAGTATTATAAAAATATTTTAAGTTATAAAATATAACTTTTGATATTTTGTCATGAAAATATTAATATTTTAATATTAATGATATTAGATTTATTTAATATTTATATTAAATAAATTAGTTTAAAAATGTTTTGATATTATAAAAATCATTTTAAATGAAAATAAAGTGTTTAAGAATATTTTAAGTTATAAAATATAACTTATAATATTTAAAGGATAATTTCATTAATAATTTGATATTAATTTAATATTAATGATATTAAATTTATTTAATAATTATATTAAATAAATATTTTAAAAATAGTTTTATTAATTTAAAAATCATTTAAAAAGTATATAAATGAATTAAAAATATTTTAAGTTATAATTATTGACTTTTAATATTTTGATAAATAATACATTAATATTTTAATATTAATGGTAATTATTTAAAATGATTTTAATTGTTTTAAAAATTATTTAAGGGTAATATTAATACTTTAAAAAGTATTCTAAGTTATTATAAATAACTTTAATATTTTAGCAATGGTTTCATTAATAGTTTAATATTATTAAATATTAATGATAATAGAATTATTTTATATTTAAATCATTTTATAATGATTTCGGTGTTTGAAAAATTAGAATAAATTATAATAATTGTTTAAAAATTATTGTAAGTTATTTAAAAAAGATATGACTGCCATTTAAACAGTCTAAATAAATATTGAAATCCTATACAGAGTCTTAGACTCGTTAATTACCCGATAAAGCCGTCGGTACGCCGATAGATTTCAGAAATTGATTTAGACTTAGATATTTTGAATGTATTCATGTTTGTTTGTGATTCAATGACTGTTGAATATGTGTGACAAGGTGATTAGGTTATGTGCTGACTGCAATAAGCAATACTATGTGTTATAGTATGTTATTCTAATCGATCAAATGATCTTATTAATGATAGGTTTCGATATAAAAGATAAAATTAAGTTGCGTATTGTAAGCAGCAGAACAGGCAAGTATCATACCTTTGCATTTCCTTTATGCAATGGATATAAGTAAGAAATTTTCAGAATTATATTATTATTGTGCTAGATTCCTAACCCTATTGTTATATATATATTATATCTGATCATTGTTTATCAACATGATATTATATTATATAATTCAGATATACATTCTGTTCGTTAATTTCTAAATATGGTTATACCACTACAAAAAAATGGGCCTTTAGCAACGATTTTTCTGGCAATGACTTTATAAGTCATTGCTAAAAGTATATGTTTAGCAACGAAATTTGTCCTTCATTGCAGATTGTGTCAGGCTTTCACTTTTTGCAACGAAATTCATAAGTCATTGCAAAATTTCGTAGCTAATTCATTGGTGGAAACAAATTTCGTTAAAATTTCGTTGCAAAATTTTCGGCCACTTGCTTTCCCGTCATCGTGGGCAACGAAAATTTTTTGTTGCTAAAAATGAAGCTTTAGCAACGATTTTTTAGGCAACGAATTTATAAGTCGTTGCTAAAAATGTATGTTTAGCTACGAAATTTGTCCTTCGTTGCAGATTGTGTCAGGCTTTCACTTTTTGCAACGAAATTCATCAGTAGTTGCAAAATTTGAAAACAAAATTCATTAAAAATTCATTGCAAAATTTCTAACCACATGATTTCTCCTCATCATGGGCAACGAAAGTTTTTTTATTGCTATATTTCGTTGCCTAATAAGGACCACATTCATTGGCAACAATTTTTATTTTCGTTGCATATTTTATACAACTTTTTGTAACAACTATTAAAATGTTACCTTAAATAATAATAATAATAATAATAATAATAATAATAATAATAATAAATAAATAACAATAATACCAAAAATCGCTCCCAAAATTATACATAAAATCGACCAAATTGAAACGATTAAGTTGCGCCAATGGTTCCAGCATATACCAATTAAGTTGCACCAATATTGGTGTGTAAGTTCTTTTTTAACTACCCTTTTTCAAATTCTCCTTTTTCTTGACTTGCAATTCCAATTTCCCCTTGAGCAACAATTGGAAGCATTTCATCAATAGAAAGAACTGAAACCACATTTTCAGTCATGTTCAGGCGTTTGAGTGTTGCTAATGCTAATAAGGTTGCTTGGACAACAGCTTCATTTCGCTTTTTCAACCTTGTCTGAAAATTTCCCGAAATTTCTCTAGCACCTATAGGAAATTTGATTATACACAGAAGAAACTCAATACAAGGACAAAATTGATAATGTTATACAAAGTGGCATGCCAAAATGAAAAATTGCTTTATAGCATTCAGAAATAATATAATGCAACTCAACAAACTTTTAGTTTAAATTATAACTGAGATTTGACTAGAATAAATTAATCTTCCAAATATAAAAGATCAACATAAAGATAACCTTCAAAGTTGGATAAAGTTGCATACTGAAAATTTGAAACTAACGTCACTAAGGCTCTAACAAACATTAAAGAGAACCTACGTTAGAGCAATCAAGTCTCTTTAAGACTATTTATATAGGCAACACAGATTTTTGCATTAGTAATACAGTGATTTTTAACTCGAATACATTCAAAATGAGCATAGTGCCTATGATGATATGACTTGATATTTGTCTTGGCAAATATAAAAATAAAAAAGAAGCAAACATGATCTCGCATAGTAGTACTAAACATGGACTTACCCAACTGTACAGAATGGAGATAAAACAGGGATAACCATTGGACCTGCTAGCAAAGTAGTTCAAGAATCTGCATTTCTCTTCTCCCGAGGAAGGACCCTCGCTAGCATATGCACAATCTAAAGACTATCTACATGAACCCTTCTGAATCCTCAGAAGAGATTTCAAACCAAGAAGGAGATTATCTAACAATTGTTGGGTTCTTTCACATCATGATCAGTGGCAAGTGGAACATTACCTAACTTTTACACACACACACACACACACACACATATATATATATATATATATATATATATATATATATATATATATATATATATATTCTTTGGGATAAAGCTCCAGTCGAAAGAAGAGGGCCCCAGGAATCCACTAATGGTTTCATGAAGAAGCATTACCTTTCTAAAGTTAGTAGGGGGAATATTAAGCAGATGACTAGAAACAAAAGAAGCATGATCTCCTGCCACTTCAAAATTTCTCAGGTCCCTTACTCAACAACAAAGAAAAGTTCCAAGATATACTCTCACAATTTCATGTGAAGTTCACATCTGTATAAGTAAAGCGTGTTCCACTAAAATATAGACCGACAATATAATTAAAACTTGATACAACTAAGCTGTAAAAATTATAGGCAAGAAAGGTCCATAAATTCATAACCATTAAAAAAATTTATTTATTCTATAACAATCAGGAGTGAGCAATGAAAAATCATGTCTAGATATATTGAAATTTTTTACAATACAGAGAACAAATGTATAGAGAGTGGTAGAGAGCATGAGAACTTGGAAAAGGGTACTAACCAATACTTTTAAGTCACTCTACCACCTCCACATGATCTTTCAGCCTCCATGTCCTCCATGTCTCATTGCCATCGTCAAGAAGTCACTATTCAAATTCATAAACTTACTCATAATCGTTCATATACTGATGTATATATCATCTGACTTTCCCATTTGTCTCTGCCCGGCTCTTCACCATTAAAAGAAAAATGAAAGAACAGTCTACTTGAGCTAAAGCATCTACCAGATATCTGTTCACAATTCCCACCACTTCAACCATCTCAACACGGGAAATAATTTTTTTTTCTTTAAGAAGCGAAATGAACAGGGGATAATTCCCCCGCAGTTATAGTGGTTCAGTTCTTGCTATATACAGAGAATAAATTAAAATGAACTTAGTATTCCAATGTAGTGTAAAATAATGCGTCATGAAAACTGTGAAAAATAAATAAATAAAAATCATGCTACTTACTGCATGTATAGTTATTGACCTGTCATTCTGTCAATCTATATCACCAATAAAATGTAGTTTCTTGAGGTTGCATATATATATATATATATATATATATATATATATATATATATATATATATATTTGGTTTATTCAGGTTTCCAAAATTTCTTATATATAGGTTTTTCATTTCTATTTAATATGTTTCTGCCTTTTAAACTTGATGTAGCCCTATTAAATGAAAAGGACCATGCGATGCTCTCGTGCGAGTCCTCTTACACATACTTGGCTGGAACCCTGAATATATTCAGGGTGAAAGTTTTGTTGGACCTGTAGAAAAATTAGAGGTTTAGTTGGCAAATGTTAGGAAAGGGCCACATGAGTAGCCAACATTTCATGTATTATATAATTTGAATCCACGTAACAGCTGTTGGTATGGGAACACCTAACTTTCACTGTTTATGTCACAAAGCCATCATGTATGAGCTTGTAAGTAATCTGAGCCTTGGTTGGCTCGTCTCCTCTACACCCTGATCTATCTCTCTAGAAAGAAAGAATCAACCATATGCTAACTTAGTAGGGTAGTGATGCCTTTTAAGGACGTCTTACTGAGGTGACATTTCGTGTACATGTGCATAGGACAGAGATATATGAATACTCAAAGTTGCTTGGGAACTCTCAGTTTATCCTGCTACCTTTCCAACCGTATAAGCTTGTATATGCTTACATGTTGGCCGAACATAGGTTGAAGGCAAGAATTTGCTGAAATATTATATTACAAAAATTAAATACCATTACCTTAAAGGAAAACACGAGATACTAAGTTGAGTTTGCTCACCAATGTTTCTCAATTGAATAAAAACATATGTTGAGTTTGTATTCTGAAACATTCTCCTTTATATTCCAATGTTCTGCTTCTATCACCAACATACGGTTCGGCAGTTGGTGAGTACAAGATAAAAAAAACAAGTATTATTTGTTAGTTTGTTATGAACAAAGATTTTTATTCCTACTAAGGAAAATTTAAAAAAAAAAACTTACTGTAATAAGGCTAATTGCAGCATTGCTAGCAGATGGTATCAATACAGAAAGAGGAACAACTGCAAGCTGCCACACTAAATTAGAAGGAGTGTAAATAGTTAAGTTTTTTTCCCCAAGTGATACAACAATTTATGCAAATAAGAACTGTGTTATGATACAAGGAAGGAAAGATCATCTCACTTGTGGAAACTGATAGTTGATTGCACTTGCTAGTTCAAGCCCTTCAACCCATTCAATTTTCGTCGGACTGCCTATTACACTACATATTTTGTAGATTTCATATATTTCGCTGCCGAAGTGGAAGTGAAAAAGAAAAAAAACTCATATATAGTCACGTTTGCTAAGCAGAAAATAAAAACGTTACGGAAATGGAATCCACATATCACTACTTATAAACTCTGTTACTCTTTGCACACAAACACAAAATAATAAAATCAGCCAGTAAGTTTTAGCTAAGTAAACTTAATAGAAATTTCTGATGGCTAAGTAAATAGGAAATATCAAATATTATATGCAATAAATAAGGAAAAAAAGTTTCAAACTGAATCAGTTTAAGCGATGAGAAAGCTAAAGGAAAACAGAGCAGAAGGGAGAATTTAACACGATTCAACAAGAAACTAGTGGATTGATGTACCAGTAGATTGATGTACCGTTTCCCTTTAATTTTTCTCAACCGTGTCCAAAGGTCATTTTTGTACTAGTGGAGTTGACAACAATCTCAATACACCTTGCAAGGAAGCTCTCACATGCATTGCTGCAAGTGTGTGCCACAGATATAATTGCAGCCTTATCAATAATGTCTAGTAGGTGACTCTATAATTAATGAAAGAGGTAAAACTTTTCAGGAAAGAACTATTTGCAATATCGAAACTAGATAGCAGAGAATCTCATTGTATGCCATAACTGTAGCTAATTTAAAGTCAATGCAAAAGTTGGAAAGCTTTTGTTGGTCAATGTGAATTAGTCTTTATTTTATACTTGATAAGTCATGGCCAATTAGACTTTGCCATCAGACTATCACAGTTGAGACAATTGAGGCAAACAATAGTTGATCAAGTTATAATCTTTAATAGCAGGGTAATGGTCGGAAGCTCTAACGCACCAATAGTAGGATGCCAAAATCGTAAAATGTTTTCATTAGAGCTTAAGTTAACATTCTGTAGGTCACATTTCAAAATACTTCCTTCACTTTCTACAGCAAAATGGCAATAGTGTTTCACCTTTCCCCTTTACCTTTTTTACAGCAAAAAACAAATACAGTTTCTGCTTTTCGAACAAACTACTAATAAATTGCTACTTAACCATAAATGAAGTCTTTTATACCTGAGAAATCATAGAGTGTTTATCTGAGATCAATGATGCGTTAATAATATTCTGAAAAATTTAATGAAAGTGTCCATTACTTATCTCCATTAGAACAATTAAGCAAAGCTACCACATATATACTATAAAAAACTATCTAATTGAGAGAGTTAACTACCTGTTTAGAGTTAACTACCTGAGACAGAGTAACTAATTCAGAGATCTAAAAAGTTAAAGAAGCATATAAGGTCACTTTCTATATTAAAATTTATTTATGAAGAGAAGTTTTATTATCATATAGAACTGTTCTACCTATTCAATTTTTTTGGAGTTTTAAGTTGACAAAACATTCAGTATCTACTTTCTTATATCTTTTCTATTCGTTTTATTAGTGCATATCCAAGCAGAAAGTACCTGAAAGTAATAAACATGCAAATAGTCATGGATCAAAAAAAGAGAGGAGAATAACCCAAATCAAATTGGAGCTCCAGAGCCCATCTGTTCTGTAGTATATGAGCTGATTCAGTTTTTCACGTATATCAGCAATAAACAATGAAATTCAGATTCAGAAAAAAGAAGAAGATGATATCCTTTAAGCCATCAGCGAAGGGCCATGGTAAACAATGTTTTCTCTAAAAATGCCAACATATGAATACAACTTATTGATCTATAGAATTTTTTCAAGAATCTAATAAAACTGACAGGCACAGGGTAGTTGTTCTCCTACCATAACTGCACCTATTACATGCTTCAAAAATTAATCACTCAATGTATAAAAATATTACCTTAAGGAGAGAGAAAGAGGCTGAATTGGATTCAAAGAAGTTCCGATGCGGATCTGTTTGACGAATAGCTTTCCGAAGCCGACGAGTCCCCGACTGTACGAATTAGCTACGGTTTAGTGTGCGAATCTGTAGTTCATATGTACACTGAAATTGGGTATAAATATTTGAGGATTTGATTTAAGGGATGAATTAGAGATAGAAATTGGGGATGGTTATCAGATATCCAAGCGGTTGACAAAATTGGGAGGGTAATATAATATAGCGGAGCGAAAATTATAGCAGGAGAAAGTAGAATAATATTATGTGTTAACAGTGTGTCTTAGACTAAATAATTAAGGAAAATTTAACACTTTTCTACATGTTTATAATATTAGAGATGAAAATTAATTTCTTCTCTTAACTTGTGATATGATTTATAAAAAATACATAACATTGTTAATGTATTAGATAATTATTATCCATATTAAATAATTAGTACTCTCTACATGTTCCATAATAAACGCCTTAATTTGATTTTATTACGTGAAATTGACCATTTTTTATATTAAAAATTAAAATATCGTCAGTGATTATGATCATAATAAATTACCAAGAATTTACTATAAGTGTCAAGTTTCAAAATTTGAAAATTCTATATAAATATTTTTAATAAATAATTCTAAAATTATCAATTTGACCACAAATTATGTAAGAATTCAAAACTTTTATAAATAAAGATGAATTTTTATAAATATTATTTTTGAATATTATGGAATAAATTTGATATAATGTTATAGTTGTGGGTAATATTTATAAATTTTGCAAAGTATATGCAAGTTGTTATAAAATATTCGTTTGGTGGGGAATATTATTTTGTTAGGGAATATTCGCATAATCATTTCAATCGTTGGTGGACCTACATAATGTAATTATTATCGGATTGAAAGCGACAAAAATATTTTATAAAAATAACTACGGAGAGTATTACCGTTAAAGCTGTTGAACTACCCGGTGGTAAAGAAATGCTGATGTCTGGCGTAGTTGCGTAGTAACACTGGCAGTATTGATTATTGATGCTTACACGTGAGAAGTCACTCACCTATGCTCAATTATTGCTTACGATAATTCTTGCGCATCATATCTCTTATATTCTTGATTCAATTATTGTCAAGATTATAAATACGTATAATATGTTATAGTATTAAATTAATAATTGTTGAAAGATTAAATATGTGTTGATGAAAAAAAATGATTTGTGGTAAGTTTGATTATTTTATGGGGGGCTCATATGTCATCATCTAAGAGTCTCTTCGTCGATAAGTAATTACCTTGCGTAATAGTATTTACCTTCGTCGATAGTAATTACCTTCGTCGATAAGTAATTATCCTTGTGAATAGTATTTACCTTCGTCGATAGTATTTACCTTCGTTAATAGTAATTACCTTTACCAGACGTCGAACCACTTGTCGTTTTCACATTACAAAGCGCCGAACCACTTGTCGTTTCATATTACAAGCGGCGAAACCAAATCGTCAGCCACTTTGCACTTTTCAGAGCGGCGGTGCTAATTTAGAAATCTTCTATAAATAGAGGCTAGGGCTTCATTATTTTCACTTAATTCATTCAAAGTATATAGAGAGAAAGTATAGAGAGAATAAGAGAGAAAGAAGAAGAGTATTTTATTCTACTGCTTTTGCGATATTCAATCTCCTACCAAATGTAAGGGGTGTTATTCTTTCTTATTCATGAAGAGAAGCTGTTGTTATTCCATCGCTTATTATTACATTTGGAATAACTTTTGTATAAGTGGTTTACCCTATACTTGGTGACATTCTTCTATTATTACATTGGAACATCACATGCGTCATGTGTTTTACACCGGACCGATTAAAATCTTTATTATTATTCATTGGAACATCCTCATGCGTGTTTTTTACAGGACTGGTTAAAATCTTTATTATTCTGTTGGAACATCACATGCATGTGTTTTACAGGACTGGTTAAAATCTTTATCATTACATTGGAATATCCTATCGTGTGTTTTACACCGGATCCGGTTCCATCTCTATCATTCTGTTGGAACATCGCTTGCCGATTGTGAATTTCACGACTTTGGTTAGTTATTTATTATTCTGTTGGAATAACTTTTATGCATGCGGTCTATCGCGTGCATGGTGATTTCTTTTGTTATTCCATTCTTTATTATCTTGAGTTGGTTAAAACTTTGACTTTATACTCCATGAAATTAGTGGAATATCCTTGATATTTGCGTTTCATCCAAAGTATCTTTTCATATTCTTCCGATCATTCTTGAATTTTACTCTACAAAAACAATGATCATGTTGATAATTTGGACGTTAATAATTTCTGGATAAAATAATTCTTGAACTTGTTTTATTGAATTCTTATATCATTGTCATCATCCTCGTGTTTATATTTTTTAAAGTCATCTGTATTCTGTAGTGCATAAATGGACTTGGTATGATTATGACGAGAGACTACCGATTGTAATCATGGTAGTAATGTTACAAATGATGTGGTAAAAATCCTCATTGGTAGTAGTGCATTGATGGACGATTGTTGGCATGATCATGACCATTAATGAATACACAAATATTCTTGGCCCGTAGTGCATGAATAATTGTGGTCGTGATCTTAAAGAATATCCATGGTCTAGTAGTGCGAGGGGTGATTCGATGATGTGGAATATTTATTAAAAGTCGAGTCTCGCTATATATGATGATGAAAAACCTTTTAAAACCTAAAAGATAGTAGACTTTATTTTCTACTTGACTCTTTTAATGGATTAGATATTCCACCTGCAGTTAAAGCTGGGTTGTCTATTGTATTTTATCGGTTTAACATTGTTGAAGACTATTGATAATTTATTACGCATTATCTTAGTCATAATATTTCTTCTTGGGCTAGTTGAGCTCACCCTTTCTTTCATCCTTTATTCTCTTTGAAATTAGAATATAATTTGGGACGAGTCGGAAAGCAGTGATGGTCCGAAGATAGCATTAGTAGTCCTCACTATTCGTGAAATAGTGTGATAATAATTGTAATGAGGACTTTTGTTTGAGTTTGTATAATATCTAGTAAGCGATATTTGTATTTAAACTCACGAGTTTATGTATTATTGTACCACAGCGGTTATGTTAATAAGTTGTATTTAAATTACATACCATGTAAGTGGCGACCCAAGATGGGTGATGTATACCTAATTTTGGGGCGTCACGGTTAATATCGAGCTTAGGATATGATCCCAGCTAAGATGTGAGAATAGTACTAGGAGGGGAGGAGAGACGGGAATACCTTCGCTAGTATGACCTACTACAAGTTATGTCTTTATTTATTGGTTGGTCGGAAGATAGGGATAATTTGTTACATGTCAATTAACCTTTTGTTTTGTGGCGATGATGTCGAAAATGACATCCGAGAATGTTGAGAATAGCAATGGGCCATGAGCGATCGTTGATTCACCACATATCAATAATCGAGGATAATGTGCATCGAGGAAGGCGATAATCCTCATCGTGAAACAACAACACCGACCAAATGATGAATGATCAAATGTTCGGAGGCTTTATGCAATTTATGCTGCAAAGAAAGTGAGAGCGACTCTGTCCAAAGCGTAGGTGGAAACACGGAAACTCTCGGTCACCGCTAAACAATTCAAAGGCTGGGACCACCGGAGTTTAAGGGAGAGCCAAAACCACTTACGGCGGAAGCATGGATAAAACAGTTACCAAGATATTTGATGTCTGGGATGCTCGATGAGCAAAAGGTTCCTTTCACGCCTTTATGTTGCGGAGAGGCGGATTCTTTGGTGGGAATCGGAAAGCGTACTCAACTCAACTCTTTGTCTTGAAGATATCTTGGGAGAAGTTCTGGGTACATTCAACGACAAATACTTTCACGAAAGTATTCGCCACATGAAGGAGGTGGAATTTATCAAGTTGGAACAAAACAATATGGCGTAGCCGCAATACGAGAGTAAAATTTGCGGAGTTATCACGGTTTTCGTCCCACTTGGTGGATAATGAAGAAGAGAATGGCGCGAATGTTTTAAGAGGTTTGAAGCGGAGATCGTCGACATCTTATTTCTCATAAAGCGTGTTTGTATTCAGATGTTGTAAATAGGGCTCGATTAGTGGAGCAGCGATAATGAGTCAACCTGACTAAAAAGAAGCGGTAAGCAAAATTATAATACCGGTGAGTAGTCGTGAGCGGTGACAA